>CM077882.1:28104462-28501962 GCA_039720435.1 Amazona ochrocephala
CTATTCTTTTGTAAATAATATGACTGAGATGATTGGCAAGTTATATTGTCTTTATAATGCTCGTTTCATATTGACAGCTCACAGCCATTCTGAGATCAGGTAGTGCAGTTAGATTTTAATCCTGTACGGTGCTTCTACTAAATTTCAAGGTTATAGAAAGTTTTTTGTTGTTAATCCCCAAGTACGCAGGCTTGGATTTCAGTTCACACTGTAAATATCTGTTCTCTTGTGACCAGCTCTAAATTGTCACAAACCAAGCTCATACTTTACTCAAATTTACAAAGGTGTTAAGATCTGTTTCAAAAAAATAACCTTCCTGTGATTGATGCTTTCTTTTATGGTATTATCTATTCCAGTTTCTCTTGGCTGAGTTTCTTACCAAGCTTAGCATTTACCTACTAATCTCTATTTTCCACAATTTATAATATCTTACCATTCTGAGTATATCACTAACAATACACCTAAAAAAAACTTACTTCAATAAACTATACATTGCACAATGAGCATGGTTCCTCTGAGATATACCCTATTTAACTGAAGGAGATATTTCATAAGCAGAGCATGAAAGAAAATGTAGCCCAATTAAGACTACAAAACAGGAGTGGTAAGGATTAAGTGAGAGGGAGAGAGAATAACACGATGAGGATTTTGTTTTATTTTCTGTTTGCAAACATATTTTGTGTCAAATAACGTCTTTGCTTATAGTAAACCATGGCTAATCTGATATGTTTACCCACATGAATACACTTCCCCTTCATAAACATGGATTCCAATCAAGTTAGCAACACCCCACACATTCTGTTGCATATAGAATAAGATTTCCAAAATATCAGATGTCTCTTACCTGTTGACTTTCAGTTCTTTTTATTTAAAATTTTTCCATCCCCAGCACTTAGAAAAAAATAGATAAATATTTAGTATTATTCAGTGGGGTAAGTGAAATTGCAGACTTAAGTGGTGTCCATAAATGTGCAAAAGCCTGGGTACTTCATTTGATTTGAAAAGACTAGCATTTAGGTGTTTGTTGTTTTTTAAATTTTTTATTTTTATCCACCTACTTGTGCATTTCTATACTTTTGAAGTTAATTTCCATAGCTACAGCCTGGAAAAACACATTCAGAAGAAGGTATCAGGCACTGCCTATATCATTGCTTATATCTGACTCCCACTGGGGTCCCTGCCCATGACAGGGGGGTTGGCACTAGATGATCTTAAGGTCCTTTCCAGCCGAAACCATTCTGTGACTCTATGATTCTATACTGCAGAAAGGCTTCTGTGAGCTCCCTCTAGTGAGCAAAGCATAAAGCTGCTAAACCATGGCTGGATTTGTCCTGAGAAATCACACGAAAAATAAGTGAACCCCTACAACGCCTCCAAAACCCACAAAACCAGGTAAAATAGGGCGTATTTTTATGCATATAAAACATTAAACCATAACTTTTAAGTATTACTCCTCATCTAAATATAGATTTATTTTTTTTTTGTTTTAATAAGCAAATATTTTTGGATTAAGAAATAATTGTAACACTATAAAAAAATCCCTTACTCTGAGACAGGAAAGACGTATTCTGGTTAAGCATATAAGAAATACTTTTGCTCAATCTGCTTTTATCCCACATTGGAATATTTTACTGAAGAAAACTTAAAGAACAAATACAAATACATTTTGAGGTTTGTTGTTTTTTTTTTTTTTTTTTTTTTTTTTAAATTCCTTGAATCATCAGGAAGCTAACTGTTTGGGTTGCCTGAATGATACCATTGCCAATATGTGCTTTGAAAGTTACTGAATCTAGCCATGAAAGCCAACTGGTTCTGCACATCTAGCAACATAACCAAAAAATTACAACTGAAACCCAATTATTTCAAGTACTTGTCACAGAAACAACAAATGTAATTCATTGTTCAAGCTCCACCAATCAGGGTATCATCTATATACTGACGTAGGTGGACAACTGCTGGCACATCCATAGTATCAAGGAGCTGGGCTCAAGCAATGTGGGCAATAGTAGGGGAGTGTTTATACTGTTGTGGGAGTTGGTTAAAGGTGTTTTGCATCCCCTCCCAAGTGAAAGCAAACTGAGGTTTGCCTTCTTCCCTTAGGGGAACTATAAAAACATATCCTTAACATCTGGAGTGGCCATCCAGGGGTGGGCAGCAGGTTGTATACTACAGAGGTTATGCGTCGGACAGCAGCAGTCAGTGGTGGAGTACTACTGTTCAGTTTCCTGCACTCAACTGTTAAACGCCACTGGCCATCAACCTTACGGACTGGCCAGACTGAAGAGTTATAAGGGGAGTGAGCATGACTTGTAATGTGTCTCTTCTCTAGATCTTTAATTACTTTAATGATGCCCCCTTTGGCAGTGGACATTGAGACACACGGGTTATTACAGATCGTGGTAGTGCAGGGGCAGTCTGCAAAAGCCACACGAGCGTCTTCTGCCTCTCTGCATCCAGAACTCCACACCCTGCCGTTGGCTAGATACCACTGCTTGCGTGCTGGCATGTCAAATCTTACTGCATTTTCCTTTTGAGGACTTAGAGCCACTTCCACAGCTCTTATCCTTTTCTCCCCGAGTAACCAGAGTCCAGCTCAAGCTAAGGGGAATTTTTCTGCTACACCAGTTACCCCCACTATATTTATAGCTTTACTTGACAGTTTAATTCCTAAGTTCTTTGCCTGCTGTTTATTTAAAGCACTAATTTGGGCCTCATATCAAGTAACAATCCCAGACTTAATCGCTTTGGCCCCACCGGGATACGTCCACAGGAGGCCTCATCAGCACTGCATTGGCTGGTGTCAACCAAGCGGAGAGGGAGGCCCGAGGCCCCAACAGGCAACTCGGTTTTTAACGCCTTCAGGTCCACCTGCCAAGGTGTGAAAGAGCTCAAGGTACCGTGGCTGGATCTGTGGTTACCCGTCTGTTTGGGTACCTGACTGTTCCTCCCAGCAATTCCACCACTTTCCAGATGTGATCAGTGGGTTGACAGTGCAACCTCGCTTGGGATACCCCTAATAGTAATGCTTTTCACTGAAGGTAATTTCTTTCTGAAACCCAAGTCTGTCCCAGACCGCCTTGCGACGGTTCGGGATCCCGGCGGGTGGACCGCAGCGGGCCGTGGTTTGTCACCGACCGGCCGGACCCTCCTGTGCTAGCCCGCACCACCCTCTGGGTCGGCCTAGACCATCTCCCGCCTGGGGGTGGCTATATTGTGCAACGTCTGCACCAGAGGAAAAAGGTGCAAGGGGAGGTTCTGAGGGGCTTGCTGATCGTGCTTTAATTCTCTTCCTAAGAGACTGAAAGAACATTTTCAGGTGTCTGGTACTCTCTTAGGGACGGGTCTGAGGTGGCTGGGATCTGCCAGAGCAGCCATCAGTACTCCGTGCAGCCTCATCTCAGACATTGCTTGGGTGCAAGCAGCCCTTTGTACTCCCTCCAGAAGCTCCGACAGCCCTTTTACTGTAACAGTGACCTCCTCCCCCTGCTCCTGGGCTCTACTCCATAGCCCAAACACTTCTGGACCCCAAAACCTGCTTGCTTCTTGATCACTTAACAGTGTCCAATTTGCCCCAGTCAGAGAGGCCCTCCACGAAATAACACAGTTTCTTTTTCAGTCTTTTTCAGAGCTGCGTGGACCCGTGTGTCTTTCGTGTTTAATGAGAGGTGGCACATTCCTTTCTTCCAGAATCTGTCCAGACACCCCCGTCCCAATCCTTGGCGTCTGTACCCGCAATCAACTTCTAATTTTGGACAACACTGCATTTTGGGTTTTGTGGGAGCTTTTTTTTTTTTTTTTTTTTTTTTTTTTGTTTGTTTGTTTGGTTGGTTGGTTGGTTTGGTTTGGTTTGGTTGGGTGGGGTTTTTTTGTGTATTTTTTTTTTTTTTGTGTTTGTTTTCTCGTGTCTGCATAACTCCTTGCTAAGCAAACCGCCTGTGCCAGTACCAAGCATGTGCCCAAGATGGCGCAAGCGCTCTCTTCACCACCTCCCTGACGGCTACAGCTCTGTTCGATTATCTCTGGGACAGCTGCGGTGCCAAACCACTTCGCTCAGTGTACGCGCTGGGGAGAAGGGTCGCATCCGTGCCTCCACAATTCCTCTACGGAAGCCTGCCCAATATGCCAATTTAAATGTAATAGAACCAATAAATGGAGGCCAAACGAAAATAATTAATGAAGCTCAATTAAACCTCCATCAACATTAACTACAGATTGAGAATGTCACATGGATTCATCACTACACTGCTGATCCTGAAACTCTGTGGCCAGTGATCCAAAACGTGTAATCACTCACCTGAAAGGGAGGGCTCTCATCCTCGAGTTGTTCCCTTGGAAGGCGTCCTTACCAAGGGGAACATCCCTTACTGGAGGCCCACTGCTCCAGGGAGAACCAAATGACTGCTGGCTGGGCTCCTTTTATACCCTGGTCAAATCTGAGCTGCGATTAGATATGGTCATGTAGCTTCCATGCACGTGGAAGCAATGGGCTTTTGTCTGTGGGGGAAGATTTTGTCAGGGTTTTTGTCATGGGTGAACCTGCCAAAGTACTCCTGCACAGTACTATTGTTTGGAGTTACCTTTTATGACAATAAGTTACAGAACTACTCCAAAATCTTCCACACAGATGGATAATTTGTGTATATCTGAAGGTATGATGTTTCCTTTCATTGTATTCTGACAGCGACCTATATGATTATGCATTATGATTATTCAGTACCTCAAAACTGTTATCAGCCATTGCAGTTTGCCCAAAATCATTGCTTTCTGTTTTCTAGCCTGTAATTTTGTTTCCCTCAAGCAGTAAATGCAGACGAACTAATGTGCTATATTCCATGGCACTTTGGTAGGGGTTTTTTTGTTTGTTTGGTTTTTTGCTTTGTTTTATTTTGTTTTTTTTGTTTTGTTATTTGTTTTGTTTTGTTTTTTTGGCAGAGGTACTGAGCTATTTAAAAAAATAAATAAAGCCCTGAATTATAAAATTAAATGGTATGTAAAATAAAAAAAGGCTAAAAGTTTAATTTACAAACAAGGTGAATTTGAAAGTTTCAGGGCAAATATTCCCGTTTACTGTCTTCAAATATGTGCGTTTTCCTCTTGGTGAGTATCTTGAAGGACATCCAAGGAAATACTACTGCAGCATTCTCTATGCTAGGATCCTGAGCAACTGAGCTGTGAACCAATCACTTCTCAGTGGACTGGCTTCCAAATGGGAAAATTTCTTTGAATCACAATCCAGCCAATGTCAGGGATGGGGATGTGAATTGCCTCCTATCCTATTGCTATGAAACATGATATAATGTAGGTTATACTGTTTGCAGTAACTGAGTATCTGCACATGTAGACTTCTTGTCACTTGTTCACAGTGTTGAAATATAAACTTCATTGCTAGTGAATAAACTAAAAGTATTGCTGAGTTAGAAAATGGGCTTCTTTCCTTATTTTAAAATGGAATCAGTACTCAAGCAGTGTCTATGAAACAAGATGGTGCAAACTCAGTTTCCAGGTTAGGGAACATCTACAGTGCTATGCGAAGAGGCTTGTATGGTATAGCAGAGAAAAGGAAGAACTATATAATCCTTGGTTCCTCTATGTTTTTTCCCTAAGCATCTGTTACAAGAAACTACTGAAAAATAATGCAGGACAAGAAGAACCTTTGGTTTGACCCTGTTCTTGTCTTCATATTTTATCTGCTGTATGCTGTTAAATAACCATCTTAGTAAGAACTGTTTGGAACAGCAGAGCTCATTTATTTTGTCCCACTACAGGAGTGCTGACAGAATAGCTGTCTTGTCCTCATAAATTAGATACAGAGACCGAAGTACTCTTAGTGAGAGGGAAAATACTGCAGCAGATTGACTGTGAATCAAAAAGTTACCGTAAAGGACCTAGATTGCTATGTTTACAAAAGCATGCTGTTGCTGTCCAGCACTGCTAGTGTAGTATATGTCACCACGAATCAGAGAAAATAAAATGATTAATCTTCTTGAAATATAAGTTGTTGAAATGCTTCTTTCCCTATCAATTAACCTTTAGACATTTCTGTTGCTGAAAGTGAAAATAAAGATTCCTGAGAATATTCATTCTAGTATGCAGTATAACAGATCTCTGAATGTTAGTTGTGGGAATTGTATGAGTTTTGAATTAACTTAGCTTAAAAGCATGGTCTGATGTAGCCTAAATTTAATGAAGATGAAAGAGGAAGATTTTTCATACACAAAAGCTTGTATACTTTTCACTTGAAGAGCTAATTACTTTCCAGCTTCCAAAACCATCTCTCTTGCACATATTTCCACCTACAGGATTAAGGAATAACTCAACACTTTACTTCAGGCACTTTCAGATACTGTAGAATTTCTATAGATAGATTTTTTTTTTCCTCACATGTACTCTAGATAAAATTATTAAGAAAGCATCTAAAGCTTCAAAATCTGGACCTGATGTGCATATAACGTCACTGTATATTTTGACTAGGAGAGCATTAAGCCGCTAAAAAATAATGGTCATTTATTAAAATTTGCCTTCTGTCAGCACTCACAAAGTTGCTCTGGTCAGTGCAGCTGCCTCTAAAGAGCCCCATCTGCACTCTGATCAGTGCCACGCCCCCTTAGTCACACCCTCCCTGGATTTCCAAAATGACCTTGCTCATGGGGAGCACCCTCAGGACTAGTGGTTTTCATCTCAACTACGTAAGCTTTTACATCCCTCTTATAATCTTCTGTTCTCTTGTTACTCAGCAAAGCATTGTAAGGTTCAGGTTACTCTTGCAGAGTCTCAGGAGCTCATGACCTCTTTTATATTCTGATGTTCAGCATTTTCCTTGTTATTATTTCATCTCAGTTGTAGCATTCAGCAGTTGTCACAGACTTGCCTCTTTCGCTAGAGTGTTTGCACTTATACGCTATCCTAGTGTATTTTTAAAAAACAAATTCTAGAAGCTGCTTTTCAGACTAATCAGGTTTTTAACTTCTCCAGAATTTATATCCATTTGAAACTCACATTCTGAGTTTCAGACTCACAGTTTGAGTCCTAATCTTAATCCTGTGTACTAAGCTTTCAGTTCATTGAAATGACCCTGTTCTCTCTCAATAAATATACAAACAAGCAATTCTTATTTACTTAAAAAAAATCAAGATTCTTTTAATACTTTTTCTATCTCTCCTCAGAGCTATTTGATTTATTCTAGTGATTCTTCTTCTAAATTCTTTTTATAATTTAAAGAAGAAAAATCAATACCTTGCATCATATTCATCTGGAAAATTCTTTGCTTTTATTGCATACCTGCCATAACATATCAGCACTTACCTACTATTAAACTGTGCTTTAAATGAAACAATTATTCTTTGGAATTGAAACTGGGGATCAACTGTACTTGTTGAACTTGAAAGAATTTGTGCATGCTATAGTAGTAAAGCAAACTATCATTAATAAAAGTATTCCTGAAGAATATCAGATTTCCATTTCATTTCACTGTATTAATAAGTCTCCATTTACAGTTGCATTTAACTACTTAAAGGACCTTTAAACCTTTGCTTTATATTGTAATGCATACTTGTTTGATTGTAGTAAATTCTGTAAGTTGTGCTGATTTTTACCAACCAAGCTTTCTTAGGAGTTTTATCAGCTGATCACTTCAATTCATTTGCCATGTTTCTGAGAAGTACAGTGGGCTCACTGTACTCACTTCCTTATTTAATTTTAAGATGAGATACTTGAATTGAAGATATGAGCTTCTTTCTCCATATGTGGTGAAAGTTTTGGAACTGATCAAGAAGAAAACAATGTCCCTATTGGGAAACTACAAAAATACACATTTTTAAGGACTAAAAATGTAGTTTATCTTGCATTAAGCATTTCAGCAAGCTTTTACCCAATATTAGGCAGTAACAAAAAAAAAGGACAGAGCCCAGACTGTGACTTACATAGCACAGGCTTATTTTATAGTCTCTTTTTTTTTTTTCCCCCAGCTTTCTGATTATTGAGTGATTTTCGTATTTGTGTCTTATTGTTTCGTTGGCTGGGTTTTTTTGTTTTCCAAGTGAGTGTTGTTCCCCTTCATTTATCGCAGCCTTCATACTTACCTGCTTAGGACCAGATGTTCTCATCCAACTTCAGTATTTGGAGGACAACAAGTAAAGCTTTGACTACTATAACGTATAGGGGATCTTTTTAGCATAGCTGTTCGTAGGTCAGATGAAGAAAGCAAGAGAATATAAGGAATGTGGCTACCTTAGAGCTTTATAACACAGAAACGATGAATATTAATAGTGGGTAAAGGTCTTGGGACTGATATTTTTTTGTAGGAAAATCTAGTGGAGGGAGACAAATATGGAAAAAAAGCTGAGGTTTGCTCTGAAAGTTTTCAGCAAGCAGAAGTTTGTTTTCTATGAAACAAGGGGGTTATTTTCTACAGGAAGAGAGAGATAAAAGACGTCTTTTCTAACTTTTCAAGGGAAGAGAGGTATTGTGTTATGAGTTTTCTTCCTGGAGAGATTCTTCCAGAGAGACAGCAATGTTCAAGGACTGTAGATCCTCCCACTGGCTCCATATCCAGGTGTACACACACATACATGCACCCACTGTCAGTAAGACTTGCAGCTTGCCAGTCTGAGATACATTTTGCTTATTCTCTATTATTTATCTTCATCTCCTGTCTTCTCAAAGAGACTGTGTGTCATGGTTTAAGCCCAGCTGTAACTCAGAAAAAAACACACAGTCTCTGGAGTCTCCCCTCTCCTTCCTCCTCCCTCCCCCCCCCCTCCAAGGGATAGGGAGGAGAATCGATAGAATGTAACTCCCACAAGTTGAGATAAGAACAGTCCAGTATCTAAGGTATAACACAAAACCACTGCTGCTACCACTAATAATAATAATGACAAGGGAAATAAAAGGGAAGAGGATACAACCATTCACCACCCAAAGACCAAGCCGTGAACTAACTCTTCCAGGTTCCTGCTCCCAGTTTTTACATACTGGGCATAACGTGCTGTGGCATGGAATATCTCTTTGGCTAGTTTGGGTCAGGTGTCCTGTCTCTGCTTCCTCCCAGCTTTCCTTCCTCCCTGGCAGAGCATGAGACTCAGAGAGTCCTTGGTCAGACGAAACATCTGAGCAGTAACTAAAACCATCAGTGTTATCAGCACTGTTCCCAGGCTGAAAGTCAAAATCACAGCACTGCACCAGCTACTAAGAAGGAGAAAAAATGGCTGCTACTGCTGAACCCAGGACACTGTCGAATAAGTATTCCAGTACTTAAAGGTGGCCTATAAGAAAGCTGGAGAAGGACTTTCTACAAGTGCACGTAGTGACAGGACAAACAGGAATGGCTTCAAGCTGAAAGAAAGTAAATTTAAATTAGATACTAGGAGGAAATACTTCACTGTGAGAGTGGTGAAGCCCTGGGACAGGTTGCCCAGAGAAGTTGTGGCTGCCGCATCCCTGGCAGTGGTCAAGGCCAGATTGGACAGAGCTTGGAGCAACTTGCTCTAGTGGAAAGTGTTCCTGCCTGTGGCAGGGGGGTTGGAGCTAGATGATTTTTAAGGTCCCTTCCAACCCTCACCTAATGATTTTCAAAGCTTGTCTTGACAAGGCTCTGAGAAACTGATCTCATATCAGTTAGTCGTGCTTTCAGCAGAGTTGGACTTGATGACCTCCAGAGAACCCGTCCAACTTAAATTATTCTACGTTTCTATCTCTGAGATGTGTTTTGTTTTATATGAAATGATACATGTCACTCTAGTGTATGATTCTACATGATATAACAGGATCAGCTGCCACCTTCTCCTGCAGTATTCTTTTGTGGGAACTGATTTTTATTTCTGAATATGAGGACAAGCAGGAATAGTTGTCTTGCAACAAAGAAAAGTAATTTAAGTGTCTTTGGTGCAAGAGATCAGCTTCAACTACTGTTCACTGCCTGTTCAAAATAAAAGGAGCACTGAGCAATACAGAAAAGAATCTGACCAGACACATAACTCATCCTTACATCATTTCAATTTCGCCTATTCGTCTTTGTATATTACTGTTCGCTGTTCTTGGGGCACTTGGTTCATTGTGACATTGGTTTTCATTCAGCTAGCAATAAAAGGCATTGACGTGCATTTTTCAGATACAAGTTCATTATATACAAGAGATAGTAATGGAACCACCTTTCATCAGCAGCTACAGAAGAAAAAGAGTGCCCGTCTAGTTTTAAGAATGGTAATAGTACTATAAATGCAGTTGTCTTACTGAGGAGTGGGCCTGATACTCAGAGTTGGCACTTGTCTTCCTGTATAAAGACAGTGAGAGTTTTAAAACTAAATTTAATAGATACGGAGTTAAAACACGATGAAGATTTTTGCTTCTCGGCTGAAATCTTCACTGAAGTCTTGCTGCGGTTCTGCTCTAAGATGGTGCGTGCCTGATACAACGCAGTGCTGACACATGCTGCCATCTAGTGCCCATGTGGAACAGCAGCGGGCTACTCAGGGGCTGATTTTTTGTGGATGCTGGAAGAATAGTAATTCTTGCTCTTCACTAGTATGAGGGCTTTCTTATTGCCTCAGTTTTAACCTTGCAATTTACCTTATGGAAGCTTGCCTTTTATAAGGACAGAAACCTATCAGGAATGAGTACAAGTGTGCATGGGAGGGTGTTGGGGACAAGGGACGGGTGGAGGGGGGAGAGAAAAACAAGTAATAAACAAGCCTGCAAGCGGTAACCAGACAAAAAAAAAAAAATAAAAAAAAAATGCCCTGATTGCAGTTGCAGCTCTCTTGCTGCTCAAAGAATCAGATCAAATGCAGTGGAGTGGCCATGTGAACCAGAATAAATACAGCAAGGGATATAAGTGGAGAGCGTTATGACCTTGAGGGGAACAGCAAAAGCACGTAGAGAGAAGAGATGAGAGAGTAGTGTTTACGCACTCACAAAAGGGTTTGTGATTTAGATGGCAGGTCAATATTGGCTAAATAATACAAATAATGAATGTTTTCCGGTTAGTGCTTTAATAAATAAGTATGCATACATTGATACAACTAAAATTAACCAAGACTAGCTTCACATCAACTAGCCTACCATCTGCAAAAAGGCTAGATTTCCCAAAACAGTCAAAGATCTCAACCACAGCAAAAACTTATGCACATCAGAGACCATTCAAAATAACTGCATAGTGCATAGTAAAAGTCTCCCAAAACATGCTGCATACGGAATCATAGAATCACAGAATAGCTAGGGTTTGAAAGGACTGTAAGATCATCTAGTTCCAACCCCCCTGCCATGGGCAGGGACATCAGTGTAAGTGTATTGTAACTTAGTATACTTAATTACAATAAATATAAGAAAAAGACTTTGAATTCTGATGACAAAATACAAACAAAACATGCTGTATGATTACTTTTCCCTTCCTCAAAAAAAAAAAAAAAAAAACAAAAACAAAAACCAAAAAACAACAGCCAAAAGCAAAAAGAACATTCAAGAGAAAATGGCTACGCATTTACATACGCATTCTCTTCTGAAATACAATTTGAAAGGACTTTTATTCTTCCCCATAATTAAGAGTATAGTTTTGATAAAGTTATCTTTTAACATCCACACACCTGTAAAATTACTCTTGGCAATTTATTGTTAATTAAAAGTACTGCTTACACACAAGCAATGTTTTTTATGAGCTGTCCTTACTTATAAAAATTAAGAATAGTGATTTTTGCTTTTTTTTTTTTCTTAAGTTGCAGCATTAAAACTATGCCTTTATTTTTAGCCACTTAGAAATATATTTGTAGTTGCTTCTTTTACTGAAACTAAAATCATATGCAGACAAAGGAACATATGGCACCCTACCCAGTTTCAGAATATTCAAACATTTGTTGTTTCCCTCTCCTGACAGGCAGCAGACAAGCACATATATACCATAAGTAGACTTGTCTAACGTGAAAATTAAAGTTCTCGGGCAATATAGAAAAAGCCTATATTAGAAAAGCCAATATTTTTCTCAGACTATAATTACATAGTGCCAAAAAAATGTATAATTGTCAATCATTCCATTAGATAAGACTTTAAAATACCAGTTTGAGGTTATAAATTTAGAGCATATTCCTTCAAATAAGCAAAAGATTATACTTCAATTTTGCCTTAGTGATATAAAATATTTGGGTCTACCAAACTCAAATGGATTTCAGATGGACAAAAAATGTACCTATTGAGCTATAAACATTGTACAAAGTTTAGCAGCATTCACAGAGAAATTAAAGAATCACTGTGGTGGTGGTTGAGAAACTTCCTTCTTCACATGTCCTGGGAATATATCAACAAATAACTGCATATTTAATATAATTTTCTTACTTAAGGAGGATGCCATGTATTGTGTATCTGCTTTTTGTGTTGTAGAAACGGGTCACAATTATTTTAACCTTTCCTCTTTAAAAGCAATTGTTTTATCCAGCTGTGCAGATCTCAATAGGAGCTCCAAAAAAATACGAGCTTCATTAAATTGTGACATATCATGAGTCGGAGTGGTCAGAGTCAAAGAGAGTGCTGGGTCTCGCTGGGAACAGCCAGCAGTTCTGTGGAATAACAAAAAAGTTATGACAGTTTTGCCTATGGAAAGCTGTTAGCATGCAAGGATTCGATTGCCCTTTTCCATCTTCTGAGGCTGTGTTGGTGTTAATAGCCTTGGTACAGCTTATCAGATACATAACAGCCTGGAAAAAACAGGCTGCAAAATAACACATATTCAAGTCTGCTCTTTGTGTGAAAGGTGTTGTTTGCAGAGATGGTTACAGTTTCTGAGACCACCTGAGATTCATTATTGTTGTGCTGCTGTTTTTCCCTTTGACCTTTTTTATCCTTGATCCACAGAAAAGAACCTTTGTTGGTTGTGAGCTGACCAGAATTATCAGGGAATAACATGACTGTTTTGAGAACTACCTGAATGCCAAGCCATGTCTAGCTCTAATAAATTTTGTTTTGGAAACAATTCTGATTACCTTCTGCATTCATCTTACCAGAAAATAACAATCTAAACAAAATCTCCTAACTGCTGCCCCAGTATTAGTGAAGTTACTTTTCAGAGAGATGTTGGCACCAGTCACTTCTTAAAAGCCAGGGTAGCAATCAAATCCCCATGACTTTGCTCCTACCTACTGTTAGCATTCAAAATAATCAGCTGAACCATATATATATTTAGCTTTTCATGTTGAACAATATTGTCATAAAAGTCTTGGCAATGAATTTGTAATTAGCAAAGAGCTTTAATAGACATAAGGAAAGGTCATGTGAATAATTTGCTCATAATCTGTGTTAGAACAATCAAAAGGTAAAGATGGCATCACAGTGATGATAAATCAGCTATGTAGCATGATTTTTAGATGGGAATGTGATTCTCAATAGCACAAGTAGCTAAAAAAAAAAGGAACATAAAATGAAGATGCTTCTGTAGTTTTAAAAATTGACGGCCACTACTCAGCGGGAGGGAGTGAAGGTGTCAGAATTTGCCTGGAGCTAGAATCTTATACAGCTGTATTTTATTTTTTTTATTATTATTAATTAAATGCTTCTGTGCCTTTCTGTTCACATTAATTGTAATTCTATGGACTGCTGAAGATACTATACAAAACAGTGAATAAAGCTTGAAAACTTGTCTTCCTCGGAGATACGTTCTCTCTAGACCCAATACTAAGGTCACTGGAATAACGTTTGGCATTTGGCCACAGTTTTGAGAACAGTTGTTTTGCTCTGATTTTGAGGATTTGTGTAGCCCAAGCAGAGCTCAGACAGTCTTCAGGTTCCTGATCCAAGGTTACAGAGTTCACTGGAACTTGTATCATTTGTGGAAGCTGGTGCTTGTGCTTCTCCTTAGTCTTTTATATTACTGCTCATGAGAGCAAGTAATAGAGTCCAAGTAGTCTAGCTTAGATGATGGCTGCCAGAGAACTTCTCCTGTCTCCAAGACACTGTCTAAGACATTGTTGCCCTAACTGTCTTGATACTGGGTACCCATGTTTCTCCATTCTGTCATGTCTCACGTTTTCTGAAAGGATTGTCAGCATAGCATTGTGCAGTCCCATTTGACATACTGTTGCTTTCAGAGATGTCAAGGTAATGCTGAACAGATCAGGTTTGCAGACACCACTCATAAAATAATGTAGATTTTTTTGGTGGTATGCCATACATGAAGCTAGTGGTATCCCCTTTCTTGGTCATTATTCCAGGTACTCCAGAAATTCACTGTTGAAGACATGGAATAGACAATTTTATATGGTTTTCCATGTTGTATGGTTTCTTGACTCATTTTGAATCAATCTGAAAAGACTGCTGTTGACAGTATATACTTCAAGCTCATTTTCTTTAGTCTTACCAGGCAGTAGATACTGAATGTTTTGGACTAAGCCTGGAAAAATACTGAGAAGAAATAGTAATTTTATTCTTCAGAGCAGTTGCGGGTTTTTTTGGGGTTTGTTTTTTTTTTTTTTTTTTTTTTTTTTTTTTTCATGCATTTACATCTCCTTCTGTTCTGTTTTATTGCTGGTTTTTTTTTTTTTTTCCTGTCCAGAAATCATTCTACTAGCATGAATACATTGAAGCAGCAAATTTTACTTATGTACTGGAAAAAGCTTACAGACTTTCAAACTGCACTTGTATGCATATCTAGACTCTCAGGAGTCAAATGTATGTCTTCAGCTGTATGCCTTGCTGTACAACTGGTCTGGGGCCTATTTGGGATTCTCGTGGCAGTACTTGAATTTTATCAGTTGTGCCCACCCACCTAGGGAGCAGATACATCTTTAATCAAGGAATTTAAATGTATAATTCTTCCAACTAATTGCTCATGAATGAGTTACAGATCAAGAATAATTCACAAACCTTATTCCACAGATAATGATAAATTCTAGAAAATTGCAGCCAAATCACATATAATTCCTGAATGGAAAAAGAACTGAAAGAAATCAGTGAAGCAATTTTTTATGATTACCTTTTCAAGTTTCTGACACATCTGAAATCTGTTATTGAATGTTATATTCAACATTCAGATACATCTACAGTAAAGACTGCATCCAGTATTCAAAAGATGTCTTTAGCAATGGTTGCATTTTACATCCATATCCTATGCTCTGGAGCACTTCATACAGCACAGAAAAGTGGTCCTTGCCTAGTGAATATAATTGCTTAATTTTTCTGCTTCTTAAAGTACCTGCACTGGCAAGGAAGCAAGATAATGACCTGGTCTCTGTGATGGAAAGTTCAGGACCTAGCCCACTGTCTCATCTCATACAGTAGCATACTACCTTTCATCAGCTTTGTTTGCCTGTCATGCTAAAATGTAAAATATGACTGCAGCATTGTTTCTAAATAAAATGGCTTTCAGGAAAACTAGCAAAAAGCTTACAGACCAATTTCAAACAGCGCACTGAGCTGAAGTAAGACTCCTTTTCTTTCTGAAAGTTCCCAATGTACAGATACCTTTTGAAATCCATGGTCATCTCAAAGACCTTTGCATAGTAAGACATTTTTCACACAAGATGTCTGGCTATTTGGATACAATTCAAAAAGAAGCTTATGCTTCAAAGAGCAGGAAAGCTGACTTAAGCTTTAGAGTAAATACCAGAATCTCTTATCTTTCCATATTTGTCATATGTTCTAATCCTTGCAAGAGTGGCCTCTGCAATAGTAGGAAAAAATTCTGAAGATTGACTTGACAGACTAACAAAGGCATTATACATAAATGCTGGTTAGGGAACAATTATGGGGGTTTTAAGCTTTAGAAATTATAAATGCTCATTTATATTAAAATGTACATGAATTTCCAGTGGGAATGTTTTATGACACATAAAAGTCCCACTTCTGAGGACTGATTTGTTCTCTAGCATACATGAAGAAGAAAGTCCCCCCTGGGTACTACCAGCAGAAGGACAGAGAATTCCTGAGTCCAAAAAAGAAGTGTAGTGGGTTGGTTTTTTTTTTATATTAGATACTTTTTTTGGAAAAACCTTTACATGATGGATGAATAACTCTATAAACAGACTGATCCTCCTTCCAAATTTTGTCTTGACAAAGAAATGGCCAGTGACAATTCTCTGAATGCAGTACTAGGGAGATACCTCATATTAATTCTGAAGTTTGGCTGTAGGTGTGATGGCTTATACACTGTGATTAAACTCTAGCATTCTTTTTTTATTTCTTATTACCTGAATTAGTTTAGTTTCCACAAGAAATAAGTAATACTTTAAAACAGATTTGTATTTTCCTTCTATAATATATAATTTATTTTAAAAGAAACATTTGAAAGTGATTCAGTTTAGGAAATTCCTCCCTTGAAAAAACACATCTTGAAATATCAATTGTACAAGCTCACTTGAACTCCATCTGATGCTATGCTAATTTCCATAACAGAACACTTTTCATATGTGTCACTGGTTCGTAAAGAACTGCTGCTTTTATACAGCATAAATAAATATAACTCCTTGAGGTATTCTCCAAACAGTCATCTCTACCTTAACATCTTCCCTCTAAATCATAGAATTATGCTGCCTTGAAGCTGTCCTGCAGAGTCAGCTGAGAAGTTCTGGGAAATTCACGATCCTTGTGAAAAAGGTGTCTACTCCCTATTCCCATCATTATCCTGACTTGCCTTTGCCTTTCTCTGCAAGTAGAGTATGCAGACAATTTAGACAGTGAAGAACTGAGTCAGACATTGAAATGAATTGAAGTAAATGTAACTTCTATGTTACCATACTTATGTATTTAATTGCATTTAGGACAATTTTAATAATGCAAGAATATTTAGATAAATTTCATCCTGGTCATAGCAGATGTAATTGTATACTTACAACTGATATTAAATACATGTTGTACATACTTTTTTATGTGTGAGGATATACAGAGTGGCAACAGAAACTACTGAAAAAGAATACACGAAGGATGGTAGAACTGTCCTCTTTTTCCGCACATTACTGCTCAGCCATCAGTCATTTAACAATTATTACTAATATTTTTCTAACAGTTTTTTATTTTGTTTTTCTTTCAATTTTATTTTTTTTCTAGGTTGCTACCTGCAATTATATAGAAATACATCTTATCATGTTTTCTTTTCATAAGTAACATCTCACTAATATACCACAAAGAGGTGCTCTAGACCCACAACAGCTATTGAAAGCAGCTCTACCAAGAGCAGCTCAGAGTGCTGTAAGCTCACCTCAGGGTAGTCAGGGTAGGGGATTCTGATTTTAGTAAGTAATATACTTAAAAAAAACCCCAAAACAACAACAACAACAAAAACACGAAAAAACAAACAAACAAAAAAACCACAACAACAAAACCTAAACACCAACCCCTTGTTTCTCATGGCAGTCATTGTGATAAAGCTTGTGTCCAGCAGTCAGAACTTAAAATAATGAGATTCATAGCTGCCACCACATTAACAAGTCATGTGAGATTTATTCCATGGAATAGATTCAGGCAGAATACTCAGCTATCCACCATCTCATTTTTCATAAATAATCTATTCAGTTGAATAGAATGTCTTTTTCCCTGCAGTAATAACTATGTAACAAGTGAATTGTTTGGCACTATTTTACAGAGGTCTCTGACCTGACCACTAAGGTGCATGTGTTTAAAATACCATTTTTGTGAATTATTCTGTTGACTACATCTGGATTATTTGCACAAGTTAAAATGAGCATATGTACAAGTCTTCACACAGTCAGGACTGAAGAAATCAATTTCCCTTGCGATCTCATTTTTAAATCTTCCTTTAATCCAATTGAAATTAGTTTTGTTATCCCAGATTAGTTTTAACAATTTTTCCAAATCCCAGCATTGTTCTGATTGTCAGAGAGGGCAAGTGTGGCTGAGGCACAGAACCTGGAACTCCACATTATTCCTCATCTGCATTACTTCATACTAAAACAGACAGGAATGAAACTTGATTGCAGTCTCTGCAAGAAGTATATGGCTTTGACCTATTCAGTCAAAAGAAGATTAACCTGCTGTAATGGCATCATCTGGAGGGTCTTCATGTAGGTCTACAATTACATGAAAGGCCACTGGAGGTGAAAAAATTTGAAATTCTGATACTTCTTGAAAACTGTACCTATGCATAACGCCAAAGAAGAATTTTTTCCATTTTGAGTTTAGGAAATCTGGATCTGAAGAGAGATGAAAGTTTATAATTCATTAAGAAACACTACTTGAACAGCTCAGTTTTCAGTTTTCATTTATTTCTGAATATAATTTAGAAAGCAGTGTACATAATACATTGTATGTCACATTCTGAGCCTAGTTCATTTTGTCTTATATAGGCTAAACTCTATTTCTTTATTGGATTGATAACAGCTCTCCCTAAAAAATTTGTTACTTATGAAGAGATATGTTTCATTTTGAAGACTCCTAAATTTGAACTTCAGAATTTAGCCCTGCACTTGTATTCCAATGTGAAAATATTTGGGTGTTTTGGAGCATTTCAATTTGAAAGATTTTGGAGGTGATTTGCATTATGGTTCCTCATTATTTATAGTGTAAAGAATCAGTTCTGTATTTTGAAAGTGTACTAACTGCAGTAATCAATATTTATAAATGTTTAAGAAAGAGAAAACAAACTTCCAAAATGGTGTTCCTGCCAATATGGTCTATATTTAATAAATGACTTTTCAGGAAGGTTTGATTTTTACTTCAGCAGGCTCTGCCCATCTATAATTGAAACATCACTTGTGCTTATCAAGGGCTGCATGGTGCTATAATTGTTTTTAAAGCTATACAGCGCTGAAACACAATTTGCTTTGGGACTGATAGATAAGTAGGTAATTCAATTTGAAGTCTTCCATCTAAAATTTACAGTTACACTACAGGTTCCAGCTAAACACAGGATAGATGTAGCACAGTTTTTTAAAGAGAAAGAACTGTAAGATTAGTGATATTGAGATAAATTTTGTAATTGAAATGAAGATAAACATTAACCTTAGACATAGTTTTCAGACTGCACATATGCCTCAAATATATGAATGATTATGCTGTGTTAGTGTTTTTGCCTTGTTACCCTCATCAGGTCTTGTTTAAGTGCTTATTAAGTATTTTCTTCCATTATCTTTTATGTCTAGATGCTCACTAATTGGAGGTTCTTTAAAAGCTGTGGTGAATGCTGTCTGACTATAGAAAGCTTCGGCTGCTGTCAGGAGTACTGCATTGCCTGGAGTTGCGGTAAGCAGAGCCTCATCAGCATTCAGCACCACTACCATAGCGTAAAGCCTAGAAGTAGTGGGAAAAATACCTACTGAAACATAAGTAGAGGAGATGAAAAGAGGCCAGTGAGCAGAAAGAAAAGCTCCTTATGTCTGTTCTGATGCTTCTTTTTTAATGGATTCCCCCTCCCAAGCAATGTTGTGAGTGGCAGGTGATGTGTTCTGCAAATAGATCAGCAATGTCATGTATAAAATTGCACTTTTTAGCATTCAGGTGTTCTAGCCAGCCAGCTGGTAGCCAGGCTTTATCCAAGGCTGTATTATAGAAAAAGAGTATATGTTAGATCATCTAGCAACAATTACGCTAAAACACCTCTGGCTTGAGCTGGAATCACTGCTACTGTTGCTTCCTGCAGTGGATACTGTCACTATCATATCTGCTTCCTTTTTCACTCCCAGGTATCAGATATATTTGGCTAGAATTATTTTGCTGGGCTGCGTTTGTTCTACAGTTTATCCAGAACTAATCATGAGCTCTCCAGCAGTTCTCAAGTGCTGAGATCTTAGTGAAAAATTGGAAAAATATATATCTCAGATTACATTTTGAAAGGTATTGCAAAATGCATTAAATAAATGAAAAGATATTCGTTGTTAGACCTGTTCTAGTCACGGTTGTAATATTTTTCTTCTTTCCGTTTTTCCTGTTGCCATAATAATCACTGCATCAAGTTGTACATGCAATGAAACCACCTGTGATGTATGATAGAGAGAACACATAAGTTGATTTATGATACTGTACTGTGCAAAGCTCAGGTGCAGTCATAAAATCTTGCTAGTTTCAGAAGTCTCTAGAAAGAAAGAAAGGAAGGAATAATAATAATAAAAAAGAATCAAAAGAAGAAAGAATAGAAAGGAAGAAAACCAGAATATTCCCCTTGTGACATGTAAAAAGTAGAAGGGAAATTTGTATGCACAGATAGTGTAATGGACGATTCAGTTTTAATTTGCACTTTGTATAATTCTTGCTCATCACATTAATTACCTAAGGCATTTGTATGCTGCTGCTACTGCCAGTTATTGTTATTACCTGTATAATTCTGTGTGGTTTAGGTATTAATGCTCCATTATAACTTAAACTTTGTAAGGCATCATGAATTATTTTGCACTGGCTTTCTGAAGAACTGAGAGTTGCTGGGAGGAAAACCTCTTCTTCCATGAGAACTTCCCCCATGTTGTCCTTAAAGGCCTTCGAGAGCTGGGGAACAGAGCTGCTGTCTTGTGGGGCAATGGTTGAAGCACAGATGACATTGTTAAAGGTTGACTAGATTATGTGCACATGTTAGGTGGTGGTGTGAAGGCTTTCAGCTGCAGCAGAGAGACTGAAGAAACATAGGATGAAAGACCTTTGTTAAGAAAAGTGAGGAAGAGGGATAATGCCAATATTCACATAAAATGGAGAAAGAAATTAGGAGTCCTGTAGGCCTTTTACTCTCTAGTCTCTCCCTTGTCCTTTAGGCCAAATCATTGTCTTGGTTTCCTAGCTATAATGAAATCTCTGCTCTTGCTGGCAGTGCTAACGAGAGTTCCTTTGCTCCTACCCACATCTTCATTCCATCAAGGTCTGACATTGCTTAGACAGCAGAGATCAACCTCATTGATCCAGACAAACTGCGTTTCATATCTGTAAGAAAAGCGTATTAGAATTCTCTGATTCTCACTCTGTCAGCAGGTGTAAAATGCTATAAGGATCTACAGGTCAGCTCCTCATTAGGGAAAGTGTGATTGCCTACAGTTTTCTGAAGAAGAAAACAAAGGAAGTACCCACAGTATTCTAGGAGATAGAATTGAAAGATTTTTCTGTTAGTTCACTGAGGTCTTTGAAGAGTTGATTCAGCTCTAGCAGCAGTGATAAATCCTTATTCCCAGGGAAAGATCAAGGCTTATGTTGGAGTTCAGTGATTTTTGTGACTCTCATTTAAATAACTAATTCAAATTGACATAGCTTTTCCATTTTGAATTCTTCCCTATCCTTTCATTATCAAAGTATAAATTTTAGTCTTGGCTCAGGCTCTAGCCATTTGCACTTCGAAGAATGAAATGACCACAGTCATCATGCTGTGAAACTTTCAACTGGAAACATCCAGAAAACTTTTCCTTCCCCTTTCCCCTTCGGTAATGATCTTTCACATCTGTATCAGAACCAGGAGCCTGTTTTTTCAATCAGCAATTATCAGTACGATAAAGAAGATTCTTTCTCGTCTGTGCTCATTTTACCTATCTCAACAGCTCTTTATTGGTAGAGGAATAGAAGAGTACACATACTGAAGTGTTATCAAAGCCAAGATTAAAACATGTTTGGGGGTGGAGAAATCCACTTTTACTCTAAACTGTACAAAATGTAAACAATTTAGTGACTCTACTGAAAAATTAATGTCCTTTTGTTCATGTTCCATGTGTCATGTTTTATTATTTTGTTTAAATCAAGTAAAATACACCAACCAACCAACCAACTAACTAGCAGAACATGATTGCCCCAGGTTTATTTTATATTTCAATACCTAGCTTGCATATAAATATTTACCTTTTCACTTTCTGCAGAAATTGACACATAGTTATTTTAAAAATAGTTTAAATTAGGTATGGAATAAAAAAGAATAGGACTAAGGACTGCAAATTCATAAAGCTTTAGAGCTGATATTTTGAGTTTAGCATAGTTTTAATGACTGGTATATTGAACATGACTTTTGTTGCGTGGAGTCTTATGTGGATGAAACAACTACATGTGAAGCATCTACAAGTCAGAATCTATGAGGCACTGATGTAAGAATGCAGTTCCAGTATAGGAGCCATGTGCAATGAGAGCTCTTCAGATTAAAAGCAGATAAAAATCAAATCTAAATCAGCTTTTGGTTTACACAGAAACTGCGTTTTACTTATTGGTAACGGTAATTCTTTGATCAGCAACAACATATTCTTTCTTATGAGGTTATTCACTGATTGGTTGAATGATGCAAGAAGATTGTTCCCTTAACCAAACTGAATGCTGCTTTTTAACTATTACGTTAAGCAATTCATTTCTACTGAACCAAGATCCATTAGAGAAAATTATTAAATCTACATGCATCATTTGATACAACAGAAATGAAATTCCAGCAGTAAATCACTTTCTTAGGAGCAGTGTTTCTCCAGTGTGCCTCAGCATTTGCTTTCATTAGGCATTTGGCTTCTCTCTGACTATATGCTTTTTTAACAGTGAACTACAACCATCCTATGACAATGTCTTAAACTCGTCTAGTTTTCCTGTGAATTTAAAAATATATTTATGATTTAATTTAGTAAGATGTGGCCTGCTAAATAACTGAAGATGGTGAACGCATTTTCCCTTTCACCAATGTGTGAATCTAACTAGATATTGATATCACTTATGAAAAATTCCTTTAACAATTCTGAGCTAACAGAGGGGATGGGAAGGATACTATGTTCTTTATGATGCTTTTCCAGTTACTTGAGTCAGTACACTTGAAATGGGATTGGTGCCTCTACAGCAGTTTTCAGAGTGTTTTCATCTAGCTCAAATAGACAAGTGCATTCAATCTGATTTCAAATAATTGATATCAGTATTAGAGCTGACTACTACCACTCTTTGAATCCTCCAGGACTAGAATGAACTTAAGACTATTCCTTCCTGAATATATTAACCAGGAATGCTGGTACGAAAGGGAAAGTGATAGATTGGATATGAGGAAGAAATTCTTTACTGTGAGGGTGGTGGGGCCCTGGAATGGGTTGCCCAGGGAGGTTGTGAATACTTCATCCCTGGTGGCGTTCAAGGTGGGGTTGGACATGGCCTTAGATGGCATGGTTTAGTGGGAGGTGTCCCTGCCCATGGCAGGGGGGTTGGAACTCGATGATCTTGAGGTCCTTTCCAACCCTTACTATTCTATGATTCTATGATTAGAGTCCAATCCTTCATGATGAAACTGTATTACAGTGTGAAAGATGGCCTAAAAAAAGACTTTCTTTACAGGCCAAGAATTTATGAGTTTCTACATGAATTTTCTATTCTGTTTTCTTTTTGTCTCGTTTTTCTTTGTTTTTACACTTATTAATAGTGCACTTTAGTATCTTCCAAGAAAGTACAAAACAATAGGACTAACATCTGTTACTTGGTAAAAATAATATTCCTGCCTCTTGCTTCTGAGTGAGATTTTTTCCAAACCAAATTATACAATAGATTCAGTGCCTCTTCAAAAATGGCAATTTTCATTCTTTTTTTTGTGTGTTAGTAATTAATTTTTTTGTGTATTAGTAACTTCATCCACTTCAACTTGCAGTCCTAAGCAAAAAGGAAAAAGGAAATCCCATAGCTGTGTGCTAGCTGCTAGGACCTGATGCACCATTTCAACATTCAGCACAAAATACCATCTATTTGCAGTTAATCTGAATTTAGAATGTGATATGAGTGAGTCAGCAACACCTTTATAAAGCAAAGTAGTGAGGCAACCAGTTTTTGAATGTTGCTAAGCATTCAAACAATTGTAATGAGTTCTAAAATTAAAAAAAAAAAAAAAAAAGCTTTTTTCAATTATTGCAAATGAATGGAGGTGAAAGGAAGGAGAAAGAGTCCAAAGATCCCACATTTTCCACTCCCGTCCAATCTTGGTTACATAAAATCCTGATTATCTCTGAAATACTGGTATAGTCTGAGAACCTGCTCTTGTCTTTGAAGGTACAAGCAAACTGTACTGCACTTCTTAAGCATAAGACTTCAAATACAGTAGCAGATTAAAAAAGGCAAGTGGCAATGCAGACTCATGTATCTAAGTGGGCTGAACTCTTATAATAACTCAGGTATACTAATTTTTACATAGAAGTTAAGGCCACCACTCTGAGATAAGATGAATTGCCAGATTTCAATAAGAAATGGATAATATTAAGAAAGAAATAGTAGGACTGTGAAGTTAGAAGGCATCACAATGTGTTAATGTCAAAAGCTTTGACTACTAAATTCTGTTTTAATTTGAGGAAGTCTTCTGTTGCCACAAGCAAGGCCTTCTGAACTCGACCACAGCCAGGAAATGCCTGTATGGATGGTGTGCTTAATAAATGCTTCCTTTTAAAAAAAAGTTTCTATATCTACTGAAATTGAACCATGTTGCATCTATTGTTTCTCGCCTAACACGGAAGTCTCTTTTTACAAAATGAACAGAATCCAGGATCTTATCTATTGAACATTTCAGTGAACATGTTCTCATGTGGAAACAGGGTAGGCAAAGTAATGGGGATACCCCAAGCGACCACCATTCTGCTAGGAGGTAAGGCATCATTGTTTCATTCCTCTCTGTCACTTGCTTAGGTTTGATATTAAAGGGTAATATGCAGAGCAGATGAATTATGCACCTGCACTTCATGAAGCGGGAAATCCTGTGTGGGAATACGTAAGAGTGTAGAAAATAAAAATTCAAACGAAGAAAATTCCAGAAAATATTTGCTTTAAACTCTGGAGGGCTTTCTTTCTTTTTTTTTTTTTTTTTTTTTTTTGTGTTTTTTTTTGTGTGTTTTTTTTTTTTTTTTGTTTTTTTTTTTTTTTTTTTGTTGTTTTTTCTTTTTTGTTTTTTGTGTGTCAGTGCAGCCTATGTGATTTTTAAGGCTTCCTTCTGTTTTACTTTCCTTTTTTCTCTCCCCAAAAGGTAATTCTGTGGAATACCTAAGGCAGATTATTTCTCATTCTTACATATTCTTACCATTAACGAGTATACTGGGAAGTATCAGAGAGTAGATATTCAGGAAGTCTGGAACCAGTTTAAATAGGGGCGGAGTGTGCTTTGGCTGAATGCAGAGATCCAGAGGAGAAATCTCTAAACTGATAGTGAATGACTGGCTGTAAGTGCCAGGAACAGTGTAACTGCAGTGGGGTAAAGCTTCAGATGAGCCAGTTTGCTTTTTGGAAGGGTCAGTTAAATGCTGTGGAGTGTGCAGCAACTAAACTGCTCTGACACCCAAGCTGGCACATTTTCAATACAGTGGTATCTATCTCTACACTGCATTGCAGTAAAGAAGTAAACTTTAACTTGAATTGAATTAACTTGATTAAAGGTGCCATTATCTACTTTAGAGTTGCCTAAACAAAGAGAATTTCTCTTCATTTCCCTAGTTGCATTAGTTAATGCTATCCACATAATGCTAATTGGCTGGCATAGGGACTACCCTGATTGGGTTTACGTCAACTAGTTTACCTCTGTTGGGAAAAATAGAACATGACTGCATTCATTGTCAGACTCAGATAGTGAAGGCAGAAGTTGGATCCTTCATCTACTTGCCAAATGATGCTGTCATTTCATATTGTACATTACCCAATGTTTACTTTCTGGATGACTTAATTTTCCTTTTCTCAAGAGAGTTTCTATGTCAAAAATTATGGTGGGAAATTTGCAGAGCTACTCTCAGTTCTTACCTTTCTTCTAATATAGTTCATTATGAATCTCAAAAAAGATTTTATGTCACAAATCAATAATCTGCAGCAAATGAGTGTGGGGAAGAATATACTCATTTTTACTGAACACAATATTGCAACAAATTCCAACTTCAGGGAGATTTGCTCTATTTTCTTCAGGCAGATGCTAAATAGTCAATTTGATTTAGGTAGAATTAGCTGGCTTTTCCTTTTGTACTCAAAACTGTACAACTACGTTTCCCACCAAGAGTAACAAAACTCAGTATCCAGTCTGGGTTTTTTTAATTTAAAGATTTTTTATTATTATTATTTTTTTTTGCCCAAGGAGTTATGCATGGAAAAAGGTACAAAATAGCTGCGTGCAAAACATCAATAATGGAACGTATCTAAAGATCCATTTTGCCAATCGCACCAACTTAAGATAAAAAACTGCTGTGATACCTTGTCCCTGTCTTTGGTTCATCTCTGCTTAATTTAGTGTTCAGCCTGTATTCATGACTATACAATCTAAGTGGTTGCATCCCAAAAACTTTTATCACTATTGAGGTTCTAGAGAAACTTCCTTTTACTCCGATGCCTGGTTTAAGAAACAGGCTTCTCAGTATGAAAGAATTTCAATTAGCAGTCAAAGGAAAAAAAACAACAAACCAAACCAAAACCACAGTATTCAAGCTCAAAGCTATCTGCTGGTTGATGGATGTGACATTATAAATGAAATGTCAGCAGATCCTGATTTGGGATGAAGCAGAACATGTACCAGAGAAAAAAATATTTTTGAATCAATCACACATACTTCTCTGATAGTTAAAATGAAGCTATTATCTAGGGATTGCAGAAACAAAAAAAGCTATGAAAGGATACTTTGGAAATGCCTCGACAGGGTTGTTGGGCTCTACCCAACTGGGACTTTACTGTGACATTGGATTGGTTTCAGCTGTGAAATGCATTTACAAATAAGGGAAGAAAACAATGTTTATGCTTTTGTTGGTAATACAGACCTGTAGACTGAAGAGGGTATTAGGAACTGGGAAAGAATAAGGATTACTCATTCTTCAAAATGAGGAATTTAAAACTTTTGTTTGACTGGTTTTGGTGTCAGTCAAAATTTTTTATCGATTCAAGATTCTTCCATTTGGTATTTTTCCTAGTTCCTGAGAGCAGATGTTCTACAGTAATTGTTAACTTTTATCCAGGATAATGAATGAGCCCAGGCTAAGGGAAAACAATAACAACAACAACAACAACAAACAACAACAACAAGGCATATAGTGAATACAGATGCTCTTTATTTCCTCATCAGAGCAGTAGAAAGTTCTCTTTTTTCTTTTATTTTTTTTTTCCTTCAAATAGGTAATGTCACCAGTAACTTGATCCTCCCACCCTTGCTTAAAACTGAAGATTAATTTAACAAATTGACCAGAGCTTGACTACAGGGAAAAGAAAAATTCCTCGAAGAATGTGGAGAAGTTTCATTAGATTATTCTTTAAACTCAGTTCAGTCCTCCTGGAATTTTCAAATTGACTGCTGAAGGACAAATCTTTTATTTGTAGTGGTTTTGCTTTTTTCAAGTTATTATTTCTACAGGGAACTATGTAGACAATGATTATTCATGTAGGTATATTCAGACACAAAAAATTTTTTTTTTTTTATAACAGTGGCTGCATAATGACATTTTTTTCCTCCTCTGTTGTGCAACTTCATACTGGGATCTACCAATTTGTCATTTGTTATAATTTTGCTTTGAGATCATTTATTGCATTTGTTTCTCTTCTTTGAAATAAACATGGTAAGATTGATACATATGAAATATTTATACGCTAGTAATTACTAAGGGTTTTTTATTTTTGTTATTATTGCTGAACATTATTAGGTACAATGCTTAGGGTTTTTTTTACGCTGAATTTTGAGCATAACCCATCAAATGCAGTAATTTGTATCTGTGAAAAATTAGACTCATAAAAACTGGTGAAACTTTCTGAACATTGCCATTAACAAGATTTCTGTGGAGTTGCTTCTAATTTACATTAATATAAATGATATTTGAAGTGACACTAATTTTCCTTGCAAAATTCAACAGGGACAACATAGAAATTAACTCTAAATATTGATCTGAGATTTGTTACATTCCGTCTTCTTATTTTTCAGTTCTGCTTCTTTACAGATATTTGGAAATTACGAACTAGTATTTCTTTGAAAAAGTAGAAAGACAGAGTTCTTTATGTGTTCCCGTGACTGTTCATTCTGGAACAGATTCCTGTATTAACTGTTCTCATGGAGTGGTTGAATTCTGCTGAACGCTTTTGTTCTTAAATAGAAGTATCAATTACTTTTTACTTGGCTTTTTTTTAATCAGTAGAAAACTTTTCTGGAAGACTTTAGTTTAACAACTTGTGGCTCCACTTCTGTGTGGAAATGCAACAAAACCAAATTGCATTTGTAGCTTCTATAGTCCCAAAACGTCATTTGAAGAAGCAACATGAACAGAAGAGCATGTAACAGCCAGGAGCAGGGCTTATGGAACATCCTCAGGGTGGGCTACTGCATCCATAATCCACAATATGGTCAGCTCACAAAACAAGCACGTGCACCATTTAGAAGAGGAATGAAACATCTTTTTGGATTAAAGTTTATTTAATTCATCAACATTTGGAGTGTCAGCAAGTTGCACTCATGAAGTTTGCAAGTGACAGCAAACGGGTGGGGATGATGATCAGGGCTGCTGTTCAAAGGGACATCAAGAGTCTGGAGGAATGGGCTGACAGGAACTTTCTGAAGTTTAGCAGTGGGAGATGCAGAGTCCTGCTTCTGGGAAGGAAGAGAACTTTGAAACAATGCAAGCAGGGGACTGACTGGCTGGGGTGCAGCTCTGTGGCAAAGACTTTGGGGCCCTCAGGAGGGCAGTGACCTGAGCATGAGCCAACAGTGTTTCCTGACAGCAGAGAAGGTCATCAGCATCTGAAGCTGTATTTACTAGAACAGAACCAGTATGCTGAGAAAAGAAATTATCCCCCTGTACATGGCAGTCCCTAAGCCACATGTAGGTACTCTGTGCACTTTGGGTCTTAGTTTACAAGAAAACTTGGTTACTGTTTACAGGAAAACCCCTGGTAATTTAGGGGACCACCAAGATGTTTGGGGTCTGGAGCACTTGCCCCCTGTGGAGAAGCTGAGAGATCGAGGCTCAATTAGCTATAGAAGAAGTGGCTTGGAAGTGACCTGATAGCAGCCTGTCAATACTTCTGGGAAGAAAACTGAGCAGGAGACTGGATTCATGCAGAATTTAATTCCAGTAGGAGAACCATAATATGAAACCAATGAAGTTGCACAGCATGGTTTGTCTAACATAATGCATAGAAAATTGTTCACAAAACTATTGTACTGTAAATCTTTGCTGACTTTCAGGTAGTTTTAGTGTCTGGGGAGTACTCAGTTTGTTAATAATTTGGAACATCTAATTTTCATTTCAAAGATGTCAATAGCAATCCAGAATAAAGTAAGTCTGAAAGAAGCCTTAGCAAAACACTCACATAGATAGAAAATAGTTTCTTGTCTCTTTTTTTTCCTGGAAGCTTTGAGCAGCAAACCGTTTTCTGGTGTAGCTAGGAACACTTCTGAATAACTGAAAAAAAAATTAAACTAGAATTAAAAAAAAAAAAAAGAAAGATTTCCCATGCCCACTGTGTCTTCACTTTATATTCTTGATGTTAATAAATTATTGCAGTAGAATGTAATAATAGTAGATTTCTGTGTGACAGGAGCAAATTTTCATTTAAAATAAGACCATCCATTATAATCAGAGACAGGGTACTTGAACTGAAGATCACCACTCAGTTAAAATAAAAAATAATGGAAGTGGCATCTCAAATAGAAAATGTCAAATGGATAGATGACAAGTGTTGCATATTTAAAATGTTTTCTATAAGTCATGTATGCCATTTTAGATTTTAGAATTGGAAAAACACTTTACTGCTTTTTAGTTGGCACAGAACAGTACATCTACAATTTTATTTGAGACATCAGAGTCCATTGAGCTAATTAATTGTATGTTCTGTATGACAATAGACAACTGAAACAAATAAACACTAAACCCACAAACTAATTATAAATGCAAGTGGGCTGACAGAACATAAAGTTGTAATTGACTCTAGGGACTCCTGCAACATATCAAATTAAGAAAAGGCTATAGGTTGTGTGCAAGTATCAGTGTGACCCCTGGAATAAATATCAAAACTTTACTGGACAATAATAAATGAAAAAATACACATTATTGCCTCCATTATTTATTACAGATTTGTAAATGAAAAGTCACTGTTTCAAGCTGATGATTTTCAGAAGCTAGCATAGAATTTTGCAACTTTGTGTTCAGGATTATAGAAATGCTGTGGTTTAGGTCA
Source organism: Amazona ochrocephala (assembly GCA_039720435.1). Lineage (NCBI taxonomy): Eukaryota > Metazoa > Chordata > Aves > Psittaciformes > Psittacidae > Amazona > Amazona ochrocephala. The sequence continues at coordinate 28,134,460 of CM077882.1, forward strand.
TAAAGTTTATGAAGAAATAAAAAAAAGTACAAATACTTAGTCATCACAAGCTTGTAGTGAAGCAAAACCACCACGTTGCACTGAAGCGAAAAAGGGTAGGAGTTATTTTTTGAGGTTTGTTGCAGGTTATTTGTCTCTTGATATTCTACCATGTTCTACTTATTTGCTTTTTGTTATTAAGAAAGATATGAATCATCAAGAATCATAACTGCTTTTTTTTTTTTAATCTGTTTCTTTTCCTGATGCATACAAAAGCATTTTGTTCTTCTTGACAGCGCCCAGCCTTGTTAAATCAACTGCTGTGATTTTTCTCAAATACAATTTGCAAAATTATCACCTTACTTTGAAACAAACATAAATTGTAGATTATTGATAATTAATTTAATTATTAATTTGGTCTCCATGGAGCAAGTCTGTTCACCATACACTCCAGTACCTGTTGGTTTACCAGTGTGTAAAAGAGAACTAATGGTAATACCAGAGATGCTTAAGGAATGTATTGCCTCTTTATTCCAATTCTTATGGTTATGAGGACATTTCAGAAGGGGAGAGAGAGATATAGCACCAGGACACAACAGCATACATTAAAGCTTTCTAAATAAATGAAACAATGAAATTGATCATCAGGTTGCAAAATGTCTCATTAGAGTCTACATTGAAAAACTGGAGGGTGGCAAACACATAATCTGAATAAGAAAAATGCTAGATCCTTGGCAGAACAGCTCAGCAAACCTTAAAGTACAACAGAACTACTTAAAATTGTATCTGAAGAGGACTGTAGAACCAGTTGAGTAGGTACATATAGCGTGATAGGAAAAATCAACACAAAAAACCCTGAAAGTGCTCCCAGTCCTTGCTGCTGGACCATGTCAGTTTGAAAGCTGCATTTCTAATCTCATCTAATCAAGTTTTTTCAAATACTGTACCCAGTGTTGCAAATCCTTTGCATATTTGGACTACTTCTCTGTACTGATACTAAATGCTACAGGAATATGACACAAAAGCTACAGCTGTTAGAGTTTTCCAATTTCTCTTGTTTAGCAAGAAAACTGTAAATCATATTTTGAGTTAAAATAAGGGCAAAGAAAAGCTATGTTTAGCTAGAATTACAGGCTGGCACAGTTCAGACACATAAACCCATCTCTGAATTGCTTCAAAGTCTAATCCAACTTCAAGAAGACCCTGAACAGGATGAGGTCAAACTTCAAGTGAATCGTGAGACAATAACATTTTTTTTAAAAGAAGAGAGTGAATGTATGATTACAGCTCCACAGTGATAATTTGTTTAATCAGGTCCAGACAGAGGAGTTCTAAGCTTTCATTCTGTTTGCAGAATTGGAAGAGCTATATAATTCCATCCATTCAACATGACACTACTCCATGGAAATATGTAAATGCATACTTATTATAGTTATGCTCTTTGTTTACAGATATTAATCTCTGATTAAATAATTTTCATTGAAAGCATCATAGGTAAATGTATACAATATATGAAGTATAGAATAGAGACAGTCTGATATTTAACCTTGCAAAAATGTGTTAGAAAAGCTCGTTTAGTACTTGTACTAAGTATGACAAAAATATTTTATTTCAATTTTATGAATTAAGGTCAAAAGCTATGCTAAACCTGGATATCACTTAAGAGAATGCCGCATTGAAAACATAACCACCCCTGCCAAATCTCTCGATTTCTCATTCCTGTATCCTAATGTTCCTGAAAAATTTGCTTCTTTATTTTGGCACTGCTGTTACTGGGCATGTTGTTGATTCTGTACCCTCCAGGCTGTGGGCTTCTCTGAAAAACCTGGAAAAAATCCGGGAGAACGCAAGTTCCACTGCAGCCAAGAAGGGAGAAAATAATTTGTTGACATAAGCATATTCACTCCTACCTTGCTTTATACAGGATGTTGTTGTGTTTGCTGACATTCCCTCTCAACCAGCAGTTCCACTTCCTAATGCAGATTTGGATAACACTTCCAAAGTTTGGGTCAGGTTATTTAGGAGCATACTGACAATCCCGCTGCCCTACAGCAAGGTCTAATCAAGGTGAGATTCACAACAAATGTTATACTATCGGCCATCCTGGGCTGCAGAGGCAAGGGGCAGGCAAGTAAATTAATGCTGCCATATCCTCAGGCACCTTGAACACTTGGCTTGTACTTAATGCAAATTTGAGCAATGAGATTAGAAAAACTGAAATCTGTCTGTCAGATTCTTAAAAAAGTTTCCCGTCTTAAATGTCTGCTGTCCTGAGACATTGCAATGTTTTAACATGCATATCTTTAATCTTTGCATATTTTCCTACATTTCAAAAGCTGTTAGTGTGTAATGTCACATTTACAGCCAAAATCATGTAAAAATGCGTTGCACTAGCCTAACTTTGCACAATCAACACGAAGCTCGAAATAAAATGGGCTGCTAATAGAAGTAAATATTTAATACAAAATTCTTTTCGTTTTATGCTATTCTGGTTTAGATTTATAGTTTTGAACTGTGATTTAGATCTGTTGGTATTCATCTCACCAGAATTTTCCTTTAGATACATTTTGTGGGATTTGCTATAGATATAGCTCCCTCTGCTCCCAAATCTGGCTCTGTAGAAAGTTTTATCTTTCTGTTCATGTGAATAAGGTATTGCTTATTCAGGCTTGGCAGAAATCTTATCATGTATATAGCAGCCTGGCTCTGTGGTGCCTAAGGAAAGAACAAGTGGTAGTGGACACAAACTGAAACACAGTATATTCCATTTAAACATAAGAAAACCTTTCTTTATGGTCTGTGTAGCCAAGCACTGGAACAGGCCGTCAGCATGAGGGAGTGGACAAGCAATCTAGAGGTTCCTTCCAACTGACCAGTGACTGTAACTCTGTGAGTTTTGCCAGAATTTACTCCGTGAGACTATGAAAGATACTGGTTTGTGTCACATCTTTCGGGATTCATCTATAGCTGTGTAAATAAGATATACTTCGTTAGCACCTTAAACTGAAAATGACTGTATTTTGTAAGTCATCTCCTTTTTAGCCAGCATATTTTTCTGAATCCACAGTTCAGTACTTTAGAAGACCTTGTTAGAACTGCTAAATGTTAGCACATGGCTTTTAGTTTCTATGAGAGATTATAAATGAGTAAAGCTTTCCTTACCGAAGGACTAAAGCATAATATTTGTATTAGGCCAACAGATGAAAAAACCACTTCTAATTAAAGACTGTCAACTATCATGTCTTAAACAGGGCAGCTCATCTGTTTTAATATGTGTATATAGTGATGAATTACCACAAATGAATTTATTCCAGCCATGTACTCCTCTCTGATAAAAGTAATGTCACAAATTTCAGCTGGTCATGGTAGTTTAGAAATGCAAGATATGATTTTCATTGTAGTTTTGGTGTGTTCAGATACAATTAAAATGTTTTAGTCAGTACATTTTCATTATGCTGAAACAATATTTTGAGAAAATACAATGTAAAATAAATATCGATTTTATTCAAAATTTTAGTCTGCACTTCTGAATATCTGCTTTCATTAATGGACAGGAGAGTGTTATAGAGAACAATTTAAATCACCTGTTTCACAAATATGTTAAATACAGTCCTCTGTAGGTAGGTTACAGCCCTCTGTAGATAGGTTTGGCTCCCAAGTCTAAATCCAAAGTCTAACTGAATGACTGCAAAAGTCTGACTCCAAAATCTAACTGAACTTCTTCTCCAAGATTTATTCAGTAATGCAAACATTTCCAAAGGAGATATTAAAGACTGTATAGCTTGTGATCTGCAGATTAAGTCATCTCCAAGCAGGTCTGGACATGTCATAACAACCTTTGTAGAGCAGAACAGAATGTTACATTACAAATGTCTGTATTTGAAGAATTGACAAGGCTCTGGACGCTGACTTGATTTACAAAACTTTTCTGTGTATACAGAAGTACTGTAAATTTTACCTATTTTTTATCCATAGGTGTAATTTGTTTTTGTAGTACTGGACTTTTGCAAAGAGGAGTTTTATTATTTTTACACACAATTCTTCTCCAAAGCTATAATTCTCAATGTCATTGCAGTAGTTTGTCAAATAAATTATTGAAATAAAGCAGTATTTAATTATGTCACAGGGCTAAGAAAGAAGGTACGACTTAACTGTATAGTCTCACTTTTATAGCACAAGCAGCTTCATTTCAGCTATTTTGCCTTGAATAGACCTCTCTCAGTTGGATTTTGTTCAGACAGTACTCCCTAAAATTCTCCAAATCTATTATGAAATTGAGACTGTCACTTCATACCTAGCTCCATAAGTATCCTCTTAAGTTTTTCGTCCTCCCACCTCCGAGTTGCTTCCATCTAATTCGTACTCAGCTAGATTCCACTTCCAGTTATAGCTCCTGTTATATCTTTAAGGAAGACCTATTAACCATTTGCACATATTCCCCCTTGTATGCACTGTAATTAAGTTACCTCTCAGCTTTTCTGATGCATGAAATCTCATTTGTACTTTGGAAAACTTTTATCTAGCAATATAGTAAATTTTTTCAGTTTCTGAAAAAACAGTTTTTAAATATCCACTTAAAATCTTTCAGACAGTTATCTTAATGTTGTATCTAAATCTTGAGACGCAACATTCAAGGTAGGGTTAGTGATCAATCAGGGAACAAATAGCTAAAATACAAAAAGTGAAAGGCTAAAGCTTTTTAAGAACATTGTTCTTAAAATAAAATAAAAATTCCCAGCCACAGAAACTTATTTTTCTATAAAGTAATATTTCCACTTCTGAAGATTTTCCATCTGCATCTTTGATGTGATTCCTGGAGGATATAGCTAGAAAGTTTCACAATAATTTTTAGAATTGCAAAATGTCATTGATCTCACTGTATGCTCTTTAATTTTCACTGCTGCAAAATTTAGAAATTTTTTCACATGCATTTCAATGAATTTTCATCACTCAAGTATTTGGAAGAAGAAAATTTAGTGTCTCATATATACTATTCTGTAATAGAATTAATTAAGTTGACTTAAAAATTGACCCATCAGCTTTAAAATGAGCCAACAGAAGTCACTTAGAAGTCTAATAGAAGACACTTGTGACAGAGCTCTATACACTTACTGTCTCAGAAATTCTCCCCGCAATACATAGCATACCTCTCCTTTTTGCATTAACTGAGAAAGGGAGAACAAATGGTAGAAGTCACTATGTATGAGTCCATATTCATCATGAGGAACTTTCTTTGCAACATTTTTGACACAGATGATAGGCCTAGGCTCATTTTGCCTCGGCAGATCTTAAAAGGCTTCTAAAGGCAGTTCGCTACTTTCACAGACCAAAGAGGGAAACTATGGAATTTAGTCCCACTAGGCTGAGGTTAAATCTGTGAACCATGGTATAGTGTTCCTCTAAATCATGCAGAGGAAATGCCATTTATGACTGTGCATTATGAGTTTTGTGGGCATGGAAAATAAAATAGGTTCTGGAAGGAAAAAGGAAATTAAAAGGTCAAGCAATTAATTCTTTCCTACCCAGTGTTCTCTTCCTGTGATATTTGTGTCAGGGGACAAGACACAGTGAGGTTTAAATGGCTTATCACTGGAAAAATAACTGATTTGAATAATGCCAACAGAAAATTTAGAATTTAACCTCTCAGAAAATATATGCTAATCAACAAAAATAAACTCTTTGAAGAATCAGGGCTTAGTGGAGGATTGTGATTTAGCAAAAGTTTGTGTTTTTATTGGTAGAAGCATAAGATATGTAACACTATGAAAGAAAACATTTGTTGTCATCATGGAATCATAGAATAGTTAGGGTTGGAAATGACCTTAAGATCATCTAGTTCCAACCGCCTTGCCATGGGCAGCGACACCTCACACTAAACCATGTCACCCAAGGCTATGTCCAACTTGGCCTTGAACACCGCCAGCAATGGAGCATTCACAACTTCCTTGGGCAACCCATTCCAGTGACTCACCACACTCACAGTAAAAAACATCCTCCTTATATCTAACCTGAACTTCGCCTGTTTAAGTTTGAGCCCATTACCCCTTGTCCTATCACAATTCCTGATGAAGAGTATCTCTTCAGCATCCTTATAGGCCCCCTTCAGATACTGGAAGGCTGCTATGAGGTTTCCACGCAGCCTTCTCTTCTCCAGGCTGGACAGACAACTTTCTCAGCCTGTCTTCATACGGGAGGTGCTCCAGTTCCCTGATTATCCTCGTGGCCCTCCTCTGGATTTGTTCCAACAGTTCCATGTCCTTTTTATGTTGAGGACACCAGAACTGCACACAATACTCCAAGTGAGGTCCCGTGAGAGCAGATTAGAGGGGCAGGATCACCTCCCTTGACCTGCTGGTCACACCCCTTTTGATGCAGCCCAGGATACAGTTGGCTTTCTGGACTGTGAGCACACACTGACGCCAGCTCATGTCAAGTTTCTCATTGACCAACACCCCCAAGTCCCTCTCTGCAGGGCTGCTCTGAATCTCTTCTCTGCCCAACCTGTAGCTGTGCCTGGGATTGCTCCAACCCAGATGTGGGACCTTGCACTTGGCTTGGTCATACTACATGAATTGGCATCAGCCCACCTCACAACTGTATCAAGGTCCATCTGGGTGGCATTTCTTCCTTCCAGCATGTCAACCGAACCACAAAAACTGGTGTTATCAGCAAACTTGATGAGGGTGCACTCAATCCCACTGTCCATGGCACTGACAAAGATGTTGAACAGGATCACTCCCAACATCGATCCCTGAGGGACACCACTCGTTACTGGTCTCCAGCTGGACATTGAGCCATTGAGCACAACTCTTTGTGTGCGGCCGTCCAGCCAGTTCTTTATGCGCTGAGTGGTCCACCTGTCAAATTGATGTCTCTCCAGCTTAGAGACAAGGATGTCATGCAGGACAGTGTTGAACGCTTTGCACAAGTCCAGGCAGATGACATCAACTGCTCCACCCCTGTCCATCAGTTCCGTAGCCCCATCATAGAAGGCCACCAAATTGATCAGGCAGGATTTCCCCTTAGTGAAACCATGCTGGCTGTCACCAAGCACCGTGTTGGTTTTCATATGTCTTCACATGCCTTCCAGGAAAATCTGCTCCAAGATTTTGCCAGGCACAGAGGTGAGACTCACTGGTCTGTAGTTCCCCGGGTCATCCGTTTTCCCCTTCTTGAAAATGGGGGTTACATTTCCCTTTTTCAGTCGTTCACTGGCAGCCATGATTTTTCAAATATGATGGACAGTGGCTTTGCAACTTCATTTGCCAGCTCCTTCAGGACCCGCAGATGGATTTCATGAGGTCCTATGGACTTGTGCACATTCAAGTTACTAAGATGATCCTGAACCAGATCCTCTCCCACAGTGTGCCCAAGGTCTTCATTCTCACAGTCCTTGCATTTGCCTTCCAAGACTTAGGTGGTGTGGTCAGAGCATTTGCCAGTGAAGACTGAGGCAAAGAAGTCATTAAGATCCTCAGCCTTCTCCAGATCCGGGGTAGCCAGTTCTCCTGATAGCTTCCGGAGAGGGCCCACATCATCCCTACTCTGTCTTTTATTTGCAGAGTACCTGTAGAATCTCTTCCTGTTATCTTTCACATCCCTAGCCAAGTTTAATTCTAACTGGGCCTTAGCTTTCCTGACCAGTTAGAATGGCCAACAAAATCAACATTTAGCCTTAGGGATCTGTATGTTAAAATGCTGATATAGTAAAATGTTAACATAGTAAAATGCAGTGTGAAGGAAGATGTCATTTCTGTAAGGTGCTCAAATGCCACCTTGAATATCAAAACATTAAATATATTTCTAATAATTAAGACATATTATATTTTCTGCATGTGGAGCATAACCTTATTTTATTGGGGTAAGTCACAGGCTCTCTTGATTGTTAGTACTTTACAACATACATATTTAAAAGATACTTGACAAAGAAGGAGAATCTGAATTGAGTAATTGTTCTGGGTTTAGTAGACAGTGGATTAAAAGTGTATAGAGAAAAATTCTGAGTTGTTAGGAGTAAAAAGTTGCAAAAAATATTTTAAAATTTTTGTTAGATTTAGCAAGATTCTATGTGAACAGAACTTACAGCAACTTATTCAGGATCAAAATTCATTGTCTTTACTTGAGCACAGGATGGTGCTCCTTTATTTTTATATGTTCAGTGAGTACAAATAAAGGAGCTTTGATTTCTTGCGTTCTGCATCAGGAGCTTGCTCCAGGGTTTGCTCAGTGGAAATGATCCTATTGATTTCAGTGACTTTGGATCATACTTTAATGCTGTTCTGACTGGATTGAAAACCAATATATTTCTCTCTTTGGAATTCTATTTTCCCAGTTTCATTTAGAGAGTTTTGGTTATCTTTAATTCTCTTCCTGCTGCACTTAAGGAAATGATTCAAATAATTCAACTTACTTCCTAATTAACATATTTTGTTATCAGCTGTCAAGATAATTAAATACTTTATATAAATTTGGGCACTTAAAATGACAAAAATTTTGCTGATAAGAATAATGGAAGAAACAGAAAATCAGAAAAAAATTACAAGGATAATTCAAACCGCTTCATCTGTAAATAATGAGAATTTAATGAGGCTGATATTCAAAAAGGATCTCACTTCTTAGTATATAAAACATTCATTTTTCACATTAATTATCTTTTCAGTGACATTCTTCAGACACTACTTGAAGAGAAAAGGTTATGTGAATATAAGTAATTTCCATGGAGCTCTTTTTCTCCACTCCTAGAAAAATCAGTTCACCTGTGGACTTCAGCATGGTGGTGTGGTGCTGAAAGGAACGTTTTATCTAATATCTGATCTGTTGAAAAAAAAATTTTTTCAAAGCTCAGGAAACTCATACCCTGCAAATGATAGGCTGTCTGGCCCTTTTAATTACAAATCTGAACTCTCCGAGGTCTTGCGATATATAACGTCCTTAGAATAAGTTTTATAAAATACCAAGATCCACAGCCAACAAAGAAAAACAAATAAGATAGTGACATTATGGCATTGGTCCATACTATTTGAATATTATTCTTTCAGATCAAAATGTCACAACTATTGGGAAAAAATTCAAGCTCATTATTGCAGTGATTCAAGCACACAGGAAGTGCCACCAGTGAAAGAGTTTTTCCATCTGCCCTAGAGATTTACATTTATTGAGATGAATTGTCTCCTGGAGGCACTGGACTCTCTCCATTTACTACAGGAAACTCTCAACGGGTAGATTAAATGGAATGACCAGCTCTTAGAAAGAGAAAATTAGGTAAATTGAGACCCACTCTGGAAATTGATTCAACTGTGTGGAGTATCTCCTAATTATTTATTAAGTTGAAAAAGAACAATTGTATATACCTTTGTATGAGACTCTAGCTGTATGTACCTGTTTGTGAAATATGAGAGTATCTGTTTCAGGAGTTTATTCATTACTTTCAGCTTTAAAAGTATTTCTGTAGTGTATATTAATTATATAATATTTCTCGTCAGCAAATTTTGGTATCATAATGGAGTTTAGGGGGTGCTGAAGATGGGGAAAAAAGAAAAAACTGAAAGAAAGAAAAATGCCAGGAATTATAAACAAGACAAGATTACATGATCTAAGATTAATAGCAAAATTAAAGGAGAAAGAAAATAGTGTGTAATACTGAAAAATGGATGGCAGGGTACTGGTGCATAGTTCTGAACATCTACCCCTGTTACCTGTCTCTTATGAAGAAGGTTTAGTGTCAACGTATCACTGAAAACTGCAGTTGAGAGTCTCCAAATAGAATTTGGCATTCAAGGAAGAAAGAGAGATTTATTGAAAGGGTTAAGGTAAATTAGGCAAGTGAGACAGAAACAAATGCAGACTTCATGTAATAAAATCTTTAAAGACCATGGAAGCATTTTGGGTCTAGCGTGGGGAAAAAAGGAAGACATAACAACAAAAAAAGTTTTTCAGTCATTTTAAGAAACAACCAAAATGACCTGGACATTACCATAAAAATATAAAGGTCATCTTAATCAATATTTTTGTTATGTCATCCAGAGATGTTCAAAGTTAATGAAAAATATCAAGAAAGTTTATGATGACATATGGAATTATGTACTGAAAAGAAAACTAAGTCTGGCAAACTATGCTGTCGAACTGTGTCAGCCAACAATAATGATTTCTGTAAGTGTTAAAGTGCTGAGTAGACCTGTAAAAAGTAAGAGGCTTTTACAGGAGGTGAAGAAGCCAAATTTACTGTTGTGGTGCTACAAGAAACACATTTACAGATCAGTGATGGAAATTTTTGAGAACATGGCATAAAACCACACTATTGCCCAAGACAGCTTAACAGGGAAGGAAGTGGAAATTTTATTACCTGAACATAACCTGCGTCCTCAAAGGCATATTTTGACCAGATAAAATTTGCAAAATAGAAAAGCCTTCTTTAAAATGCAAAGGAATACTCTTAGCTAAAGCCAATCAGGATTTAATCTCTTATTTGATAGGGTTCTTAATGAATGACAGATGAAGATATTATATTGCTATACAGGAAAAAAATAGTGAAATCATAACCTTGACTGGTCAAAAAGTTGAGAGTTATGCAAAAGGCAATTTCTAAAAAAAAAATGCTAGTCATCTTTTCTGAGAGAACAAGTTATGAATGGCTCTTGAAAGCTGATTATAGGACTACAACTTTTTACATTATTTAAAACAAGGGATACCACATTCCAAATGAACTCTGACATCTGAGCCAGTATGTATACATATAAGCAGTCTCCAGTATTAAATAGAATACATAATCTCTGAAGGCAATTACAGAAACACACACAGCAAAATGTGTCAAAGACAGTTATACGCAGACATATTTCCCCATCTGTCAGAGCAAACACTCATAAATACAGAGTAGTTAACACAAATAAAAATTGGAGCAATTTTGTTTCAGGAAGCCCCAACCTGCCAGCTATGTATAGCTGCTTCTTACTTTTTGCTTGTGAAAAATTACTCATATCTTGTCTTTTTTGGGGTGATATCTTCACCTCATGATATAAAATAGTTGCTGAAGCTACAGAGCGCAGACATGCAACCAAACACTGGTGCAGTTGATGTCAGATGTGATTATGTCCAGGATTCTTTCCAACCCTTACTATTCTATGATTCTATGATTCATTCCACTGTCCTTGATAGCTGAAGAAAATCATAGTAGCTTAGAGATCTACGGAAAACAAACTATTCTGCTAATGTCAGACCATGAGTGCATTAGGCAACAATCAGGGAATCACCATCTATGGAGAAAATCAACAAAGGCACTAGGTAAAGAGAAGCATACTTTTGGGTCAAAGTAGGCTTTTTAGTTGACTTTTCTTCTTTACAGCTTTCATAGCACAAGCCATCTAAAACCTGAATTTGGCTTCAGAAAGCAGCTTTGTTGGTATGTGGTGTGTGTGGTATTTTAAGTATAAAATCGTACCTGCTACATAAAAGGAAATATAGAATAGAATCATAGAATCATAGAATAGTAAGGGTTGGAAAGGACCTCAAGATCATCGAGTTCCAACCCCCCTGCCATGGGCAGGGACACCTCCCACTAAACCATGCCATCCAAGGCTATGTCCAACCCCACCTTGAACGCCACCAGGGATGAAGCATTCACAACCTCCCTGGGCAACCCATTCCAGGGCCCCACCACCCTCACAGTAAAGAATTTCTTCCTCAGATCCAATCTAAACCTCCCCTGTTTAAGTTTAAACCCATTACCCCTTGTCCTCTCACCACAGTCCCTAATGAAGAGTCCCTCCCCAGCATCCCTATAGGCCCCCTTCAGGTGTTGGAAGGCTGCTATGAGGTTTCCACGCAGCCTTCTCTTCTCCAGGCTGGACAGCCCCAATTTTCTCAGCCTGTCTTCATACGAGAGGTGCTCCAGTCCCCTGATCATGCTCGTGGCCCTCCTCTGGATTTGTTCTAACAGTTCCATGTCCTTTTTATGTTGAGGACACCAGAACTGCACACAAAACTCCAAGTGAGGTCTCATGAGAACAGATTAGAGGGGCAGGATCACTTCCCTCGATGTGCTGGTCACACTCCTTTTGATGCAGCCCAGGATACAGTTGGTTTTCTGGGCTGCAAGCGCACACTGAAGCTGGCTCATGTTCATTTTCTTGTCGACCAACACCCCCAAGTCCCTCTCCACAGGGCTGCTCTGAATCTCTTCTCTGACCAACCTGTGTGCGTGCCTGGGACTGCTCCGACCCAGGTGTGGGACCTTGCACTTGGCATGGTTAAACTTCATCAGGTTGGCATCAGCCCACCTCACAACTGTATCAAGATCCATCTGGATGGCATTCCTTCCTTCCAGCATGTCAACCGAACCACACAGCTTGGTGTCATTGGCAAACTTGCTGAGGACACACTCAATCCCACTGTCCATGTCACCCACAAAGATGTTGAACAAGACCGGTCCCAACACCGATCCCTGGGGGACACCACTCATTACTGGTCTCCAGCTGGACATTGACCCATTGAGCACAACTCTTTGTGTGCGGCCGTCCAGCCAGTTCTTTATCCACCGAGTGGTCCACCTATCAAATTGATGTCTCTCCAACTTAGAGACAAGGATGTCATGCCGGACAGTGTCAAATGCTTTGCACAAGTCCAGGCAGATGACAACAACTGCTCTACCCCTGTCCATCAGTTCCGTAGCCCCATCATAGAAGGCCACCAAATTGATCAGGCAGGATTTCCCCTTAGTGAAACCATGCTGGCTGTCACCAAGCACCGTGTTGGTTTTCATATGTCTTCACATGCCTTCCAGGAAAATCTGCTCCAAGATCTTGCCAGGCACAGAGGTGAGACTCACTGGTCTGTAGTTCCCCGGGTCATCCGTTTTCCCCTTCTTGAAAATGGGGGTTACATTTCCCTTTTTCAGTCGTTCACTGGCAGCCATGATTTTTCAAATATGATGGACAGTGGCTTTGCAACTTCATTTGCCAGCTCCTTCAGGACCCGCAGATGGATTTCATGAGGTCCTATGGACTTGTGCACATTCAAGTTACTAAGATGATCTTGAACCAGATCCTCTCCCACAGTGTGCCCAAGGTCTTCATTCTCACAGTCCCTGCATCTGCCTTCCAAGACTTGGGTGGTGTGGTCAGAGCATTTGCCAGTGAAGACTGAGGCAAAGAAGTCATTGAGATCCTCAGCCTTCTCCAAATCCAAAGTAGCCGGTTCTCCTGATAGCTTCCGGAGAGGGCCCACTTTGTCCTTAATCTGTCTTTTATTTGCAATGTACCTATAGAATTCCTTCCTGTTATCTTTGATATCCCTAGCCAAACTTCATTCTAGGAAAGTTCAATTTCTAGGAGTTTGAAGAGTATTGACCCCAAACAGGTGGTAAATGTCAAAATTGTTAACACTGATTAAGCCTTTAAAAATACATTAAACATTTCTGAGATGTACATCTGCACAGTTTCATATGGTTTTCTTGCTTTTCTTTCGGCAGTCCATGTCCAATGAGTAGAAACAATTAACCTACTTTCCATTGAGTCATAGATACAATGGAAGTATGTCTATAGAAGGTGATCTCACCTTCCTCACCTCATTTCTTTGGACCCATTCCCAGTTTACATTGGATCATATTGTTTTCTGATTACCTAGTAAGTTTAAGCCTTTTCCAAGTCTTTCTTCTAAACCAGTGCTAGCCTCTTTATGTGATGTCTCTACCTCCATTTTGAGAAGTGTTAATGTGCTGTGTAAAAAGAGACAGAATAGAAGGACAGCAGACATATGAATAAAAAAATATTTAAAGCTACTATTTGATCTTTACAAAAGATGGCAGATTTGTTCTTGCTTTCAATTGTCACTGATTTAAATCTAGATTTTATACTATGTTGGATTACTTGTACTGCAGTATCAGATCTTCTAACTTTAGATTTATTGGTTCTGTGTGCTCTAGAATAGCAATTGCTATATGCGTCATCACCTACAATAATTTCTAGAACTGTAACTCTCATATTCAGAAGTGACCTTTACAATCAGTCAGTCTAATAACCTACATAATACAGGACAGATAAAGTCAAATATCAAGGCATATATCTATCTCAATAGCTTGGTTTCTAATCAAAATAATAGCTAATGGTCTATGTTAACATGAACAGAAAATCTGAGTTAGCTAGTACTCACTATGTGGCTTATTAGTGTTTACTTTTTCTTTGATTCATGATTCCTTCATGAACTGCTTAACATCACTAAACTTACAGCTCTAACCTGTATATTGTTGATGTAAGCAACTGGTGCCTTTACTAGTAGATTCAACTGGGAGATCAAGGAATAAGTAAGCGTGGAAAAATGAAGTGGTTTTGCTAGCCTTAACTTTTGGAAGCTAAATTCTGGGTGCTCAGCAGGTTAGCAAAGACTAATACCTCAATGATAACATTGTTTGAAATCGTGCCTGCTCCTTAGTTAAGACTTGAGGAGTAGGTAGAGATTTGAAATCTAAATGTTTGAATGAAACAATGGTGTACATAGGAGTGGGACTATTTGATGATAAAACTGTGGAAGATGCACTCGGCGATGATAGAGAAGCAAAATTACTGTTTCATGTTTCTACTGCTGAAGATATTTGGAAAAATGTTATTTTGTGTCATGTGTGGAAATGTATGTGTCATGTATGTTACGTTATATGTGGAAAAATGTTGTATCAGGTGTCGTGATTTAAGCCCAGCCAGCTCGCTCACTCCTCCCTTTCTTCCTCCCCCCAGCTCCCAGAGGGATGGAGAGGAGAATCGAAAGAATGTAACCCCATAGGTTGAGGTAAGAGCAGTCCAGTAACTAAGGTATAACACAGACCACTACTGCTAGCACCAATAATAACAATGATAAGGGAAATAACAAGGTGAGAGAATATAAAACTAAAAGGGAAAAAGGAAAAGAAAACAATAAACACAAGTAATGCACAATGCAATTGCTCACCACCCACCGACTCATGCCCAGCCTGACTCAAGCAGCGATCAGGGCGATCGGGGTGACTCCCTCCAGTTTATATACTGGCATGATCTGCTGTGGTATGGGATACCTGGTTGGCTAGTTTGGGCCTGGTGTCCTGTCTCTGCTTCCTCCTGGCTTCCTGCGCACCTTGGCACTGGCGTAGCATGAGAGACCGAAAAGTCCTTGAGCAGAATAAACATTACTTTGTAACAACTCAAAACATCGGGTGTGCTATCAGCACTGTTCTCAGGCTAATGTTGAAAACACAGCACTGCACCAGCTACTAAGAAGGAGAAAAATGACTGCTACTGCTGAACCCATGACAGTCAGGTAAGTCAGAAGGACTAGAGAAATTTGATGCAAGTATATAAAAAGTTTTAGACTAAATAACCAATTTACATGCCAATAAGTCACCAGAACTAAATGACATTTGCTGAAAGTCTTGCCAATAAATGAATAGGATTGGATGTAACTTGCTGAAAGTCTGGAAATCTCCAGTTTGGAGGAGAAGGATAAGGTAGGATAATTTCGAGGTTCACAAAATGCATGAAGAAGGTGTTCACCAGATCACATAAAACATGACCCATGGCTCACTCAGTGAAAGTAGCAAGAAGTGAAAAAGGTAAAGAGAAACCCTTCTCTGGAAAGCAGGCAATTACACATGAACTTTTGAAACTTGTGCTACAGGAGGCTGTAGAAGCAAACATCATCTGCGGGTTCAAAAGGGGATGAAGCAAATTCATAAGATTTTAAATAAATCATAAGATTTAATAGCTAATTTTTGAAGAAAATCCCAAACTTCTCTTCAGAGGTTGTCCACAAAGGCAGCTGGTGCTTTTATCAAAGGAATTAGTACGCCATCCACAACTAAGCACTGTATTATTTTCAGTATCTAGACTTTATCATGGAAGATGTAGCAAACCCAGTTACCAGCAGTTCCTTTTAGTAATAGTCCACCAGGAACCAGAAATGGTTTGCATTGGACAGCTGAGCTCCTGTTGTATGTGGCTCCTCTATTCTCCCACCTCACTGTGCAAACAGATGTGTTCTTTGCAGCACTTAAACATCTCAATGGGAAACAAACGTGAGATAGTTCAATCTAATACTTTGGTCTTTTGACTCAGTGCTAGCTAAAAATGAGTTTCTTTATGAAAATTGGGTTAATGTTCAGATCCAGACTAAGATTTTACTAAACAAATATCAGTTTGACTTAGCTGTTTCTTCCTTCATTTTAGATAAGGAAGAGGGATCAGAAAACATTCAGATAGATGGGGAATACTGCACTGTTTAAAGATGGGAGTGTCTCTTCTATACTACAGCTTAGGTACCTCTTTTCTATCAGTCTTCCTGTACCATACCTACTATAACTTTGAGATAGAATCTAGAGCTAGTCTTTTGCTAATATAAGGTTGCTTCACTAATATGAGTGATCAATATCTTTGTGTTTCTCCAGCAGATAAAACTAGAAACAAACTCTTGGGTTACAAAGTCCAGACCCATGCTATCATAGGCAACCACATAATCTAATCTCTTTCTTTAATTTATCTAGTTCCATTTCAGCTAGTGTCTTGCCCCATTAATACTACTAGAAAGATGTTCCAGAGCCTGGTTCCTATGCTTAAAACTACTAGTTATTTGAAATTATATGAATTTATTAATTATAGGAATTTATAACAGCATATTATAGAATGTGAATAAAGCTAGTGAATTGGGCTAAGTCTAAGACATTTATGGCTTTCCCCATGGTAAAGAATGACGTGCAGCATAGCATCTTAAAAGCTCACAACATTATAACTTCACTGAGATATTAAGATCAACTTTACAATCTCATTTTGAAAATCCATTTACTCTAGGCTTCTTCTAGGATATATTAGTCAGGGATTTTATTGGTTTGTGTTCCATATACAATATGCAGTGATGTGTGAACTACTGGAGCTTCTTTTCAGGTATAGGAACAGCTTCAGTAAGAAGGCTCATTTCAAGGTTCATTAGGAATATACTTTTGTTGTTGCAAATTACTCAATAGCATCTTATTTTTAAACATGAGCTGAGGCTTTGGATCAGCCAGTAATATGTAACTTTTGCAACTTGAAAGTCAAAAGAAGTCTTCATTGCAATCACTGATGCAGAGAAGTATTACCAAAGAGCTACCTTAGCCCTATTTGCTTCCCCCCAGGCTTTGGAGCTATTTGTTTTTCATAATATCTAATGTTGCTTTCAGCCTGCATAGTGGATGAAAAAAGAAGAATCTGAGTACATTGTGGTAGGGTGGAAAAGCTCATTTTAGTCAAGGGATGATGGCCCAAGCCTGTGAAAGTCTGAGAGTTACTCTAACTCTGAACCATGGACAGGGTCTGTGCTGAAATGCATCACCAGTCATTTTGCAGTGCTGCAGCATAGAAACCCTTTTTGATAATACCAGTCAAGATTTCCTGAATAGGAAAGGCTATCACATCCAGAAAGGAGTGCCATAAATGATAACCAAAGCAGGACTCTGTACTTCTCAGTCAAACTGTAATTTGTACTTAAGAAACCATACTTCTAAATGTATCCATAAGGAGAGTGAAGGGAACACTTCAGAAATGCTGTACATTTATTTTATTTTGCTCTAAAGCTCATTAAAGCTTTTAAAACAACGAAACAACATCATGAGCATTTTGCAAAAAACACTCAACGTGCCTTTCAGAACACAGGGATAGCAAAACCCTGTTGGCACAATGCTTCGTTTGCTGTGGTCATTCGCTCAAGAGGCTGAGACTCCAAAGAGCTCAAACACTTGGAAAATCTCACAAGCCAATCAATTTTTGGACAAGATATGTTGTCTGTTAATTCTACCTTGCATCATCTTCATTCAGTTGTATTTGGAAGCTAAACAAGAGCTTTTCCTTAACTATGCATTTGGCGGGAAAGGGCTCTCCTGTGCCCATAGTTTTTGTAAATAACTGGTTAGGTCAGATGTATGCTATATATATGTCCTGGGTTCAGCAGTAGCAGTCATTTTTTCTCCTTCTTAGTAGCTGGTGCAGTGCTGTGTTTTCAACTTTTGGCCTGGGAACAGCGCTGGTAACACCGATGGTTTTAGTTGCTGCGCAGTAATGTTTACTCTGACCAAGGACTTTCTGAGTCTCATGCTCTGCCAGGGAGGAGGGGAAGCCGGGAGGAAGCAGAGACAGGACACCTGACCCAAACTAACCAAATAGGTATTCCATACCACAGCACGTCATGCCCACTATATAAACTAGGGGCAGTTACCTGGAAGGGTTAGATCACTGCTTGGTCAGGCTAGGTATTGGTGGTGAGTGATTGTATTATCTTCCCTTGCTATTTCCCTTATCATTCTTATTATTGGTAGTAGCAGTAGTGGTTTGTGTTACACCTTAGTTACTGGACTGCTCTTATCTCAACCAGTGGGAGTTACATTCTTTTTTGATTGTCCTCCTCATCCCCCGGGGGGCTGAGGGGAGGAACCCGCAGGAGTGAGCAAACAGCTGAGCGGTTCTAAGTTACCAGCTGGGCTTAAACCACAACAATGTAGCATAATGGGCTTCCACATACAAAAAAAAAATGCTTATTTTTTTAAATATTTGGTTTCATTAAAAACCTGCTTCCTTCAAAATTAACTACCAGCAGTTCTAAGCAACATTTTATGGACCAATATGGGTGAAAAAAGATTATTTAGTCAGGGTAATGTTGTCAAGGATAGTATAGTTTTCACTTGCTAAGCCACAGCACTAAGTCAGTTTTGAAATGTTTAAAGGACAGTACTAGTGACACCTCTAAAAGATTACTGTGTGGCTGCGCACAGAGCAGGCTGAACCTGCTCCTTAACTATGAAATTATATGAATAAAGTCTGAATAATTTACTGGAAAACCCTTAGGTTGGAGTAAGTGTACTTTAAAATGAAATCAATAATTCTGTAAAATAGGAGAACCAGGCTCTAATAGCAAAACAGTTCATGCAGTAATCATTAGAACAGCCTTTCCTCCTCTTTCTTACAAAAATTAACATCTCTATTTTCAGTGTTACTGAATACACAATCCCTATGTTCAGGAATCCTACTGGCTTACCTATACTGGCTTGATCTCTGACATTTTTAAATTTTACTCATGATCTTTATCTCTCTCCTGCATTGTTTTGTGTTCCTTTGTTAGAACTGTGCTTATAAAGAGTCATGTGCTGCAGAATTTTTTTATTTCAGCAGCTAGAATGCTGGTGAAAATCAGAATATGTAACTATAATTAAGATAAGACACATACAATATATCTTATGATTTTCATATTACATTACTGCTTCAGGCAATTAAATACTGTAGGCCTGCATTCATTTTAACAAACACCAACATTTCCATTTTCTAAAATGATTTGTATCCCCACCTCTCACATAAGCTTATCTTGAAGCTTCTCGTTTTAGTAATCTGATGCTAAAAAGTAAGTATGAGAGTATTTGTTAACTCATGAGACTTCAGACATTCCACTAACACTTGATGGTTACAGACAGCACCAATTCAGCTGTCTTTGAAAAACAGGTCATTTATTTAAAATTCAAAGTGAGATCCTTTTCTGAAATCATCATATTATCAGGATGAAACTCTTTTGAACAGAGTCATTGATTGGTTCCTGTTAGGATACTGCCCATCACAGGCTATAAGTTTGAAAGCATGTGTGCTTGCAGTGGTAAAATATATGATCAAAAAGAATCTGTGATTCCCTCAGTAGTGTTATAACCTATATAAAAAATTTGATGCATGGTAAGAACAAAGGTAATGGAAGAGGGCAGAAAGAAGCATAAGCAAGCAGTAACATATGAAGACCGTCCTAATCCTACGTTCTCTTCCAAAGTGTTAATAAATAATGCTAAAATAATTTCTTGTGTGAGTTTTACAAATTGCCATTGTATTATTTTCATTCACATGTGGGGCTTAGTCTACATTGCTTATGTGGTAATCAAATAACCCACAATCAGTCGTTAGTCATCCTTATTGCACCACTGTGGCCTATTAGAGCTGTGTCACCAAACAGTGGACAGTATTAGGATGTTATTTAGTCACTAAGAAAAAGTTCTTGCTGCTTATTTAATTGGCATCTTAAAGCATAAATTTTGTATAGCTGGCTGCTGCACATAAAAGGCCAAACTTATATTTCATTTCACACCATCGCCTTTGAATTTATTGGCTCTCTTTGTTGTCCTTGGGGAACCACTTTGAATGCAAGGAACTACAGTTATAATAGTTAGAAAGAAATCAGTGGTTACAGGGGAGATGATCAAACAGTAAATAAAATAACCATTTATGGCTGTTTTAACAGTATGCCTTTATGTGTGCTTGGAATTGCATTCCAGTAAAGCCCAAGCTAAGATTTAAAACCACACAATTTCAAAGGTAGTATGCAAAACAACTTGATGTTTTTGCCAGACTCTACCCTGAGGGTAATGGCATGTTTCAAAATACTGCTGGGCAAAAAATGATATTCCACCAAATTGTTCTGTTCTGGAGCATAGCAGCACTAATTTATAACCTGTGCTTCAGTAGCAAAAAAGCTTTCTGTCTTTCCCTCTCCCATTTAACATTTGCATTTACTTTATTCTCTCCCCTCTTTCACTCTAGTTACTGACTCAACTGTCTTTTTTGAAACAACTTTAAGCAAAAATTGGAGCTTAAGCAAACTACTGCAAAAGAATCAGCTGAAGAAAAGTTTTCCTGTGTGTCTGCTGACAAAATATATAGAGTATAATATAGTACTGAGCTCAGATCATATATTTTCTATTTGGAGATCTCCTGGCAGTTTGCGCAGAAAGAAATGTGACTGATTTGATTTCATAGATGGGAAGAAAGATGTGAAGCAGAAATGGAAAATATTACATACAATATGTTCTCAGTCACCACAGGCAGAAAGCAGGTCTCTTCATGACATTTTAATATGCTCCAGACAAAAGTGTCTTTGTATGTTATCTTTGCAATTTTCCTTAAAATGCATCAGTTACACACTTTAAATACAGCTTGGAGAGAATCTCCAACAGAACAATAGTAATCCACTAGCAAGAGTAAAAAGATATGATATGGGTAATCTGTCCACAAGGAATCAGAATGAAAACACTAACTCAGTACATGCAGACTACTGAGCATTTTAATTTGGCAACTGTTTTTTGTTCTTGTCAGGCTGGCAGGAATGGAGGTGCTGATGACTTCCCCACATAAAGCCAATGTGTCATTCATCTCTTGAGTATGCCTTTACTCCCCAACAGCTGCATTGTCACATGCAGTATTATCATCTATGACTTTTTATCAGGGTATTGTCATGAAAAATAGTGCACATCTTCAAGACCAAAGAAGTGATTGTGTGTAAAGTGTACATTACCTGATCTGTGGCAAGGAGGAATCCAGGGTCATGTAGGCACTTGCCTCTTCAAGGAAGCAATAGAAGCAATTTATGCTCCTGAGCAGCATTTTTTTTCTTATCAGCAAGGCACTTGCTGTTCCCCTTGCTCTTATAAACTTTTTTCGCCCTAGTTACAGTTTATTTTAGTGCTAGTATATTGCTTGAAAAGGAACTGGTGCACAATTTACACCCAAAGGAGTAAAACGCAATAGCACTTTGAGTTGTTTCAGTAGATTAATTACTTTTTTCAGAAATCACGTTATCTAACTAATCGCAATTTATCACTTACGGATTCGAAAATATTACAAATCCACTCATTCAGTATTATGATCAGATTCAGATTTTCTCACAGTGCTGTTTCTCTGATTCCTGATCAGATTCCTGATGGAGAGAAGCAATCATCCTGGATATGTTCCATTACTGACATAATTGTGTTTTCTTAAATGACTTGCCACTTTTTTTCAAATCTAAGATATACCATCTTCTTTATGTCATTTTATTAGCATTATGAATAAAATACACTTCATTACTGCAAGTAATGAAGAGTTATCTTCATACATGAGCTGTCACTTCAGAATTTTAGAACCATCTAATTTAGAGATTCTGGGAAGCAACTCACTCAATTCCCACCTTCCCCTGGCTTTGTCATTCGTAGTACATCTGCAAACAGAAAACTGCTTCTGTCCTTTTGGCTTGGATGCTTCTGGGCACTAGAATGATAAAGACACTTGTTTACAAGGCAGTGAGAATAGGAGCACAAACTCATTTTGATAGATGATCTGGGTTATTCTCCACACTTCCCTGTTGTTTTATTGATTTACTCTACAGAAAGACTAATTGAAGTTTATATTATGTATATATATTTGCTCAGGTATCCAGAGAACACTCCACCCTCCCCCAAGATTAAACAAGATTGTTTTGTGTTTGCATCGATCAGCCACAGTGACAGTGAAGTAACCATCAACTAATCAATTTGATTGCAAAATGAGTTTTTATGTTAAACAAACCGCCATATTTTGTTGACACAATTAAATGGTTTCAGTGTTATGCCATATATCTAACATGCACCCTAGGGAGCAGGTAGAAGCTACCACAGAAAGCATGACACACGTGTTTCTGCATCAGATTAAATATTTTCCCCTTAATCCTAACACCAGCAGCTGTTAGGCACCATGGCTTACTTCATACGGCCTATATAATGAGACAGATTCAGGCAGTTCAAGTTCCTCTGCTGAACGCTGAATCATAGAATCATAGAATCATAGAATAGTTAGGGTTGGAAAGGACCTTAAGATCATCGAGTTCCAACACCCCTGCCATGGGCAGGGACACCTCCCACTAAACCATGCCATCCAAAGCTATGTCCAACCCCACCTTGAAGGCCGTCAGGGATGAAGCATTCACAGCTTCCCTGAGCAACCCATTCCAGGGCCTCACCACCCTCACAGTAAAGAATTTCTTCCTCAGATCCAATCTAAACTTCCCCTGTTTAAGTTTAAACCCATTACCCCTTGTCCTCTCACCACAGTCCCTAATGAAGAGTCCCTCAACAGCATCCCTATAGGTCCCCTTCAGGTATTGGAAGGCGGCTATGAGGTCTCCACGCAGCCTTCTCTTCTCCAGACTGAACAGACCCAGTTTTCTCAGCCTATCTTCATACAGGAGGTGCTCCAGTCCCCTGATCATGCTCGTGGCCCTCCTCTGCACTTGTTCTAACAGTTCCATGTCCTTTTTATGTTGAGGACACCAGAACTGCACACAGTACTCCAAGTGAGGTCTCACGAGAGCAGAGTAGAGGGGCAGGAGCACCTCCGTCGACCTGCTGATCATGTTCCTTTTGATGCAGCCCAGGATATGGTTGGCTTTCTGGGCTGTGAGCGCACACTGCTGGCTCATGTTCATTTTTTCATCGACCAACACCCCCAAGTCCTTCTCCGCAGGGCTGCTCTGAGTCTCTTCTACGCCCAACCTGTATGTGTGCCTGGCATTGCTTCGACCCAGGTGTAGGACCTTGCACTTGTCATGGTTAAACTTCATCAGGTTGGCATCAGCCCACCTCACAAGCGTGTCAAGGTCCCTCTGGATGGCATTCCTTCCCTCCAACGTATCAACCGAACCACACAGCTTGGTGTCATCGGCAAACTTGCTGAGGGCGCACTCAATCCCACTGTCCATGTCACCCACAAAGATGTTGAACAAGACCGGTCCCAACACCGATCCCGAGGCGGCACCACTCGTTACTGGTCTCCAGCTGGACATTGAGCCACTGAGCACTACTCTTTGCATGCGGCCATCCAGCCAGTTCTTTATCCACTGAGTGGTCCACCTATCAAATTGATGTCTCTCCAACTTAGAGACAAGGATGTCATGTGAGACAGTGTCAAAGGCTTTACACAAGTCCAGGTAGATGACATCAACTGCTCTGCCCCTGTCCATCAGTTCCATAGCCCCTTCATAGAAGGCCACCAGATTGGTCAGGCAAGATTTCCCCTTAGTGAAGCCATGCTGGCTTTCACCAAGCACCTTGTTGGTTTTCATGTGCCTTAGCATACCTTCCAGGAGAATCCGCTCCAAGATTTTGCCAGGCACAGAGGTGAGACTGAGTGGTCTGTAATTCCCCGGCTCATCCATTTTCTGCTTCTTAAAAATGGGGTTATATTTCCCTTTTTCCAGTCATCGGGAACTTCACCTGACTGCCATGATTTTTCAAATATGATGGACAGTGGCTTAGCAACTTCATTTGCCAGCTCCTTCAGAACCCGTGGATGGATTTCATCCGGTCCCATGGACTTGTATACATTCAGGTTCCTAAGGTGGTCTCGAACAAGATCCTCTCCTACAGTGGGCCCAGGGTCTTCATTCTCACAGTCCCTGCGTCTGCCTTCCAAGACTTGGGTGGTGTGGTCAGAGTATTTGCCGGTAAAGACTGAGGCAAAGAAGTCATTAAGAACCTCAGCATTCTCCAAATCCAGGGTAGCCCGTTCTCCCGATAACTTCTGGAGAGGGTCCACAGTGTCCCTAACCTGTCTTTTATTGGCAATGTACCTGTAGAATCCCTTCCTGTTATCCTTAACATCCCTAGCCAAATTTCTTTCTAAGTGGGCCTTAGCTTTCCTAACCTTGTCCCTAGCTTCCCGGACAACATCCCTGTATTCCTCCCAGGCCGCCTGACCTTGTTTCCGCCTTTCATAAGACTCTTTTTTCCTTCGAATTTTGCTCAGCAGCTCCTTATCCATCCAAGGAGGTCTCCTGGCCCTCCTGCTAAACTTCCTTCTAGTTGGGATGCATCGCTCCTGAGCTTGCAGCAGGTGATCCTTGAATATCAACCAAATGTCTTGGGCCCCCCTACCCTCTAGGGCTGTATCCCATGGAACCTTGCTGAGCAGGTTCCTGAAGAGGCCAAAGTCTGCTCTCTTGAAGTCCAGGGCAGTGAGCTTGCTGCACGCTCTTCTCACTGTCCTGAGGATCTCAAACTCGACCATCTCATGATAGCTGCAATCAAGGCTGCCCTGGAGCGTCACATTTCCAACCAGCCCTTTCCTGTTGGTGAGGAGAAGGTCAAGCATGGCACCTCTCCTTGTCGGCTCCTCAATTACTTGCAGAAGGAAGTTGTCTTCCACACAATCAATGAACCTTCTGGATTGCTTGTGCCGGGCTGTACCATCCCTCCAACAGATATCAGGGTGGTTGAAGTCTCCCATGAGAACAAGGACCTGCGAGAGTGAGGCTGCTCCTATCTGCCTATGGAGCGCTTCGTCCAGCAACTCCCCTTGGTCAGGCAGTCTGTAACAGATCTCCACAATAATGTCACCCATCGCTGTTCTCCCTTTAACCCTGACCCACAAACTCTCTGTCTACTGCTCACCTCTCCCCAGACAGAGTTCCATACTCTCTAGCCTATCCCTAACATAAACAGCAACTCCCCCTCCCCGTCTGCCGGGCCTGTCTTTCCTAAAGAGCCGGTAACCTTCCATTCCAACACACCAATCATAGGAGCCATCCCACCATGTTTCTGTGATGCCTATGATATCATACCCCCGTAGACGTGCACATATCTCTCATTCCTCTTGTTTGTTCCCCATGCTATGGGCATTTGTATAGAGGCATTTGAGCCGAGATCCAATTGAAGCCGGCTCATTGGCTGGAGCAGCTGGAATATCTCTACATTGCTCCAAACATTTACTGTAGGTGCTGCCAACCGACTGGGTGTGTTGGGATGGAATGATGCCCCCCTCCCCCAACACATCTAGTTTAAAGCATCCTTGACCAGCCTGGCAAGCCTCCTACTAAAACTGCTCTTCCTCTTCTTTGTCAGACCAGTTTCACCAGCCCCCAGTAGACCTGGCCTACTATATTGAATCCCATGTTCAAGGTACCCAAACCCCTGACTATAGCACCACCCTTCTAACCATTTATTAACCTGCCCAATCCTCCTAGCCTTTTCAAGGTCCTGCCCTGTAACCTGGAGAATTGATGAAAAGACAATCTGAGCTCCAGAACCCCTAACCAGCTCTCCCAGAGCTCTGTAGTCCTTCTTTATGGTCTCCAGGCTACTGCTATCTATATCAGTAGCACCCACATGTATTACCAGGAGTGGGTAGTAGTCAGTGGGACCGACTAGAGCAGGCAGCTTCTCGGCCACATCCCTGATCTGAGCCCCTGGTAGGCAACACACCTCCCTTGAGCCTGGGACAGGCCGACACGTGGGTGCCTCTGTGCCTTTCAGATTAGAGTCCCCAACTACTACTGCCCGCCGCTTTTTCCTGGCAGCACCAGTAGTGACCTTCTTTACCAGTGCACTAGCTGGTTGCGCCTGGTGGGAGCGCTGTTGCTCATCAGCCCCCTGCAGGACAGCAAAGTGGTTCTGGGTGGGGACAACAGATGTAGGAGGAAGCCCCTTGCTTTTAATTGCCCTCTTCCTCCTTTTTTTGTTGTTTTTTTCTGTTACCTTTTCCCAGCTTCCTGGGTTAGCAGCCTCCTTTCCTGCACGAGCAACAGTAGACACTCGAGGCCCCGGAACAGTCTGGTCCCGGAGCAAGCAGTGCTGCTTCCCCTCAGCTTCCCTGACACCTTTCAGCCCGGTAACAGCTTCCTGCAGTTCAGCCACCTGCTGCAGGAGGACCTCCACCAGGGAGCACAGAGTGCAGCCCTGCCCATTTGCACACCCTTCCCTCAGGACAGCAGTGCAGGCGCTCTCTACACCCCGAGCTCTGCACTGCAGCCTCCCTTCCCATCGGCTCCGTTTGGGTACCTACACTGGCCACCACCGGCGCAGCCAGAGCGGAGCTCCCAGACCGAGCCCTGCTCGTATGGCGAGTGTTCACCATCCCGCTCACCACCCCGCTCGCCTGCCAGCGCAAGTGCCTCGAGCCCGCCCTGTTTGCCCGCCCCGTTCACCGGGCTCTGGGTCGCTTGCGCTCCCTGGGACAGGATTTTAACCAGTCAGGTCTGCCGCCGGTCCTCCTGGCGCCGGCCCCCTCTGAGTCAGCCGCTCGCCTCCGCTGAGCTGCAGGCTCCTGGGCAGGCCTTGTCGAGGACTTGAGGCTCCCTCAGTGCAAGTTGCTGCTCCGAGGTGAAGCTCGTAGACGCCGAGCCTCCTCCCCGCTCAGGCGCTTCAGGCATCCCCTTGCGAGACAGCCTTTCTCTCCAAGGACACTAAGACTTATTGCTGTTGAAACAGTCCTCCTCATGCAAATGAATACATTTGGCATTCAGGTTGTATAAAGAAGAAAACAGCACAGTGTTTTTTATTACCAGGGAGACAAAAAATAAACAGGGTTGGTACACGAAATACAGGAAACGTCCACTGAATTCTGTGCAAAAATCTTTTTTTTTCTGTCAAAGCTGCCCAAAAAGGTGTCAAATTAATCCTTTGCAATAACTACAAAAAATTCTTAGTAAGCTTTGAATTGGAGGTGGCTATTCCTAACATTCGATAC
Source organism: Amazona ochrocephala (assembly GCA_039720435.1). Lineage (NCBI taxonomy): Eukaryota > Metazoa > Chordata > Aves > Psittaciformes > Psittacidae > Amazona > Amazona ochrocephala. Next base: position 28,161,699 of record CM077882.1, read on the forward strand.
AATGTCCTGGAAAACGTCATTTACTGATTGTGCAACAGAACAGAGCTGTCTGCAGGTGGATGATACAGCTAATTGACCCTTGGTATTAAGAGCAGAAGTAATCTGGTTCAAGTTCCATTTTATTTATCTTCCATTCCATTTCTTAGCAGGCTGCAAGGTTAAGGGCAATTCTTTCACACTGCATGACAACATGAAGACAGCTTTTCCATAACTGAACAATCAAATCCTGTTAAGAGGAATAATACAGGAACACCAATTAAAACACTTCAATAAAAGTAATCTGAAAATATGATCTATAAGTGAGAATAGGAAAAAACAAAGAAGATCACTGCCTGAAGCAGTGCGCTGACTACTTGCAGGTCTAAACTTTGCCATGTCTAACTCAACACCCCTTTACCTTCTGTCAGGGTACAGCTTAGCGAGGTAGTGATGGATGTTGATTTGTTCAGCATTTTTCTCCTCCACAGCTACAGGTAAATTTGGATTAGTGAGACTGTGCCTTGGTGAAGCACATTTTTACTGAGGATACCATGATCTATACTGAATTTCTGGACCTTAAGTTAGCAATGTTATTACTGAGCTGAGTACCTGGAACCAGATGTTCGAGAAACCTCAAGGAACTTAAAGCTTCTCTTTCTTTCTGACTTTAGCAAGAATCCACAAAACCCAAGACAGCAGGAATGTTGTACAGTTTGGACCTAACTTTGGTGCTTTAAAATAGCAATGCTTTTAAAACACTTCCTTAAAGCATTTTTAAAGGTCAACTGGATTTTTTAACTTTATTTCATATGGCACTCTATGAGTTATGACTGCAACAAGAATGTGTTCATTTGTCTAGTATGCTTCCCATAATGATCCTTACCAAAAAAGCAGATTAATCTTTTACCATTTTCTGGTTTTGTCATATAAGTAAGGCAGTAGAATGTTAAGACATTACTATCTCTGAAAGATGATAGTATTCTCCATTGCTTTGACCTTTTCACTGTTCTCTGTTTCAATTTGCTCTGGAAGTTGGTGATTAATGATGATTATAATTACAACGAGAAGCCTGAAATATAAATTGTTAAGTGAACTAGTAAATGTATCAAGTGCTTTGTGCTACTGTACTTCACAAGTTTGCTCTTTCATTTATTTGAAGTTTTTCTTGATATCAAATAAACAAATACCTACAGATAGACAGGCTTAGTCCAAACCAATAGATATGAACATAACTGATTCAGGGAAATAGACCCAAATCTGTTAAATCTTTACTCTTATCATAAAAAAACAGTGGCTGGACAGCAGCAAAACAAACAAAAAAAACCCAAAGAACAAAGGCTTGTGAAATGTGAGCCAACCTCTATATATACCAAAAGAAAAAAAAAGGCAAAAAAAAAATCAATTTTGAAATCAATAGTATGCTCTTTTGCCCAAACAGCTTTGCTTAACAAAGAGTGAGCATTCCATAAAACAAGGCTGGGGTTTGGATTCAGATCATTAGCTATGATTCCCATTATGCTGTAGGTGCTACAGGAAAAAGGATACATACTTGTCTTTTCTGCTTTGCTTTGCTGGTTTTACATTTAGGAGCCTAAACTTCCTACCATATTGTCTGGCCTGTTAAAAGGTGTGCTCATCCATCTGAGATGAAATGGTAGTCATATAATAAATAGATCACATTTGTGAACATGTCTTAGAGTCCATTTTTAAAGTTATTGCTATAACAATGCAGATTTTTTTTTACTTTTCACATAAAATTGTACCGGCTTGGGCCAGGATGGAGTTAATATTCTTTATAGGAACTAGTATGGTGCTGTGTTTGGGATTTGTGGTGAAAGGTGTTCATAATACATAAATGTTTTAGTTATTGATGAGCAGCGCTTGTACAGCACCAAGGTCTCTGTTTTTCACACTGCTCTGCCATTGAGCAGTATGGGAGTGCGCAAGAAGTGAGAAGGGGACGCAGCTGGGATTGCTAACCCACAGCTGACCAAACATATCCCATATCATTTGATGTTGTGCGCAGCACTGCTGAAGCTGGGGGAAAAAGGAGGGAGACATTATGAGTTATAGAATTTGTCTGCCTAAGGACCCCATTTCATGCGCTGAAACCCTGCTTTCCTGGCAGTGACTAGACACCTGGCCACTGATGGGAAGTAGTGAATAAATTCTTCATTTTGTTTCCATGTGCAGTTTTTGCTTTATCTGTTAAATTATATTAACCTAAATCCATGAGTTTTCTTACTTCTACTCCTCCAATTCTCTCCCCTATCCCCCTGTGGGGGAGTGAACGGGTAGCTGTTTGCGGCTGAGCTGCTGGCTGGGTTTAACCCACAATAAAAGTCATGCACATTTGCTAGATGTAGAATCCATACCTGGACTTTTCGGTCAAACAAGATGAATTCTGATAAAGAATAGGATATATAAGAGTATGACAGCTCTGCAGAAGGGGGATGCTTCTAATCCTCATCTGTTTGAAGGAATACCAGATTGTGTTTGCCACTGTTTAAAACTTACTCTTCCCTTCAAGAGTCTATTTGACCTGACTGCAGTAAGGTCTTACTTGTACATAGCTGTATTTCTGCAACTAGACACAGTAAACTGGTGGGTTGACTGGCTGCTGTGTATTAATTTAGCTCCACAAAGCAGACTTCATTTAATTTTAGTACTTATTATTTCTGGAGAGAGAAAGGATAGATCCTGATTTCTCACTTCTGTATTACATTTTGCCTCCTTTTTTTTTTTTTTTTTGGTAACAACGCAGTCCTGATCAGGTTGAGACTCAATAATTATTTTCTAAACTGTTATAATAAGCGCAAGAATCCCACCACCCACATACATGTGAAACGAATAACAGAACGGTTTGGGTTGGAAGTAACCTTAAAGATCACCTAGTTACAGCCCCCCTGCCACAGTCAGGGACACCTTCTAATAGATCAGATTGCTCAAAGCCCCATCCAACCTGGCCTTGATCACTGACAGGGATGGGGCAGCCACTTCTCTAGGTAACCTGTTCCAGTGTTACTACCCTCACAGAGACGAATTTCTTCCTAATGTCTAATCCAAATCTACCCTCTATCATTTTAAAGCTATTCCCCCTTGTCCTATCACTACATGCTCTTGTGAAAAGCCCCTCTTCAGATTTCTACTGTTAATAAGAGGGAGAGGTTAGACCCTGCTTTTGAGAAGAGCCCTGACCCACCATACATATAGAACTATCTGCTGGGGAGTAACACAGAGCAGCAGAAAGGCCCATGTGGACTCTTTCTTTTTTCCCAGTGATACGTAATTTAGCGTTTCATACCAGTTTTCAATATTACACTAGTTAATACGTTTAATGTTGATCCTGCTTTACACAGCATGTTGAACCTGATATCCTGAGGTACATCCCAATCTGTGTGGTTGGAAGTGTAGAGATAGTGCAGAACAATTGTGAAATCAGGATCAGAAAGGTCTTATATTTTCTATTTGCAAACATTCAGAACTATCGAAGCATCCTAGACACAGTTCCAATACTGCTTACATTTTAATTATTTCTAACTAATACATACTGTGATGCTCCTTGAATAATTCATGCTTGCTAAAGAGCAAAGGCAGGCAACACATTAATGTCAATCTGTCTCTTGTGTTTCACTGCTGTTTAAAAAACAAACATGAAAGTCCTGATTTTATTTCCTATCCTGATTTTTTCCTTCGATTACAAAGGAAAATTTTTCACTTATGTTGCTGAAAAATGCATCAGAATAAAACTAATTAGGATTTGTGTCCCATAGCAATATATGAGAAGAGAAATGTGAATCCCTAGCCTTGAAGCCACTGATTTTTTTTTAATTTTTTACCCTTTTTTTTTTTAAGTGAAAATCTCACAGGAGCCACAGATAACCTGCTATGTTTGGCACAAAATAACCATGGGTTTTTAACAAGTATATCAATGCAGGTAACTTCTCAGGACATTATGTTCAAACCACCCACGTGCAGTGAAATTGTTATTAACAAGGAAGAAAACAGTACTACTACCTTTCAAAGGCACAATTTTTCAAGACTGGGAGGATGGAACATAGTATGTATTCTTAAGGACTAATAAACAGGCCAGATCAGTGTTAGCTGCTCTCACTGCTGTCCCTCCCCAGACACACAACAGAATTGGAATCAGTATAAGGTGAAGATGTCAGCTTAATGCAAGAGTACAGAGTGATGTAATGCTATCTATTGGTGTGGGAAAGACAGGTAGACTCCTCGCTGCCTCTGCCTCATTTCAGATGTTGTGCTCTGGTTCACATATGCAATACCCTCAGGAGGCAAGATGCCATTTCTTGTTCTCCCATTGGCACATGAGTTAGAAAAAGACATAAGTAAAATACATACCACCTCTACAGCATGAGTTTCCCTTTCCAGGAGCTCCCAAAGACTGAGCATATGCATGTGATGGGAAGAGAAGATAGACAAAAAATTCTTTATAAGTCTTCTAGAGAGCCTCACATTTCCAGGGGATGATTATTATCCCAGAGAATTTCCTCTCATTAGACACCACTTCCTGTAGTGAAGACTATTTTTCAAACCTCAGAGTAGGGACAATTTTTCTCGTTCTCTCCCTCAGGGAATTTACTGCTTATGAAAGTGCTGGCTCAACAGTACTGAGGTTGAAGTTGTTATCCACAACATTAATGAATAATGCAACACAGCCTCTAAAACTGTTTCTGTGAAATGAATGGGGTTATCTGGGTCATACCAGAACTGCTAAGTAAATTATATTTTTTTTATAGGAAAGAACCCCTCTCTATAATGAAGGCTACTAGGTAGCAGAATAGAAGAAAAATATATTAATTTGATTTTTTTTATACATATATCCCGAGAACAACTTTGCCTTTGTATGATTCAGAAAATACATTGTGAGATAGATGCTGCATTTCTGACAATTTGTGAAAGGCAGATTGTTAGTATGAGATATGGAGAGGTAGAGAGTATTTTTTTTTATGTGGATGCTGTCTATCTAGGGTGGAACAACAAAAATGCCTTCTGGTATAAAGCAAACAGGTTTTGTGGATACACACCCCCCTACCCTACCAAACCCCCCTGCAGAAAAAAACATGCCTCACAGAAACCTATCCTTATTTCTAGGCCACAAGTAGTTCTTCCTCTGGGAGGTTTCAGCAAGCATCTTGCAAGAATCCAGTTCAGCTTTTTTATGGCAAGATTATATAAAGGCATACTTACATGATAAATAAATAAATGGAAAAATAGTAACTTTGGTGATGTAGAAAAAAATTGCCTTTTTGTCCGATGTCAATAATATTCATTGCAAAAATTTATATTTTTTGCTTTTCAAATATCCTAAAACCAAAATTCAAATCTCACCATTACCAAAATTTGCCTGTATTAACTGTGCTCTTTTTCTCCCACACAATTCAAGGTATGTGGCTTATTCTTTATAGTTACGCTGTTTCTCCCAATCACTTTTGACAAAATTAGAAGATTCTCATGAGTGAGAAATGGGAATAGTACCTTTCTGGTAAAAAAGCATGCATGACATAGATAAGAACGTAATTTATTTAAAAGGAAACAGAAATGTATATATTAACAAAATAATTATAGATAAAAGGATGTCAAAACCAACTAATATTCAGTTCTCAACTTCTGTAGAGAAATCCACGTTTATTGAGTTTAAAATATCATACACAACAAAACCTTAAGGCGAATGGATAAAGGGAGGTGTGGGGGAAGAGGTACAATACTCTGATTTCAAGTGAAGAAAAAATGTTTTTTTGCTTTAGATATCAGAGAAAAGAAAGAACTGATGAAAAATTGATATAATGACAAAATAAGGGCCTAAAAAAAATTCATATGTTCTATGCAAGTCACTGGACAATCTATTCAGAAATATTCTGTCTTCTATGCTTCTTTCAAGACGAAAGGCTAGAGAAACCCACACAGTATTCTCTTCTCCCTCTATAATGACATTTTCTAATCAACAGTCTTCAAGAATCATAGATAAGTTTGAGGGTAAGAAAAAGTTGCAACTTTAGCTGTTGGTAATCAGTTCAAACACAGATCAGGGTAGCTGTGACACCCCATTCTTCAATTTGTACTTTTTAACCAGCACATGGCTTTTGAAATTTGTTGATGGTATGTATCTTGTAGGCACATGACATCATCTTAGAGCTCCAAATACTGATTAGTATTTTAAGATACTAAAGATGTTATCTGGAAAAACAGCATACTCCAACTTCAAAAATTACAGTTCTGCAAGACAAACATACTGGGATTTCAATCTGTATTCAATAGTTCTGTAGAGCTCCAACATTAAAATTCATCTCCCCTGACTTAACTGACCAAAGAACATAAATTGATTACCTTAAATTTAGCTATATTGCAGTTCTGCCCAATTAAGCCTTTTAACACTCAGAGGGCAGTGCTTTAGCAAGTTAGTGCCTCAGCTGTAAAGATAATCTACTTTTTCCCTTTGCATTGCTGAGGGGACTTCAGACGTAGCAACATCTCAAATCACCCCAAATATCCTTTGTCCCCCGTTTTGCCACAAAACTTCATTGGGCCTTATAAGCATTACACTCCCTTTTAACAACACCTTGAATGAAGAACTGCCCTCCACCCATTCACCTTCTTTCTGAATATAGAGGATTACCTGTGTGCAGAGAGTATAGACTAGCTATATCAAACTGCAGTGTAAGTTAAGGCTTCTGGACTCCCCATCTAATAAAAAAAGTGGCTCATGGCCAGACACTGTATTTATTCCAAGCACTCTCTCCATCTGAAGCAGAGGAGCAAACAAAATAATCTGCTTAGTTCTTTCCAGAGTAGCAGGACTGTTACAATGTCAAGTGACAAACATCATGCTGATGTTTTCACAGAGGTGAAAAAATAGACATGTAGGCAGAAGTTCTCTGGAACTAGAGGGCTGCAAAGGCCAGGGTCAGTGAGCTTCAATGGATAAGGTGTGCCCATGGAGCAGAACTGTATTTTAAGGTGGGCGGTTGCCAAGGTAAGTGCCCTACCTCTCATTGGACAGCAGCCACCTCACAGTCCCTATCTCACTTCTCTAAGATCTAATTGGCAAGCCTCAAATAGGAGAGAATACACACTTCAGACTCAAACCCAGATATCCTCTGTAGCAAGAAAAGAAAGCTAGAAGACTGTTTAGCTATTATTTATAGGGTTTGTACATTTTCCTATCTCACGCCTTAAGTAAAATAAGAGTCCTAATACATGAACATGCCTTACCCATTGAAACTGATAGATCCAAGCTTTTTGCTGAAGTCCCTTCCTAGTAACAAAAGTAGAACAGGGGCAGAAGCCTTCTGATGAGGAAGAATTTATTTTACTCAGAATTGCAGAAGAAAGTTGGTGGAGCCAAGGGTGCAGTACACCTCTGGGGATCTGACAGCCTGGCCTTGGGGACAACTTAAGAGTGGGCATGCCACCTTGAAAATACCTCTTTGAGAAACTGCTGCTCCTTAGCCTCAGTAGAGGTTCCTCACAAACAGATCTGCTAAAGAAACCTCAGTGTGGACCCTCCCTGAAACACATGCACAAGCAAAACTTTTAATCAGGAGGCATGGCTCTGCAAATAAAACAAGTATTGCCCCAAATGGTGAGTCACTATAGAGAAGAGCAGCATATACAGGCTCTCTTCATCTGGGTTAACTGCTGAAGGATGCTAGGAAATTAATGAAGTGCAACAAAACGTGTTCCACTAGCCAAACCTGTAGCAAACTACTTTGTAGTGATGTCAAGAGGCTATCCTTTGTCATCTGTTTATGAGGTCTACTGCCAAGAAAAGTTTGTATATTGCCTGTTCTTAGAGAGTTAACTGCCAACCCTGACTGTAATGATGAGTTTTCCAGACAGCTGGTATGGGATTTAGATGGCATGATAAAATCAACTGAAATTAACTGAAATGGGGCATGGATAGAGAATAAGCTGGCATAATATTATCCCACACATGTCAACATCTTAACTACATAAAAATTTGCATGGCTACTGAATTTGGTGCATGATAGATTCTCATGTTGGGTGAAGACTGCAAAACAGATCAGAGATCAAAACTGTGCTGAAATGCATCCTGGACATTCAGACATGTCTTGTCAGTTCTGACATGAGCCGGCAGTGTGCGCTCACAGCCCAGAAAGCCAACCGTATCCTGGGCTGCATCAAAAGGAGTGTGACCAGCAGGTCGAGGGAGGTGATTCTGCCCCTCTACTCTGCTCTCGTGAGACCTCACTTGGAGTATTGTGTACAGTTCTGGTGTCCTCAACATAAAAAGGACATGGAACTGTTGAAGCAAGTCCAGAGGAGGGCCACGAGGATGATCAGGGGACTGGAGCACCTCTCGTATGAAGATAGGCTGAGAAAACTGGGTCTGTTCAGCCTGGAAAAGAGAAGGCTGCGTGGAGACCTCATAGCAGCCTTCCAGAATCTGAAGGGGGCCTATAGAGATGCTGGGGAGGGACTCTTCATTACGGACTGTAGTGAAAGGACAATGGGCAACGGGTTCAAACTTAAACAGGGAAGGTTTAGATTGGATATGAGGAAAAAATTCTTTACTGTGAGGGTGGTGAGGCCCTGGAATGGGTTGCCCAGGGAAGTTGTGAATGCTTCATCCCTGGCAGCATTCAAGGTGGGGTTGGACTTAGCCTTGGATGGCATGGTTTAGTGGGAGGTGTCCCTGCCCATGGCAGGGGGGTTGGAACTCGATGATCTTAAGGTCCTTTGCAACTCTGACTATTTTATGATTCTATGATTTAAATTGAGGACATAATTTGAGGTTAAAAACCTGAAAGGGGAAGCTCACTAAAGATCTGATCTAGTAACACCTAGGCAGTTGCTGAAGGTCACTATAGACGAAATATTCATAACTAGCAAAAGCAATGGTCATACCTGCTAGCAATAAGTTTTTACCCTAGACCCACTGAGTTCAGTAACAAAATCACCGAAATATTGCATTATTTCAGTGTCACTTGGATCCCAAATCCAGATCTGCATAGAACAACAAGAGAGCAAATAAAAGCCTTTCTCTTCTAAATTTAAGTCAGTGTGGCAAAATTTTTTATTGATTACCAATGAGAGAGATATGTCCCTCCTTATAGAAGGATGAAGATCTAGGGAAAGTTAGCCAAATACTCATAATATGCTTAACAGCAAATGCCTATTTTTTCATATCCCCAAAAACTAAAACCCACAGTACAGAAAAATGCATCATGCATATCTCTTGCTTTAAGAGAATAAGTTTTAAATTACTATGGTTTAGATAGGACAGACCACTAAGATCTCTCCGATAGAGAAAAGCAAGTGAAAGTGCATCTGAAAAGTTGGTGAACTTGAAAACATAAGTATGCAAAAGTTTACCACATTGCTGGTTCTTGTGCTGAAACAATGTATAATTTGACATTATTTCAATTTATTATTTATTTGACATATCTGCTGTGTCTACTTGAGCAATAGCTGCCTCTTTGACCTATAATGACACTTCAAAGGCTGAGGAATAATTATTGAAATAAAAGCTTCATAATGGCTGTCTAATACCTTTTCACATAGAATCTTTTCTTGTACAGCGAATGCCTACCACTGTTGATGGTTTGTTTTATAGTTTTTGTATGTTTGGGGTTTTTTCCCCTTTTCATGTCTGGACGTGATAATCAAATGCACTGCCATGAGCTGTGTAACATATGATATGAATATGGGTAGATAAAAGTTGCATCAAACTCAATTATATTTTTATGATCAAAAAGGTGGATGCTCAAGTCAGCGAAAAATACAAAAAAAAGGTGGAGGAAACAGAAAGAGTACTCTTTGTACTCCATTCTTTAATTGCATACATTTGTGTGTAACAAAAACATACCTACTAAATTTGAACTGAATTACACTTACCAGAGCTCCAGCTAGTAGCATTTCAATGTCAAGAGAAAGGCTTTATTTTAGTCAATTTCAAGAAATTATGTAAAGTTATGTAGAAACTAGATGAGAAGACCCCAGGATATAAACCTTTTCTTTATAAAATATGCAAGATATAATATGGAACAACATAATCTGTATTTTGAAATTGATAGTAGTTACTTTCCTGTACTATTATGTTTCTTACTGAAACAATTTAGCACTCCCCTCTCCTTTCTTTCAGGCCTTAAGACCATATTCCACATATTTGAGGAGTTGATACCATACTTGTTGTTTCTCTGATTTCATAGGTAAGTTTCAGGTCTTCATCTTCTAATATGCAAATCTTTTTGCCTGAAATATAAATAAATATTTAGGTATAGTTCTCATGACAGAAAAAGCAAAAATGGTGACTCCATGTGCACCTTAAAAGTTCAACTATCCCAAATACTACATAGGTTTAGAAAAATAGCTTTTAAAAATATTTTTTATTTCTTTGGATAGTTGACTATTTGGATTTGGCAAGACTGCAAATTTGTGATACCTGTACGCATTTGCTTAAATATTCTTATTGGTCCCTCTGGATTTGAGCAAATTATGAGGGAACTTTAAAGGAATAAATATTTAATCATTAACCTAATATTAACTCAAAACTCACCCGTCCATAAAGCAACATCAGAAAATTAGTTATTGATTCATTTCAGGTATTTTCTGATTTGGAAATTGTCTGCTTACAAATCTGACTTATAAAACTAACCAAGAAGGGAAGAGTACCTGCAAGTCCATGTCTCTGTACACTAAAATAGAAACATCAGTGTGCCTGTGAAGAGATCATCAAAAAAGGCAAAGGGAAATAATCTACTCCTACATGCATTATACATTTTTTTTTTAAATTATGCAGGAAGTTACATGTTTGCCAAATTCAAGTAGTATGCAGAGAATAACAATATAGTGTTCTTGTCTTTTTAAGCAAAAAAATTTCCAAATGAATCTGTTTATCCTGGTGAAGTCAAAGCTATGCACAGGGAAACAAAGAGAAGCATGGCAGTATGAGAAATTCTTGTTGGACCTACATAAAATTACTCATAATAAAAGTGGTTATAGACTCCTATAGGTTACCCAGAAGTGCTGTGGTAACCTCGCATACAAAGCTCTTCAAAATTCTCTTGAATGCAGTCCTAAGCAACCTGAACAAACTTTGAAGTTAATCCTTCTTTGAGCATGAGATCAGATAAAAAAAGACTGTCAAAGGTCCCTTCTAAACCAAATTTCATTCTGTCTGATGGACTTGAAAAGCACTGCAACCCACTGTGGGAAACTGCCATAAGTAGGTAGTTTCCCATTTTGGCTCTGGACCATTAAAAATAACCTAATTCTTGACCTGAGCTAACTACTATACCAGTAAAGTACATTTACACAGTGATGAAGTAAAGCTAAAATGTCCTACTGAATGACACTATCTGCAGTACCTCTGGATCCAAAGCAAAACCATTAATGTGGACAAACAGACCAAGGAGATTATATTGATCACCTCTTAGAAAATGATCCATCTTTTCTACATCAGTAACTTTTTTGCATTTCTCAGCAACAATACTTTTACTAGTGATGAAAAACTCATATTTTAAGATTTTATTGCTGCTTTTTATTGATTAAAGTCAGCTACAGTATCACAATTCTTTACATTTCTTAGAGATGATATATTTGCTTTTTACTAGTGTCTACCATGGCTAAAGCACATTTTTATTGCATCCTTCCACAGCTGTAAACAACCTACTAAACCACAGTAAAATGAAAGACTATTGCTTTCTGTGTGGCTGGGGATTAGAATTAGATATCTAGCTGCTCCTGTCAGAACACATCTGTCTGAGGAAACACTGGGTGAAAATAGGATTGTTATGTGATGGAAGCTGGGGGGGGGGGGGGGGTGGGTAAAAATGTCACCATAGAAATGGGGATTAAATATATGGTTTGGAGGTACAACTAACCCTGCTGATCTGGTTGATAATTTATCGTATTGCCTACATATTTAAAAAAATCTGCAACATTTTGGAGGTTTTGTGTCAAAGTTTCTTCAATTTTTGTCATCTAAATAACTAAAATATTGTCTGATTCTGAGAGAAGATACAATTTATTGTTTAATTAGCCTATAATTTTTCTTGGTTAGTTTCAATTCCAAACAGTTTTCATGGTCTCTAACCAGACTTTTCTGTGGTGAACTTCATTAACATATTTCCCTTTGGACAAGCCTAAGCAATTTATCACCTTCCTGCTGACTCACATTCCTTTTAATTCCATATGCAGCAGGGCACTATGAGCTAAGGGGAGCACAGCCTCTCTCACCTGCCCTCGAGCATCATAAACTAATCACACTGGCATCTACATGTACAGTTCTAATATTAAATAGACATAAAATCATGCATTACGGAGCTCAAAAAAACTATTTAAAGAAAATTAAACAAGGAATACAGGTCATGTCATGAGCATCCTATGTATTTCTGTGTAGGATACAAAAATAAAGGAAGGCACATAGTTCCATACTGACTGTGTAACAGAAAGTATTTAACTGCTTGAGAAAATGACCCTCAAGTTTTCTCTTTGGATTCAGGAGTCACAATCACTGTTAGAGTGGTATTTTTCAGTTCAATGAATCCTTTAGTCTTTGAAGTTAAGCTTTTATCTCATATAGAAACTGTTATATCTCATGGAAATTCCTTCTTTGACATCATATCCAGTTTAAGGATCCAGTACACGTTACGCACAGTACTGAGGTGCAACTCCTATTTGAACCACATTAAAAAGCTGCATAACCATTTGGAATGAAAAGCAATTGAAAGATGTACATCCACTTGCTGCACATTAGAATTTAACAGTAAATAGAATAAATGAGAAAAGGAAAAAAAAATCTTTCAATTTTAGCGGAAATTACTGCTTTTTTTGACGTAAATTCCACAACACTTGGTGGAACCATCATCATCATAGTTTCTGATCAGCAATTCGACAGCAAGTTGGAATGAGTTTCTGTTTCTAATGAAATCAGAATTGGAGATTAAGTTCATTTTTGCAGGTCAGAATTATATCTTCTTCTTAACAGAATGTTAGGGATCTGGTTAACTTTTGCATTAACAGGTATCATTATGTTAGTTGAGTTCTACAGAAATGTCTACTGCTAGGTTGGTTTGCAAACAGACCAGATGTAATACCAGTGCAGAGTGAAAATTTCTCCAGTTCATTTTTGTTCTGAAATAAATTTTAAATTTTATAACAGATGACAGCTGAGAATCACAGCAAATAACTTTTTTTTTTTTCCTTTTGAATGTGTAAACCTTCACCTCTGAAACCATATTTGATACATAAATGCACTGACATTTTGTTCACTTTGGCTGTACTGACGCACTTTTGCATTGTTGGTTTGGTTGGTATCAGTGCTTGATGTGGAAAGTTTTTGAAGGTTTGTCAGATATGAAATTGCTTAGACCATGATAGAAGGACAGTTCTGGTCTAATCCAGTGCCTGACCTTAGCAGAGAAAATTAAAATAATACTTTGAAAAGGCAAGTGTTAAAAACTGCAACACTAAAGCAGCATCCTACGTATTTTAAAGTCTAGTTAGATGAAGCGAGGTGAGCAGCGCAAGGAATGAGTTCATTACAGTGAGAAAGAACAAAATATATGCAGATAAAGAGTATTTTTCCTGTTATAAAATGAATGTAGTTTTGAAAAGGAAACCTTTTTGCACATACATTTATAAGCATGCGTACACCATGTTTATACACCCTACCATAAATATAATGCAGAATAACCATTTGTACACAAAAGCACTTCAGTATCTGCAGGAAACTGAACACACACACACACACACACACACACACACACACACACACACACACACAATCTTGATAGGTGTACAAATTGAATATCTGCTTTTAGAAGTGAAAGGATTTGATCACATATCAGCTATACGTCTAAGCACAGTCTTTTTCATTCAAAAATTGATCAAATGTATCTGCCATTGGAATGCTTTTGTTAACTGTATGAAGCCAGATTTGTAAAGCTGAAAAAAGAAATCAACGTAAAGTTGAAAAGAGGAGTCAACTTTAACAGTAAATTTGCTATCAGAATGGAATGAGGCTAACAGAACAAATTCACATCTAGATACCCAAGAAGCATCTGAGTTTCTTAAATAGATTTGGAAAAAAAAAAGGGGTGAGGATCAGCAGCAAAAGGAATTGATAACTAATTCTACTCTGCATTAAGAGACCTTAAATGTTCCAGTGCCTTATCTAACTTGGATTGTTGACTAATTACATGCCACATTCTCTGTACCTTAAGTATTATTACACTTCATCTACACCTTTCCTACTCAATATCATTGGAAATGGCTATTGAAATCCCTTGAAACAGAAAACCTGCTTTCCACTCCATCCTGATGTCTGATATGCCTTTCCCATTAACCTACCTATTTTCCTTCATAACTTGTCAGTGAACTTCAACATTGCCATTAAAAAGTACTTTTTTTGTTTCCAAAGAACTTTTTACAAAGTATATATATACACATGAAATAAGTTCTACAGATTAATTGCAATGGATTTACAGTTGTTACCTCAGTCTCAGATTCAGACTTCTGTCATACATATGATGCTCAAAGCACTGCATAAACATAAAAAGTGGTTGAGGCATAGCTATTAGTTGATATTTACTTCAGCTCACCTATTCCTTTTTCAGCAAACCTGGATTAATATTCAAACTGATTTCTACAGAGGCTAAGGCCAAAGAAAATATTCAAGCTTCTGCACATAAAAGCCACAGATTTTGCAGCTATTGAAATCAAATTAACACAGTATACTATATAAAGATAAAGAGATAAAGAAAAAAGCAAACAAACATCATATTTAGGTAGTCAACAGATTAGCCTATATCACATTTTCCTTTATACATTAAATATTTTGAACACTAATGTATTTATTTTTTTAATGTTCCTTTGTTTTAGACAAAACTGTTAACCAGAACACTATACATGCACACACTGAGGTAAGAAACTTAGTGATTAAAACAAAACAAAACAAAAACCCAAAAAACCCTAACCCCTATAATTTTCAGAAATACTAAAGGGCAATCTCTGTCTTGAAAAAGTTTAGATGCAGGTTGAATACCTCGTGGCAGATAGGGAGTTCTAACTGTTGCTCCTTTCTGGTACTACACAATTAGAATCATAGAATCATAGAATAGTTAGGGTTGGAAAGGACCTCAAGATCATCGAGTTCCAACACCCCTGCCATGGGCAGCAGAGACACCTCCCACTAAACCATGCCACCCAAGGCTAAGTCCAACCCCACCTTGAATGCTGCCAGGGATGAAGCATTCACAACTTCCCCGGGCAACCCATTCCAGGGCCTCACCACCCTCACAGTAAAGAATTTTTTCCTCATATTCAATCTAAACTTCCCCTGTTTAAGTTTAAACCCATTACCCCTTGTCCTCTCACTACAGTCCATAATGAAGAGTCCCTCCCCAGCACCCCTATAGGCCCCCTTCAGGTGTTGGAAGGCTGCTATGAGGTCTCCACGCAGCCTTCTCTTCTCCAGGCTGAACAGCCCCAATTTTCTCAGCCTATCTTCATACGAGAGGTGCTCCAGTCCCCTGATCATCCTCGTGGCCCTCCTCTGGACTTGTTCTAACAGTTCCATGTCCTTTTTATGTTGAGGACACCAGAACTGCACACAATACTCCAAATGAGGTTTCACGAGAGCAGAGTAAAGGGGCAGGATCACCTCCGTCGACCTGCTGGTCACACTCCTTTTGATGCAACCCAGGATATGGTTGGCTTTCTGGGCTGCAAGCACTCACTGCCGGCTCATGTTCATTTTCTCATCAACCCACACCCCCAAGTCCTTCTCCACAGGGCTGCTCTGAATCTCCTCCCCGCCCAACCTGTAGCTGTGCCTGGCATTGCTCCGACCCAGGTGGAGGACCTTCCACTTGGCATGGTTAAACTTCATCAGGTTGGCATCAGCCCACCTCACAAGCGTCTCAAGGTCCCTCTGGATGGCATTCCTTCCCTCCAACATATCAACCGAACCACACAGCTTGGTGTCATCGGCAAACATACTGAGGACGCACTCAATCCCACTGTCCATATCACTCACAAAGATGTTGAACAAGACCGGTCCCAACACTGATCCCTGGGGGACACCACTCATTACTGGTCTCCAGCTGGACATTGAGCCATTGAGCACAACTCTTTGCATGCGGCCATCCAGCCAGTTCTTTATCCACCGAGTGGTCCACCTATCAAATTGATGTCTCTCCAACTTAGAGACAAAGTTGTTGTGTGGGACTGTGTTAAACGCTTTACACAAGTCCAGGTAGATGACATCAACTGCTCTGCCCCTATCCATCAGTTTCGTAGCCCCATCATAGAAGGCCACCAGTTTGGTCAGGCAGGATTTCCCCTGAGTGAAGCCATGCTGGCTGTCACCAAGCACCTTGTTGGTTTTCGTGTGCCTTAGCATACCTTCCAGGAGAATCCGCTCCAAGATTTTAAAAGGCACAGAGGTGATACTGACTGGTCTGTAATTCCCTGGCTCATCCATTTTCCCCTTCTTAAAAATGGGGGTTACATTTCCCTCTTACCAGTCACCTGGAACTTCACCTGACTGCCATGATTTTTCAAATATGATGGACAATAGCTTAGCAACTTCATTTGCCAGCTCCTTCAGGACCCGTGGATGGATTTCATCCGGTCCCATGGACTTGATACATTCAGGTTCCTAAGGTGGTCCCGAACAAGATCCTCCCCCACAGTGGGCCCAGGGTCCCCACCCTCACCGTCCCCACGTCTGCCTTCCAAGACTTGGGTGGTGTGGTCAAAGCATTTGCCGGTAAAGACTGAGGCAAAGAAGTCATTAAGAACCTCAGCCTTCTCCAGATCCAGGGTAGCCAGTTCCCCCGATAGCTTCTGGAGAGGGCCCACATTGTCCCTAACCTGTCTTTTATTGGCAATGTACCTATAAAATCCCTTCCTGTTATCCTTAACATCCCTAGCCAAGTTTCTTTCTAAGTGGGCCTTAGCTTTCCTAACCTGGTCCCTAGCTTCCCGGACAGCATCCCTGTATTCTCCCCAGGCCGCCTGACCTTGCTTCCACCTTTTATAAGCCTCTTTTTTCTTTCGAATTTTGCTCAGCAGCTCCTTATCCATCCAAGGAGGTCTCCTGGCCCTCCTGCTGAACTTCCTTCTAGTTGGGATGCATCGCTCCTGAGCTTGCAGCAGGTGATCCTTGAATATCAACCAAATGTCTTGGGCCCCCCTGCCCTCTAGGGCTGTATCCCATGGAACCTTACTGAGCAGGTTCCTGAAGAGGCCAAAGTCTGCTCTCTTGAAGTCCAGGGCAGTGAGCTTGCTGCACGCTCTTCTCACTGTCCTGAGGATCTCAAACTCGACCATCTTATGATCACTGCAATCAAGGCTGCCCTGGAGCGTCACATTCCCAACCAGTCCTTCCCTGTTGGTGAGGACGAGGTCAAGCATGGCACCTCTCCTTGTCGACTCCCCTATTACCTGCAGAAGGAAGTTGTCTTCCACACAATCAATGAACCTTCTGGATTGCTTGTGCCGGGCCGTACCATCCCTCCAACAGATATCAGGGTGGTTGAAGTCTCTCATGAGAACAAGGACCTGCGAGAGTGAGGCTGCTCCTATCTGCCTATGGAGCGCTTCGTCCAGCAACTCCCCTTGGTCAGGCAGTCTGTAACAGATCCCCATAATAATGTCACCCATCGCTGTTCTCCCTTTAACCCTGACCCACAAACTCTCTGTCTACTGCTCACTTGTCCCCAGACAGAGTTCCATACTCTCTAGCCTATCCCTAACATAAATAGCAACTCCCCCTCCCCGTCTGCCGGGCCTGTCTTTCCTAAAGAGCCGGTAACCTTCCATTCCAACACACCAGTCAAAGGTGCCATCCCACCATGTTTCTGTGATGCCTATGATATCATACCCCTGTAAATATGCACACATCTCTCATTCCTCTTGTTTGTTCCCCATGCTATGGGCATTTGTATAGAGGCATTTGAGACGAGATCCAATTGAAGCCGGCTCATTGGCTGGAGCAGCTGGAATATCTCTACATTGCTCCAAACGTTTACTGTAGGTGCTGCCAACCGACTGGGTGTGTTGGGATGGAATGATGCCCCCCTCCCCCAACACATCTAGTTTAAAGCATCCTTGACCAGTCTGGCAAGCCTCCTACCAAATCCACTCTTCCCCTTCTTTATCAGACCAGTTCCACCAGCCCCCAGTAGACCTGGCCTACTATATTGAGTCCCATGTTCAAAGTACCCAAACCCCTGACTATAGCACCACCCTTCTAACCATTTATTAACCTGCCCAATCCTCCTAGCCTTTTCAAGGTCCTGCCCTGTATCCTGGAGAATTGATGAAAAGACAATCTGAGCTCCAGAGCCCCTAACCACCTCTCCCAGAGCTCTGTAGTCCTTCTTTATGGTCTCCGGGCTACTGCTATCTATATCAGTAGCACCCACATGTATTACCAGGAGTGGGTAATAGTCAGTGGGACCAACTAGAGCAGGCAGCTTCTCAGCCACATCCCTGATCCGAGCCCCTGGTAGGCAACACACCTCCCTTGAGCCTGGGTCAGGCCGACACGTGGGTGCCTCTGTGCCTTTCAGATTAGAGTCCCCGACTACTACGGCCCGCCGCTTTTTCCTGGCAGCACCAGTAGTGACCTTCTTTACCAGTGCACTAGCTGGTTGCGCCTGGTGGGAGCACTGTTGCTCATCAGCCCCCTGCAGAACAGCAAAGTGGTTCTGGGTGGGGACAACAGATGTAGGAGGAAGCCCCTTGCTTTTAATTGCCCTCTTCCTCCTTTTTTTGTTGTTTTTTTCTGTTACCTTTTCCCAGCTTCCTGGGTTAGCAGCCTCCTTTCCTGCACGAGCAACAGTAGACACTCGAGGCCCCGGAACAGTCTGGTCCCAGCACAGGCAGTGCTGCTTCCCCTCAGCTTCCCTGACACCTTTCAGCCCGGTAACAGCTTCTTGCAGTTCAGCCACCTGCTGCAGGAGGACCTCCACCAGGGAGCAGAGAGTGCAGCCCTGCCCATTGCTCACCCTTCCCTCAGGACAGCAGTGCAGGTGTTCTCTACACCCCGAGCTCTGCACTGCAGCCTCCCTTCCCATCGGCTCCGTTTGGGTGCCTACACTGGCCACCACCGGCGCAGCCAGAGCGGAGCTCCCAGACCGAGCCTTGCTCGTAAGGCGAGTGTTCACCACCCCGCTCACCTGCTCGCGCGAACTGCCTCGAGCCCGCCCTGTTTGCCCGTCCCGTTCGCCACGATCCGGGTCGCTCGCGCTCCCTGGGGCAGGAATTTAATTAAAGTAAGCACAAAGAAAATGTAACCAAGAATCCAGCCAGCTTCCAGAACACTTACATTTAACTGGATCTCATAATATCAGAAGATGAGAAAATATGCCTGAGTCTTGTTAATATGCTTCTGAAAGTAGGACAGTATCACCTTCTTGACTAATACTGCTTCAAAACAACCTGCCAGAATAGCCATTAGTAACATTGATTACACTGAGTGCAAAAAAGCCCTTGTATGTCTCTTCCAAACCCATTTTTCTTCACATAACATCCATTCATGCCTCCTCTGATCTTTTGTGCTAAAGCTGAGAAAATAACCTAAGGAGTTATTATCTTTCCTATTATGATTTCTACAGTGCTGTTGTGGTCTCACCAATTTTCTTCCTTTTGCTGTGTAAAAAGAATTTCTTGACCCATCATTAAACTTCTTCTTTTTTCCTGAAAAGTACAATGCAGGACCAAAATATTAATATTATAATTGTTTGATTTATCTTAGGTTCACATCTTCATTTGGCAATAAACCTCAAAGCTGTGGAAGTGTTCATTTCAATACAATCTCTCCCGCCTTACCCAAAAAACATCCAGTTTTATTCATTTTTCCATGCGATACACCTGTGATTTGGTCAAAATCCTGGTATTTCCATGGGACCTGATGAAATTCATCCACAGCTCCTGAAGGAGCTGGCAAATGAAGTCGCTAAGCTATTGTCCATCATATTTGAAAAATCATGGCAGTCAGGTGAAGTTCCAGGTGACTGGTAAAAGGGAAATGTAACCCCCATTTTTAAGAAGGGGAAAATGGATGAGCCAGGGAATTACAGAGCAGTCAGTCTCACCTCTGTGGCTGGCAAAATCTTGGAGCAGATTATCCTGGAAGCCATGCTAAGGCACATGAAAACCAACAAGGTGCTTGGTGACAGCCAGCATGGCTTCACTCAGGGGAAATCCTGCCTGACCAAACTGGTGGCCTTCTATGATGGGGCTACAAAACTGATGGATAGGGGCAGAGCAGTTGATGTCATCTACCTGGACTTGTGTAAAGCGTTTAACACAGTCCCACACAACAACTTTGTCTCTAAGTTGGAGAGACATCAATTTGATAGGTGGACCACTCGGTGGATAAAGAACTGGCTGGATGGCCGCATGCAAAGAGTTGTGCTCAGTGGCTCAGTGTCCAGCTGGAGACCAGTAATGAGTGGTGTCGCCTCGGGATCAGTGTTGGGACCAGTCTTGTTCAACATCTTTGTGGGCAACACGGACAGTGGGATTGAGCGCGCCCTCAGCAAGTTTGCCGATGACACCAAGCTGTGTGGTTCGGTTGATACGTTGGATGGAAGGAATGCCATCCAGAGGGACCTTGACACGCTTGTGAGGTGGACTGATGCCAACCTGATGAAGTTTAACCATGCCAAGTGGAAGGTCCTCCACCTGGGTCGGAGCAATGCCAGGCACAGCTACAGGTTGGGCGGGGAGGAGATTCAGAGCAGCCCTGTGGAGAAGGACTTGGGGGTGTTGGTCGATGAAAAAATGAACATGAGCCAGCAGTGTGCACTCACAACCCAGAAAGCCAACCGTACCCTGGGCTGCATCAAAAGAAACATGATCAGCAGGTCGACGGAGGTGCTCCTGCCCCTCTACTCTGCTCTCGTGAGACCTCATTTGGAGTATTGTGTACAGTTCTGGTGTCCTCAACATAAAAAGGACATGGAACTGTTAGAACAAGTGCAGAGGAGGGCCACGAGGATGATCAGGGGACTGGAGCACCTCCCGTATGAAGATAGGCTGAGAAAATTGGGGCTGTTCAGCCTGGAGAAGAGAAGGCTGCGTGGAGACCTCATAGCAGCCTTCCAGTATCTGAATGGGGACTATAAGGATGCTGGGGAGGGACTCTTCATTATGGACTGTAGTGAGAGGACAAGGAGTAACGGGTTCAAACTTAAACAGGGGAAGTTTAGATTGAATATGAGGAAAAAATTCTTTACTGTGAGGGTGGTGAGGCCCTGGAATGGGTTGCCCAGGGAAGTTGTGAACTCTCCATTGCTGGCAGTGTTCAAGGCTGGGTGGGAGAGTGGCTTGGATGGCATGGTTTAGTGGGAGGTGTCTCTGCTGCCCATGTAGGGGGGATTGGAACTGGATGATCTTAAGGTCCTTTCCAATCCTAACTATTCTATGATTCTATTTCACTACTATCCTCTCCAGGAACAGGTTAGCGGTTTGGGGGAAGGGGAGGGGGAAAAGTTTCCTTTTCTCAAGTGTGGCAATAGCAAACAATATACAGTGTGTACCAAAAGGCTCATTTTCCTCATCTGTTTGTGTCATCTCTTTCCTCGACTGCATTTGAACTTCAAAATGGTAGAAGAAACCAAAACTGTCTTTTCACCCAATTTGTAATAGGTTCCTATGTCATAAAAACCTAAAAACTCCTTGTACCAGACAGAAAACACTGATTTTCAGGAGCCAAGCTGTCTGTCAGAATTTGGCTGGAGCAGTTTGCTCTCTGCTCTCTGACTGATCCCAGAACCCGAAGTTTAAACAACAGGACAACTTTTTCTTTGACTCCTGTCACGAGGCTGTCTTCTGGGAAGTGCCTCTTTGCTCAGAATTTTCATCAGCCTACTTATTGTTATTAACACTACCATAATTTTAAGTTACTTTCTTTCATGTAGCATATGAAACACCCAGTCTCCTGTACTGCCCTGACAAGCACAAAACTGAGATGAATATATTCAAGGAACCTTAGCTTGCTTTCACAGGTACAGACTTGGCTGGAGATCAATCAGGGCTTAAACCACCATTTCCGAAATCCCATTAGCCCTACCAGCACTTTCAGAACATGACACCCAAGGCTGACAAGCCATCTCAGCAAAATCAGTATATTCATCCATGTTTTCCTACAGCGGTTCTATAGCGTATTTCATATCTTCTTCCCTAAGGACTGCCAAAGACTGTTAGAATTATGATATTTTCTGAAAGGTCACTCTCCCTTTAGCAATATGATAAATTATTTTTATTTTATTCACCTTTCACTCTCCCCCTCCTTAGAAAACCACCTAAACCTTTAGGTCAATAAGGAAGAACACAGCAATTTCCTCAACCCACTGACAGTGCTAGGTGTAGAACTGAAGCTCAAATTGGGCTCCTCAAAATGTTCTTGGAATTATTTTTCTTCGCTTTCCTAGTTTTTTGAGGGATAAGTGTGCCAACTTCAGTTAAACCTTTGTCAGAAAAGAACTGCCAAGAATGTGGTCAAGATTAATTAACACAAATGAGGTAAAGCAAAAGTTACCCTCACAATACCATATGGTGAAAATCCAATGATCAAGCCCTTGCAGCTGATTTCCCTGCACTGTAGAAAAGGCTTGCAGAATTTGACTATTGCTTAGATGGCTCACTTGTCTAAATGCTTGGTTATCCCTGTCATACACACAGTTGATACTAAAAGATAGAAACAATCGATGTTTAGAGTTTCCTTGGTAGTTAGTGACTGTAACACTGATTTCTACATACACTTACATATGTATTAACTACATATACGTATCCCAGCAAAAGCTAGCGAGAGACCGTAGCATTAGAACTGTTTACACCTAAAATAGCCCCTTAATATTATCTTAGTAGTGGTACAATCTACTTAATACCGTCAGCAGCAATGTATGGCCTTCAAGTTTGGCAGCTTTTCTTACAGCTTTGTAAGAGAAGCGCTTACAGGTACTGATTCCACTAGTTTCCTAAACTTCTCCATCTCCTTCCTGTCTTTCAGAATTAAACCTTTTTCAGAAGTGTTATAAAGGGGAGACATTATCTAAGTAATGAGAAGCATACAATAAAATTTTGTTTTGCCATATACGAAACCAAAAATCCTGCAAGGAAAAAAAAGGATAATACCTAATAATCATTCCCCATTAAACAATAAGGAAATGAGCAGATGCCTCATCTTACAGCTTTATACAGAATTTAGTACATATACAAACTAATTTTTTCATAATAAGCAGTACTCTTATTTTGCCATCGCAGTCAATTTCACCCTGAACTTGAAACAGAAAAAAGTAACATTGTTGAGCTGGAGTCAATTCAGTAAGTAAAAACACGGCAGCAAAGTTAAGAGCAATTGGGAGCTCTTTAAATAGACTATGTGTTTTTATTGCTTACATACATTCCTGCTTATAAAGACACTATTCTGATAAGGAAAAAAAAGGCAAGTGAAACTGACAGTTTAAAAATACTAGAAACTTGCAATACATAAAATTTGTAAGCATAACACAGCTTTATCATCAACCATACACACAAGCTAAAGGATCATAAGAGTACCCCAGAAAAACAAGTAGAGGTGACAGAGGCATAAGTCCTACTGCATGTTTCTGACATTTTGTAGTAAGAAAATGTAACTGGCATACAGTAGCTCTGACTTACCATCAAGATCTAGGTACCATACTGCTCTACATAATCATACTGTCTAAGGGAAAAGGCAACCTAAACTGCAGCATGGGAAATACTGTAAAACTAGCAGTTGTTTAAAAGCCATTTTAAACAGCCATCCTTTCTCCTCTCTGCCTTATTATGCTTTCCTAAATGGGTTTCAGAGGTTATCAAGAATTTGACGTTGATGATATGGAAAGCTGTTTTAAAATCAGTATCGCATTTAATTTATCCATTACAACTCTGCAGATTTATAGTAGCATTTTTTAACATGGGAACATTCACAAAGTACATTGCAGAACTACAAGAGCAGGCAAGATACAGGTTCAGATTTCTCTTAAAGCTTGTCTTAAAAACAACAAGCACCCTTAACACTGACAAGCAAACCTCACAAAACAAAATCCCTACTAAGCAAAGAAGACTCCAGTACTGTGAGCTTGTACCAGCCATTTCAGTGTCTGTGAAAGGATACTTTAATTATGCTCTCCCCAGGAAGCAGCATTTCTCACCTTTTTCACATTAGCCTCTAAAGCAAACAGGCTTGAAAGTTAGGTTTTTATCCTGAACAGAATCAGGCATGGCCTCATGATCACCTGCTATCTGGCTCTTGATTAGCTACACATTGGTTTTAATTATCCACCTGCTTTCAATTAAGTACCAGGAAATCCATCGTATTAACGGTACAAGCTAATCACCCTTGCACATAAACAGAAGTCCTTTTTCTCTCAGGGTGAATCTGAAGGATAAAAGTACTTAGAATAGTTTTTTTTTTAAGCTTACAGCTTTCTTGCCAACAGTTGTAACAAAACATCTGTTTTAAAATATACAGACAAATGAGTATTATTCAATAACAAAAGTGTCACTGTTATTGTGAGGGTATATTCAAATAAATTTGATTCAGAAATCAAGAAGCAAGAGTCTATTTTAAAAGCAATATGCAGTTGGTTTGTCACCTTATCCTAAAAATCAAAATCTTGACCCCACCCTTCTCAAGATATAGATGCCTTTGTTCCATATGCTGCTTTGAAAAAGTGCCCTGTAATGACCATAAGATCAGCTGCTATAGCCAGCTGCATGAGCAGCCCTGATATTCTCCAGATGTGGAAAATGATACTGCATATCTGCATACAACAGTTTATAATCTCAAAACAAAATATTAGAGAATGGTTTTAAAAAACATGTAGAAGCATAAGATGTACTAGATCACAGTAGTTCCGTGGTTCACAGTTTAGTGTTTTCACTAATCTTGAAGCATTGTGCAGAGAAAAAAAAGAGTACAGACAATTTGAAACAATAAAGAGGAAATAAAGAAAATTTAAAGTAGCATTATATAGATGAGTGTGTCTTTAATAAACTGTACGTAAAGAATAGCTGTGGTGCATTAGAACGGATACAATGAAGTAAATTCTTAAAAATACATTATGCATTTGTATTTAAATAGGAAGTACAGCCTTTTGTTTTCAACAGAAAATAAAAATGAGATGAAAAATCCAACACAAATAATGAAACAATGTACAATAAAGGGACACTGAACAGTGGAAAAGAGGACTTTTTTTTTACGGTAATGATGGTCAAAATGCAAATTGGTATCAGATCATATGCAAAATAGTTACTAAGATTCCTGTGAAGCCATGTTTCGAATTTTATCTCTTCTGGAAAATAACTTCAGAGAAAAAAGGTGTATGTTATTCATTTGCTGCATTCTAGGAATGTTTACAGGACAGATGAAAAGATGACGTATAGTGGGAAGGTATTATACCTGATGGTTCTTATATACCGGATGTAAGAAAGCTTGCCATAAGATCTAATTATCAAGATTGCCTTTTCTGCCCCAAAGCAATCATTTTGATGACAGCCTTCTATGCACTGTAAAACAAAATGGGAAGTCTGTGCTATATAAACTGGCTCAGCGCTTCCTTTTACTTCTGATATCAGTCTCCGCATCTCATTTATTTTCCACACATTAATGGTAGCAGTCACCTTGAGCTGGTGATGCAGAGTAATTTTCACAGAAACCTTGATCAGAAACCATAAATCAGTCTGATGTGCTTTTACGGTCTAATAACATTCTGCCTGCTCCTACAGGCCCTTATGTAAAACTGCATTGCGGAGAATCCCTTGGATTGTTTTTTTCACATGCACTCCTGTATCTGTAAGACATAAAAACCCCTGCAATGTAATAAGATTTTTTGTTTAAACTTGTAGACGTTAAAGCATTCAGGTATCAGCCTGCAAGCATGAAAACATTCAATTACCAAACTGAAATTTTCTCTGCAGATATTTCTGTGCTTGGCTCTTCCTTCCTATATTAGATCAGAGAAAATAGGCATTCCCACCCTGCTCTCCCAGACGCAGTGCATCAAAAGGCAGAGCGCACTAAAACTGAATGCTTTGTCTAGATTAGAAAATACTAACCTGTATAGCTGTATCAGCAAACCCACCTAGCACGGGAGCCTCCTGAAGGTGAATCTTGTCTGCAAGATACCATCCTTATTTGTAGATACATGTAAGTTTTATTTGAAGTCAAGAACTTAGAAAACAGAGATTGATTTCATTGTTAAGGTGGCCATTTTTTTCCCTTGAAAACCAGAATTATTGCTTATCTTTAGCAATGCTTTCCCATACGATATATTCACAGTATGTAAACCATAGGGCTTTTACTGTATACCCCACTGTTTTTTTCAGTTCTTTGTTTCACAAAGTATAATCAGATTTGAAGAAATGCCTAGCATTTCCAGTGTTTCTAATTGGATTTTCAACATATATATATATATATATATATTTTTTTTTTTTTCAGATGAATCTCTACAAGCCTCTGTTCCTGTCTCTAAGGAGAGGTCTCCCTGACCTTGCAAAGATGATGTGGAAACACAAACACACACACACATCCTATAGTAATCCTTACTGCTTCTCTGTAACACACGTTTGTGTGCCTAACATATATAAAAGATTGGACATGCACAGTTTATGTCATAACTGCACAGATTTTTAATAAAGTGGATTGTTCACCATTTTTAATAAAGTGGATTGTTCACCATTTTTGATTCCTCATCGCATTTTTTTTGACAGTTACCTTTCTTCTATTACTGACTGTAGTGCATTTTTTACTTTTATGACTCATTTTCTACAGATTTTAAGAAGCCCCCCAGTCAAGAAACATATGCAGCTGATAGCTGTAATCAGTGCACCACCAAATGTCCATGATTCACAACATCTTTCCTGTTAGTGCTCGCAGATAAATCCCTAGCACTCAG
Organism: Amazona ochrocephala; assembly: GCA_039720435.1. Taxonomy (NCBI): domain Eukaryota; kingdom Metazoa; phylum Chordata; class Aves; order Psittaciformes; family Psittacidae; genus Amazona; species Amazona ochrocephala. The sequence goes on from CM077882.1 coordinate 28,188,605, forward strand.
TAGAAAATGCCAGCTTGTAAAAAGCAGATTCATCATTTCAAGACCTGGGATACTAGTATCTGAAGAAAAAAACAGGTTGTGAGATGGGTAACTTCTCATCTTTCCCTGATTCCTTGCACAGTACAAACATAATGAGGTTGGTTGCCTGTTTGCAGGAGGTTTTTGCAGACTGTACTTTTTGCAGACTCTGTGAACAGAGTATAGAAGATAGCAAGGAAACAGCAGTGGAGGGAAATGAAGTAAAGAAATATTCCTTTCAGATTTGATGATTCATAGCTGTGAATAATGCAGTGATAGCACCAAACCAGACATACAAAATTCAACCTTAGCATTCAGTCACTGAGAATGTTCTTTCCCTATCCAGACTAGCTTCATTTTTCTGCAGCACCACTTCTACAAAGTTAAAATTAAGGGGGGAATTACCAAATTAAAATGAACTGCTTGTCACTTAAAATTAGAGTAAGAATTGTTACAGGACATGGTACTTTCTATTGTAAGCTTCCACTACTTCAAAGAAAATTAGCACTTTAAAATGTAGTGGATCCTACCCATCTTGAAGACTCATCCTGCTTAGTTTGGTACTTGACACATCAGTATGAAAAACAGGAGTTATCAAAAAAGAGGGATATGCCTACTCTGTATGTATTCCTTTATTGCTTCACTGAGAATTATATAAGAATGATTCTGGGGTTTTCTATGGTAATTTTTATAATTCCATAGGTTAAATCTAGCATTTCAAATGCCCACTCATTCTGTTTACCACATGACATTTTTGCTGAAGTCAAAAGGCACTGGGCTTCTGAGAGGCCTCACTGGTACACAAAAATGGAAGTGACAGGCATGAGCAATTTGTCTCTCACACTTAAGAAAGCATTTCTTTTTTGTTGATGGGTACAAGGCAAGCAAACTTCAGGATCTGCTAATTTACTGGGCTGAAATGTGCTTAGACTGGACGCTAAGCATATTTTGATGAAATATCTATGAAGCTGGGCTCTTTCAGAGCAAAGGGATCTGTTACCGTAAGGCATTTGTGACCCTTGTGATGGTATAGATATACAAGTAATGTAGGTACAATTTAATCCATGGGTAAGGTACCTCCAAATGTATCATGGGATATAACTAGATATGCAAAAGACATGGTACAAGGTAAAACTACTTTTCTCAAGGCAGTATCTTTTATATCTGTTGGACACAGCTTTTTTCTAAACAAACAAAATTTATGAATACCACGAGCAACACTTACCAAAGTTTGGGATTTTTTTTAATTCTAGTAACAGTGTTTTCAATACTTCTTGATTTCTGCTGGAAGAAATGCATATCTATTTTGCATAACTACCACAAGATGCCCATAATGGAACCTTCCAAAAGTTGAAAGAATTAATAGGATTTATCTCATTTTAATTTTACCTAATTTATGACTGTCCTTATGAGAGGGTAATTACTTTTTTTTTTAACATCACTGTAATAGAAGGTATTTTATGCCCTGGTAAGTATTGAGCTAAGTGCGTCTGTGTGCACACACGTTTGGATATATCTATTCTACAAATATACCTCTATTGTATATATTACTGAAAAAAAATAAAACCAATAGAAAATGACAAATATTTTGACTTATTTTGTGTTACAGCCCTTACTGAGTCTGTAGTAGCTTGCTTCCTCCACAAATGTAATCTTGCTTGCAATGATTGCTGCATCAGTCACCACAGCTTTTGGTTTTGTTTTTGCATGTAACCTCCTATAATATGCAATACCTGGTGTTCTGCAGCTGTGTAAATTCTTTCCTTGGTGATGGTCAGTGTTTCGCATATGATTTAACTTGTCAGGATTTCACACATGGAATGAAATGAGATCTGAACAACAATACTAGCCCCAGTATTGGCTATTAAATTATTTGGACAAAATATCCCCTTTTTTTCTTTGTTTATGTACAGACTAAGGCCTGCCTTTACAGAATGTTGTAATTTCCCTACTGATATTTCCTGTTGTTCATGCCCAAAAGTAACTTCTGACCCATTTGGATGTATTCCTAAAAGCTGTAGTTATTTCAAGGTCCACACTTATTCTATTGTTTACATATTCAATAACCACTGTTGAGAATGAAGGCCGTGATGTACATCTAGTTGCAGTGACATACATCAAGTTCCCCATGCACCTGGCCTGCTGAAAAGATGTTTACTAGTCTTACTGAAGGCTCCCCTTAATTTGATTGAAATTAAAAATGCTGCTTGCTGTGTTTTGTTTGACAAATTTTTGCCACAAATTTAGTCCAATTTTTCCTTACAGCTCAAGGACTGGTCTGTAATTAGCTGCTAAGAATACCTTCCACATCTTTTCTACAGATGAGCCCCATGTAAATAATTCCCTTTGTTGTTTTGCTATTAGTAAAACAAGAATCATAACAGCAGTGAGAACTTAAACATATGAGTGGCCAGAGCAGATTTATTGAACTCCTGTGGATGGCACCAGAAGCACATGTGTTAAAAAGGGGCTATTAAAGCTGCAAACAAGTTGTATAATGCACACTTTAAAGATTTTGTGATAGGAATGTGAATAAAAGCCATTCTAACAAACAAAATGACAGTCTATCTAGTAAGTAGAATCTTGGCTGTCTTGTTGATGACATGCAGCATGAAAAAACATATGAGTTTACTTTCTGGTTCCAGTTAATTTGTCTTCATGTACTGGAAAATATAGGCGTATGGGTGTATCTTAAATACACATTTTGGTCCTAATTTCTCCAGCATAAAACCCAGGCTGCTTATTTGGCTTCCTGGGGAGTTTATGCCTGCTGGCTTGTTTCTGACTTTTACTTTCTGTCTTGTCTTTATTTTCCTAACTGACTATAATTTCCACTTTCTCATGTATATTTTAAGTATTTTTGTTTTAGTTGCTAGTCCTAGTCTAGCTAGCAGTTTCCATACTTCCTAAACAGAGGAAAAAAAGAAAACCACAACAGATTCAAAAGAAATAGTCAATGCTTCATTGTTGCTGACTTCTTCAAAACTCCAGAAGAATTTTTGTCTTTAATAATTTTACCTTCAGGGCGAGTCCATGGTATGTAGGCTTCCATTCAGCCACAGATCTGCAAACAAGCCTAACAAAAAAATGCATAGAATTACAGACGAAAGCATAAAGAACTGCTATGCTACTTTTCTTCTAGGGATTGCTTATATCTAGAGATCTGCTATTCTGGCAGGTATTCACTGCCATAGTCATCCTATTTCTAGCCATCATTACAAAATTCTGTTCACAAAGATGGCTAAAATCCAATGTAGCATTTTCCTGCTAGGGGGCTAGTGACTTGAAAGAAAAAAGATAAATGAATGTCACATTGCAGGGCATGGACTTCAGTTCATGCTATAATTTACAATGAGATTATAATTTTGAAAGCACTGTTCAATCTAGGAAGGGATTTACAGAGTTGTGGTTCAGCTCATGGGAGTTTTCCTCATTGCTTTATTTCCAGATACTCTAGACTCAGAAGAAAGTTGTTGTTTCAGAACATCAACTTCAAAACCATGAAGAACAAAAGAGATGTAGTAGCCATGCAAGAATAATCAGGAGAGGTAGTTTTCTACAGCATTATATGAATAAATGAAAAAAAAAAAAAAAAAAGACAAGGCAGATATTGCCAAGACTTTTGAAAGAATTTCTGAAAGCAAGAAGGGAACCAAAGGAAAATTAGGCTGCAAGTTCAAAAGGCTGCAATGCCACCTGTGTGGATATTTCTTACTGAAGAACTGAAATTAATCTGAACTCTGAATCTTTTTAAGTTCTCCTATCGCTAATGCAGATGCCGCTCTATTGTAGGTGGATAGCACCTTGGTTTCAGCTAATTGAATTCAAAAGTGTTTAACAAAACTGAGACACATTTGGGTATTCTATGTACCTATAATGGCTTGAACTGAATTCAAATGCCAGGGAGGGCGGGGGGGGGGGGGGGGGGGGAAGGGGGGGGGGCTGTGAATTGTGGAGCTCATAGAATTCTATATCACATAACATCTTTTATTTCTTTGAAGTGTCATCATTTATTCGTAAAGTTTTGTCTCTTCACTATTGTGCAGGTCATGCTCTAATTAATCCAAGCACTTTAGAGGTGGAGAACAGATGCATTTCAGAAAGCTCGAGAGAGCCTTGTTCAGTAGCTTTTTTGAAAAAAAAAAAAAAAAAAAAAAAAACCAAAAACAAACAAACAAACACAAAAAAAACCTTCAGTTAAAGAATATTGCTTTTCAAAAATAAGAAAGCAAATTAATTGTAAGAATAGTACTACTGTCTTTCTTCTTGTGTTCCAAACAATTTTATGAAAAATTTACATTCATTTCCTCTCTTTTTGATCTAATTATTATTTTTTTTTTTAAATCTCACTTCTCTTCATTATGTCTTTATGAAACTACAGAAGGAAGACTTAAGAAAGGTCTTGAAGCTTTCCACATCTTTCACATCTCACCCTTTGAATCAATAGATTGTGAGACATATAATCCCAAAACCTGAAGGGACAAGTAAATCAGATTTTGCCCACACTGGTAGTAGAAGGACTTTTATTTCATTCATTCAGACTTCCTCCATTATTGAAGCAAGATCCACATCATTTCTAAATGAGCTAAAAAGGGAAAAAAATCTAGGAAGGGCTTTTGCCTAAGAAACAATTTTTAAATGCTTGGTATATTTAAGAGATTTCAAAGAGATTTTAGGTGATTTTCAAGTGTCTAGACCACTTCACATTGCTTAAAATTCCTGTCTTAGTGTTCATCTTATTTAATAACTGAACAAGATACGAAGAATACTTTGAGCTTCTCAGCTAACAGAATTTAAGAGAACTTGGTCACTACAGGGGAAGTGGAAAAGTAATTCTGTGCTACTCAAATATAAACATAGATAATAATATCTATTATGCACAGATATACTTCAACTAGATGTTCATATACTTGGCCTTCAAAGAAGTTTTGATATGTTACTTCTTTCCTGTAAATATTATTTTAGCACCCTCTTCTTTCAAAAGGCGGGATAAAGTATTGCTATTTGAGATGAAAACCAATACAAGACAATGTGGAAGAACAGACAAAAGGGAATAAGCCACATTCTTTGTACACCTGGAATGTTCTTGAATAAATTTCCACAGGCTAGAAATCCCTCAGACCTCATAGCTGTCACATATTGTAGTGTTCTTTGAAGTATCTAGGCCAGACCTATCAAAATTAGAAAAATCTTTGATAGAGGAGTTTTAGTAACAGAGCCGATGACTGATACAGGAGAAAAGGATACAGTATTTATGCTTGCTACATAGCTATTTTCTTCTAATGTTTTTTCCTTATTCTACTCCAGAGGTGGGCATGCAATCTCTAGTTATATAATGTCTCTAGTTCAAAAATAGCTTAGAATAACCAAATTAAATAACAGTGATTAAATGTTGTGACTTGTGGGAGAGGGATCAATAGTACTCCTAAATATACCTTTCTCTATCATTTAATTCTGCCACTGTACAGAAGTGGACATCTTTAAAATACTGCTAAAGTAATGTTAATTATGAGAGCAACATAAAGACTTGAAATTAAATTCAGAGGTGTATCTAAAGTAATTAAAAAAAAAGTGAATGGCAATTGCATATATCTTTAATCTTTCTCCTGGGCTGTCAATGCATCAGCCTAAGTGGTCTTCAGAATTCATGCAAGAAATATATCAGAAAATTTTATAAAACCGTGTAATGTTGCAACTTCAGCAATACACACCAGTGTATGCAGGGATGTCTGGTTAATGTGCCACTGTGTGAGTAATTACATTTGAAATTAATAAAGTCAGTGAGGTTTAACTGTTACAGGTTAAGTCTTTACAGGTAGCAATAGAGAGCGTTTCGCAATTATCTGTGTTAGCTTTTTTGCTTTCTTTAGTGTATTCACACCATGATTTTCTAAGACAGGAAAGAAAGCACTTTAGCCAGCAGCGGAAACTTTTCTGGTCTGTGATTACAAGCATAGCACATAGACATATTTATGTGATAATTAAAATGTTGGGGAAATAAAACCCAAAGTCATGTTGTTAAGCTTGCACCTTTTAAAATGCAAAACACAGCAGCATTATTCTTCTGTGTAAGTACATGAAAGCAAATTTCACTAACACTGCTAATTGTCACTGAAGTGGCTGACCAGAGACAAAACAAAACTTAATATTTAATTCCTATTGACGTTGCAAAAGCTATAAGGGATGATCTTGAAGTTTTTCCAACCCTTACTATTCTATTCTATTCTATTCTATTCTATTCTATTCTATTCTATTCTAAAACCATTTTTATTTCTTTGTCCGTTTTTTAGTGCCACTGGAAATAGAAACAAGATTTAAAAAGTTAACCCTTAACAGTTGTTCTTTAGTCTGTATGTGTCACTTCATTGATAATTGGGTATACCGAAAAATTATGTTTGGATTTGTTTCAACATGACTGAGTGTTGATTTAATCATGCATAGAAACGGAAATGCTATCTAAGGCAACTTACCATGCTTATGTAAGATTCACTATATGACTTAATAAAAAAAAAAATAAATCAAGACTCTGTCTGAGTCTTGATCTGAACTAATGAAGCTGTTCATGACTTTCCAGCAACAAGACTGCACTGCACTTTGATATATCTGCTTCTCTGCTAACTTATTTCACATGTTAATTACAAATGCCTAAAAGCTATTTCAGAATAAACAGCGGTGAAGTATGCAGAAATGTTATTCTCTTTAATATTCTAGGCTTGGAATACAGAACCCCTAGATACCAAGGCTATTCATGAATGCTTGTTCATATGGAAAAGAAGAAAGGCCAAAATACGTGCACTGTCACTTCTATGGACGTGTGTGAGTAGGTAGGCTGGCAGGTATCCTACCCCTTCCAAGCACTCACTATTCCCCAGATCACTTTCTTTCTTTGCCTCCACTGTTCATTTTTTTCAGTCCAGACTTTAACAGGGGCACATCATGGACAAGGAGCATCCCCACTTTTAGAGGGATATTTTGTTGGGTTTTTTTAAATACCACTACGGGTAATGAAGCCAAATGAAACCAGGGGAGTAAGCTCTTAGGTTGAGAATTTTTTAAGCTGTTAATAAGAGTAAAACCAATACCAGGGCTATGCTTTTTTCGCATTTAAGACCTAGAGAAAAATGCTTTTGAATGCTGGGTATTATTTAGTTTGCTGAATGGCAACCAAATGCTTTGTATGTAATCTGTGTTGGAATGGATGTTTTGTGTTTGAATGAATGAGGTGAGGAGAGTTTTGCCAGACAAATACTGCAGATGCAGCTGAAAAAACCCAGGTACTAGTTCTGATGAATTATTGATAATTTTTGGGGGTGTCTGGGTTCACAGATGTTATCAGAGATATTATTGCAACAACTGCCACATAAACATTCTTCGCCTACCTGAGGGAACACCTTGGCTGAGATAAACAAAAGTTATTAATAATAGGTTGTTCATTCTGTGTAAACAGAACTAAACAAATCCAAAAAGAAGTTAAAACCATCTCATGTATTTTGGCATAAACATAATTACTTGTGTTTCTTTCATGACTTTATAAATTCTGAGTCCTAGTCATGGATGGTGAAACATTTTCATGTCATTTATGCAAAAAGTCTTTCCCACGTTTGTGTACTTAGAGGCTGCTATGTCATCCTTTCATACTTTTCTTTATGCCTCCTATCTCGGTCCTTCCCTCTGGCCTGTTATCATCACCTCTTTTCTTTCTGCTGCTGTTGTCTCATCAAGCTACTATTTGCATGATGACACTACCTCTTGTCCTGTTTATGTCTTGTGAATAGTACTAGTGCATAATATCCTCAGCATTTGTTCAACTTGTTTACCCTTTTTGACTTTTTTTGTGTGTATTTGAACCAGCAGAAATTTAAATATTAACTTCTAAACAAAAAGTTTGAGAAAACTCTTCTATATACACCAAAACAGCAATATTATAGCTAGAAATTAATATGTGGATCCGAGAAACTAAAACATAGAGTCAGTTGAATCACTGTTTAATCATTTGCTGGACTGTACAGGAATATTGAGATACCTTGATGTCTTGGCAGGGATCTTCTGGGTCAAAACCTATCTTTGTAAATTCAGTCTTGATTTGACTCAGATCTCTGCAATTTTACATCAGGAGCCAGAATCTATATCTGGCACTGCTGGAGTGCTTTGTAAGGCTGGCTTCTGCAGTTGAATTAACTAGTCTTTTTATTTCTTTCTTGTGAAATTGATGATCATGCTTTCTTTCTCCATGGCAGTTATGCCAGGGAGTACTACTGGGAGAGGCTGAAACAGTAATAATGGTAATCCAGGCAGAACATTCCTTTTAATAGTAGTAATTTTCTCTGCCTACAGGATTGCATATTTGTTCCAGAAGTCTTAAACTTTTGCAATTTCCTGCATCAGTGGGTCAGAATTGAAGTCATACGCTTTTTTTCAAGACCTATGGGATCTATACAGCTTAGTAGGAGTGCATGTTGCCCACATAAAGTGAGACTTTATTTATATGCCCATTCTTGTTCAACTAGATTTAATAGCATTATTTCCAATTTATTATCCCTCATGCTTGAGAATTTTTAGTGATTTTTACTTTTCTTTCTTACTGGTTAAGAGCAGAACCTATACCTACATATAATTCCTACTCTCATCGTGGTAGCATGCACTTTTTAAAAAAATATGTATCTCCATAATTTGGAAGAAAAGCGTAACAGAGGAAAGCAAATGCAAGAGTTTGATTTCAGTTTTCTTGGATTTTGATACGGTATCTGTGTAAACTGCCTGTGCCTTTGGGTGTGGAAGCATCTATTAGCATTCATTAGCATATCCCACTCTTTTCAGACATCTTCTGATGTGTAACAAGAATGGCAAAAATATCTTGGGTTATTTCTTGAATGTAAATGGCACAAAGTCAAAAATCATAGAATCATAGAACAGTTAGGGTTGGAAAGGACCTGAAGATCATAGAATCATAGAATCATAGAACAGTTAAGGTTGGAAAGGAGCTTAAGATCATCTAGTTCCAACCCCACTGCCATGGGCAGGGACACCTCCCACTAAAAAATGCCACTCTTATAGGCCCCCTTCAGATACTGGAAGGCTGCTATGAGGTCTCCATGCAGCCTTCTCTTCTCCAGGCTGAACAGACCCAACTTTCTCAGCCTATCTTCATACAGGAGGTGCTCCAGTCCCCTGATCATCCTCGTGGCCCTCCTCTGGACTTCTTCCAACAGTTGTATGTCCTTTTTATGTTGAGGACACCAGAACTGTACACAATACTCCAAATGAGGTCTCATGAGAGCAGAGGGGCAGAATCACCTCTCTCGACCTGCTGATTACACTCCTTTTGACGCAGCCCAGGGTACGGTTGGCTTTCTGGGCTGCAAGTGCACACTGAAGCTGGCTCATGTTAAGTTTCTCATCAACCAGCACCCCAAGTCCTTCTCTGCAGGGCTGCTCTGAATCTCTTCTCTGCCCAACCTGTAGCTATGCCTGGGATTGCTCCAACCCAGGTATAGGACCTTGTACTTGTCATGGTTAAACTTCAGCAGGTTGGCGTCAGCCCACCTCACAAGCATGTCAAGGTCCCTCCAGTGTATCAACTGAACCACACAGCTTGATGTCATCGGCAAACTTCCTGTGGGCACGCTCAATCCCACTGTCCATGTCACCCACAAAGATGATGAAGAAGACCAGTCCCAACACCGATCCCTGGGGGACACCACTTGTTACTGGTCTCCAGCTGGACATTGAGCCATTGAGCACTACTCTTTGCGTGCGGCCATCCAGCCAGTTCTTTATGCACTGAGTGGTCCATCTATCAAATTGATGTCTCTCCAACTTAGAGAAAAGGATGTCATGGGAGACAGTGTCAAATGCTTTACACAAGTCCAGGTAGATGACATCAACTGCTCTACCCCTATCCATCAGTTCCTTAGCCCCATCATAGAAGGCCACCAGATCAGTCTGGCAGGATTTCCCTTTAGTGAAGTCATGCTGGCTGTCACAAACCACCTCATTGGTTTTCATGTGCCTTAGCATGCCTTTCCAGGAGAATCTGCTCCAAGATTTTGCCAGGCACAGAGGTGAGGCTGACTGGTCTGTATTTCCCTGGATCATCCATTTTCCCCTTCTTGAAAATGCGGGCTATATTTCCCTTTTTCCAATCACCTGAAACTTCACCTGACTGGCATGATTTTTCGTATATGATGGACAGTAGCTTAGCAACTTCATTTGCCAGCTCCTTCAGGACCTGCAAATGGATTTCATGAGGTCCCATGGACTTGTGCACATTCACGTTCTTAAGGTGGTCTCGAACCATATCCTCTCCTACAGTGGGCCCAAGGCTTTCATTCTCAGAGTCCCTGCGTCAGCCTTTCAAGACTTGGGTGGTGTGATCAGAGTTTGCCAGTGAAGACTGAGGCAAAGAAGTCATTAAGAACCTCAGCCTTCTTCAAATTCAGGGTAGCCAGTTCTCCCGATAGCTTCCAGAGAGGGCCCACGTTGTCCCTAGTTTGTCTTTTATTTGCTATGTACCTATAGAATCCCTTCCTGTTATCCTTAACATCCCTAGCCAAGTTTCTTTCTAAGTGGGCCTTAGCTTTCCTAACCTTGTCCCTAGCTTCCCGGACAACATCCCTGTATTTCTCCCAGGCTGCATGTCCCTGCTTCCACCTTTTGTAGGCATCTTTTTTCTCTTGAAGTTTCCTCAGCAGCTACTTATCCATCTAAGTTGGTCTCCTGGCCCTCCTGTAGCACTTCTTTCTAGTTGGGATGCATCTCTCCTGAGCTTGTAGTAGGTGATCCTTGAATATCAACCAACAGTCTTGGACCCCCCTGCCCTCTTGGGCTATATCCCATGGAACCTTACTGAGCAGGTTCCTGAAGAGGCCAAAGTCTGCTCTCTTGAAGTCACAGAATCACAGAATCACAGAATAGTAAGGGCTGGAAAGGACCTCAAGATCATCGAGTTCCAACCCCCCCGCCATGGGCAGGGACACCTCCCACTAAACCATGCCATCCAAGGCTATGTCCAACCCCACCTTGAACGCCGCCAGGGATGAAGCATTCACAACTTCCCTGGGCAACCCATTCCAGGGCCCCACCACCCTCACAGTATAGAACTTCTTCCTCAGATCCAATCTAAACCTCCCCTGTTTAAGTTTAAACCCATTACCCCTTGTCCTCTCACCACAGTCCCTAATGAAGAGTCCCTCCCCAGCATCCCTATAGGCCCCCTTGAGGTATTGGAAGGCTGCTATGAGGTCTCCACGCAGCCTTCTCTTCTCCAGGCTGAACAACCCCAATTTTCTCAGCCTATCTTCATACGAGAGGTGCTCCAGTCCCCTGATCATCTTCGTGGCCCTCCTCTGGACTTGTTCTAACAGTTCCATGTCCTTTTTATGTTGAGGACACCAGAACTGCACACAATACTCCAAGTGAGGTCTCACGAGAGCAGAGTAGAGGGGCAGGATCACCTCCCTCGACCTGCTGGTCACACTCCTTTTGATGCAGCCCAGGATACGGTTGGCCTTCTGGGCTGCAAGCACTCACTGCCGGCTCATGTTCATTTTTTCATCAACCCACACCCCCAAGTCCTTCTCCGCAGGGCTGCTCTCAATCTCCTCCCCGCCCAACCTGTAGCTGTGCCTGGCATTGCTCCGACCCAGGTGGAGGACTTTGCACTTAGCATGGTTGAACTTCATCAGGTTGGCATCAGCCCACCTCACAAGCGTGTCAAGGTCCCTCTGGATGGCATTCCTTCCCTCCAATGTATCAACCGAACCACACAGCTTGGTGTCATCGGCAAACTTGCTGAGGGCGCACTCAATCCCACTGTCCATGTCACCCACAAAGATGTTGAACAAGACCGGTCCCAACACCGATCCCTGGGGGACACCACTCGTTACTGGTCTCCAGCTGGACACTGAGCCACTGAGCACTACTCTTTGCATGCGGCCATCCAGCCAGTTCTTTATCCACCCAGTGGTCCACCTATCAAATTGATGTCTCTCCAACTTAGAGAGAAGGATGTCATGGGAGACAGTGTCAAAGGCTTTACACAAGTCCAGGTAGATGACATCAACTGCTCTGCCCCTGTCCATCAGTTCTGTAGCCCCTTCATAAAAGGTCACCAGATTGGTTAGGCAGGATTTCCCCTTAGTGAAGCCATGCTGGCTGTCACCAACAACCTTGTTGGTTTTCATGTGCCTTAGCATGCCTTCCAGGAGAATCCGCTCCAAGATTTTGCCAGCCACAGAGGTGAGACTGACTGGTCTGTAATTCCCCGGCTCATCCATTTTTCCCTTCTTAAAAATGGGGGTTATATTTCCCTTTTTCCAGTCATCGGGAACTTCACCTGACTGCCATGATTTTTCAAATATGATGGACAGTGGCTTAGCAACTTCATTTGCCAGCTCCTTCAGGACCCTTGGATGGATTTCATCCGGTCCCATGGACTTGTATACATTCAGGTTCCTAAGGTGGTCCCGAACAATATCCTCCCCCACAGTGGGCCCAGGGTCCCCACCCTCACCGTCCCCGCATCTGCCTTCCAAGACTTGGGTGGTGTGGTCAGAGCATTTGCCCGTAAAGACTGAGGCAAAGAAGTCATTAAGAACCTCAGCCTTCTCCAAATCCAGGGTAGCCAATTCTCCCGATAGCTTCTGGAGAGGGCCCACGGTGTCCCTAACCTGTCTCTTATCAGCAATGTACCTATAAAATCCCTTCCTGTTATCCTTAACATCCCTAGCCAAGTTTAATTCTAAATGGGCCTTAGCTTTCCTAACCTGGTCCCTAGCTTCCCGGACAACATCCCTGTATTCTCCCCAGGCCGCCTGACCTTGCTTCCACCTTTTATAAGCCTCTTTTTTCTTTCGAATTTTGCTCAGCAGCTCCTTATCCATCCAAGGAGGTCTCCTGGCCCTCCTGCTGAACTTCCTTCTAGTTGGGATGCATCGCTCCTGAGCTTGCAGCAGGTGATCCTTGAATATCAACCAACAGTCTTGGGCCCCCCTGCCCTCTAGGGCTGTATCCCATGGAACCTTACTGAGCAGGTTCCTGAAGAGGCCAAAGTCTGCTCTCTTGAAGTCCAGGGCAGTGAGCTTGCTGCACGCTCTTCTCACTGTCCTGAGGATCTCAAACTCAACCATCTCATGATCGCTGCAATCAAGGCTGCCCTGGAGCGTTACATTCCCAACCAGCCCTTCCCTGTTGGTGAGGACGAGGTCAAGCATGGCACCTCTCCTTGTCGGCTCCTCTATTACTTGCAGAAGGAAGTTGTCTTCCACACAATCGAGGAACCTTCTGGATTGCTTGTACCGGGCCGTACCATCCCTCCAACAGATATCAGGGTGGTTGAAGTCTCCCATGAGAACAAGGGCCTGCAAGCGTGAGGCTGCTCCTATCTGCCTATGGAGCGCTTCGTCCAGCAAGTCCCCTTGGTCAGGCGGTCTGTAACAGATCCCCACAATAATGTCACCCATCGCTGTTCTCCCTTTAACCCTGACCCACAAACTCTCTGTCGACTGTTCACCTGTCCCCAGACAGAGTTCCATACTCTCTAGCCTATCCCTAATATAAATAGCAACTCCCCCTCCCCGTCTGCCAGGCCTGTCTTTCCTAAAGAGCCGGTAACCTTCCATTCCAACACACCAGTCATAGGTGCCATCCCACCATGTTTCTGTGATGCCTATGATATCATACCCCCGTAGATGTGCACACATCTCTAATTCCTCTTGTTTGTTCCCCATACTACGGGCATTTGTGTAGAGGCATTTGAGCCGAGATCCAATTGAAGTTGGGTCATTGGCTGGAGCAGCTGGAATATCCCTACATTGCTCCAAATGTTTACTATAAGTGCTACCAACCGACTGGGTGTGTTGGGATGGAATGATGCCCCCCTCCCCCAACACATCTAGTTTAAAGCATCCTTGACCAGCCTGGCAAGCCTCCTACCAAATCCACTCTTCCCCTTCTTTGTCAGACCAGCTCCACCAGCCCCCAGGAGACCTGGCCTACTATATTGAGTCCCATGTTCAAGGTACCCAAACCCCTGACTATAGCACCACCCTTCTAACCATTTATTAACCTGCCCAATCCTCCTAGCCTTTTCAAGGTCCTGCCCTGTATCCTGGAGAATTGACGAAAAGACAATCTGAGCTCCAGAGCCCCTAACCACCTCTCCCAGAGCCCTGTAGTCCTTCTTTATAGTCTCCAGGCTACTGCTATCTATATCAGTAGCACCCACATGTATTACCAGGAGTGGGTAATAGTCAGTGGGACCGACTAGAGCAGGCAGCTTCTCGGCCACATCCCTGATCCGAGCCCCTGGTAGGCAACACACCTCCCTTGAGGCTGGGTCAGGCCGGCAGATGGGTGCCTCTGTGCCTTTCAGATTAGAGTCCCCGACTACTACGACCCGCCGCTTTTTCCTGGCAGCACCAGTAGTGACCTTCTTTACCAGTGCACTAGCTGGTTGCGCCTGGTGGGAGCGCTGTTGCTCATCAGTCCCCTGCAGGATAGCAGAGCGCTGTTGCTCATCAGCCCCCTGCAGGACAGCAAAGCGGTTCTGGGTAGGGACAACAGATGTAGGAGGAAGCCCCCTGCTTTTAATTACCCCCTTCCTTCTTTTTTTGTTGTTTTTTTCTGTTACCTTTTCCCAGCTTCCTGGGTTAGCAGCCTCCTTTCCTGCAGGGGCAACAGTAGACACTCGAGGCCCCGGAACAGTTTGGTCCCGGAACAAGCAGTGCTGCTCCCCCTCAGCTTCCCTAACACCTTTCAGCCTGGTAACAGCTTCCTGTAGTTCAGCCACTTGCTGCAGGAGGGCCTCCACCAGGGAACGCAGAGTGTAGCCCCGCCCATTGCTCACCCTTCCCTTAGGATACCCCGAGCTCTGCACTACAGCCTCCCTTCCCATCGGCTCCGTTTGGGTGCCTACACTGGCCACCACCGGCGCAGCCAGAGCAGAGCTCCCAGACCGAGCCTTGCCCGTACGGCGAGTGTTCACCATCCCGCTCACCACCCCGCTCTCCTGCCCGCGCGAACTGCCGCGCAAACTGCTTCGAGCCCGTCCTGTTTGCCCGCCCTGTTCGCCGCGCTCCGGGTCGCCGCGCTCCCTGGGGCAGCTTTTTAACCAGTCAGGTCTGCCGCCGGTCCTCCTGACGCCGCCCCCTCTGAGTCAGCCGCTCGCCTCCGCGGAGCTGCAGGCTCCCGGGCAGGCCTTGTCGAGGACTTGAAGCTCCCTCGGGGCAAGTTGCTGCTCCGAGGTGAAGCTCGTAGTCGCCGAGCCTCCCCCCCCCTGATCAGGCGCTGCAGGCCTCCCCTCGCGAGACAGTCGAGGGCAGTGAGCTTGCTGCACGCTCTTCTCACTGTCCAGAAAATCTCAAACTTGACCATCTCATGGTCACAAAGAATCTTTCCAATATCCTTGGGCTTGTGTCATTTATTAATGAAAGGCCTGAATGCTTTACATACATGTAATAAGACTGGGATTTTTACAGTCCTGTGAATATTTTGGCACTTTGTGGTTCACTAGGAAAACTGCATATAAGAGAGGCAATATTTTCTTTCCATAGGAGGTAGAATTTTTTATGTATCGTGTTTGCCTGGAATACATCAAAGTCATGCGGTGAGCATCAACCTAGCACTGAAAGCATAGGGGTAGTAGCTAGTATATACAGCTGGTACTTTAGAAATTTTACCTGGTTTGATTAAATACCTGTTGTTTACTACCTAAGGTGACTGTTCCATATTTTGTTAGAATTTTCACAATAGTAATTATTAGTAAATGCTTGTTTTTTTAATGCAGATCCTTTTTCCAATCTGCAAACTGCCATAAAATGTTTTGTTTGGTTATATTTCTGCAACATTCTAGTTGATTAAGAAGACTTTTTTCTGAACTATAGAAGCTGTAATTGTAAATGTGGAGGGAGAAGACAGGGAAAGAGTAAATTTAATTTATTCTTACTCTTCTAGTTATCTTTTTTCAAATGTGTTCAGCTGTTTCTTAATTCATAGGGATTCTCAAAATATACTGCTTTCACTGTTGTTTTCATAATTCATTTATAAGTGCCATTAAGTAATGTCCTAAAAAATGGTTCTTTCTACTTAGAATCCTGTAAAAATGCTCATAAATTAATTGCATTTTTTTACCTCTTCATTTCACAAACATTTCAGATCAGACTATATTTTATATTATCAGATGTCTACTGAAATTCATGCGGAAAAATACATGTAGTAGACCATCACGCGTATTGGAATCAAACGGATAGCACATACATTTAGATTTAAGTCTAGAGATTTGATCCAGACCCAAATCCAGAAGCCTGCGGTTCTTTGTACCAGACCAATCTCAGCAAAGTACATGTTTACAATTATAAATAACTACAAAGTGATATTTCACTTTCTCCTTCAATTTACTGGAAAAAGATTGCTACCAAACCATCTTCAACTCCAATTAGAAGTATGTTTGAGGCTAGGTGTAAGCATCCTCCTTCCTTTTGCAAGCAAGTATAGTTGAAATTACATTTACATTTACTTGTGAAAAACAGAATAAGCTTATATCAGTGATACTAATATAAGGAATAATCACAGGCATTTTAGAAATTACATAAGAATACAATTTTTAGACAATTAATTGTTTTATCACAGATGCTGTAATTCTAAAAATATTATTTTCCAGGGTATAACACTAATGACCGGACTCCAACAGGAATTAATGCTGCTGTGCAGCCTTTGAACCTACTCCAGCAGGACTTTATGCTGCTGTGCAGCCTTTGAACCTAGCAGTTCAGCCAATTTGCCAGTCCTCTCACTGCACATTTATCTTGCCTATACTTCACTGGTGTCCTTATGGTTGTGGCAGATAGTGTCAAAAGCCTCTCTAATACTAAGCTCTCCCTTCATCCACCAAGTCATCTCACCTCAGAAGGCTGGTCAGGCATGATTTCTCCTACATAAATACATGCTGATTACTGCCAGTCACCTTCTTGTCCTTCATATATTTGGAAAAAATGGCTTTCATTAATTTGTGCTATCACAGTGCTGTTTGCATTGTTGTCTTCTTTCAAGACACTGAATTCCACCATCTCATGGTCACTGGAGGCAAGGCTGTCCCCAGCCATGGCATCCCTGACCAGTTTAACCTTGTTTGCAAGTGTTAGGTCCAGTAGAGAGTCTCCCCTGATCACTTGCGTCATAAGGTCATCAACAATGCACTTCAGAAACGTTCTAAATTGTGTCCTGCTGTGTTGCCCCTCTGGCACATACCAAGGTGATTAAAGCAGCCGGTGAGGATAAGGGTCTTTGAATATGAGACTTCTTCCAGTTGTCTGAAGAAGGCCTCATCTATTTCTTCTTCCTATTAAGGTAATCCATTGCAGGCACCCACAACAGCATGCCCATCTTGGTCTGCCCACTAAGCCTAATCTGTAAACTCTCAGGTTGTTCATTATCCATCCCAAAGCAAAGATCCATGCATTCTGTCTACACTCTCACATGAACTGCACTCTCACTCCTGTCCATCTCAGTTTGTTCTTCCTGAAGAGCCCGGAATTCACCGCAAGTATTCCAGTCCCATAAGGTATCCCACAATACACCCATGATCACAATGAGATTGCAACTCTGCAGCTGTATGTGTATCTCTAATTCCTCCTGTTTCCACCCCATGCTGCATACACTTCAGAAAGGCACTCTGTTGTGCTTATTTCCAAGAAAAGCCATGAAGTCTTTCCCATAATGCTGTCCTGTAGACATTTCCTTATTTCTGTACATGCACTTACAGTGGGATCTTTTCAGTCATTTCCTTTTTTCACAATGTCTCACCTGTCCGCATCACCCTGAATGCGTTGCTCACCAGGCTGATCCACCACTACTTGATTACGGGCTGTCATCTCTGTTCCCTAACATTCCTAGTGTAGAGCTTCTGCCTTTTGTTATTCGTACAAGTATTGGTACTTGTACTCTACACAAAAGTAGAGGGACAAAGACCCCTACACTTTCTTTCATAAGTGTGGTTTTTTTTTTTCTCTTTTCACATCTACATGAATTCATGTTGCTTAATATGTACCTTTTATATTAGATTTCATATTTTTGGAAAAGGTACTCTTTCTTATTTGACATGAGGACTTTTTGATGCTTGGCCATCTCCATGTCTCTGAATCTTCATTTTCAACTGTGCCAGAGACTATACTACATCTTTTTCTTTTTTTCTTATCTTTAAGTAATAGTTTTGCCCTTGTCAAAATTTTGGTTTCCTGTTATATTTATTCCTCAGTCTTTTTAGTGCCTCTTCACACTCCAGAGATACAAGAATTTTTACCCTTTCACAGTTCCAGAAATACAGCCCTGTCAACTGAAGAAGGGCTTAAAGAAAAAGCCCACTGTAGTAAGTGAAGTTTAAGAGCCTAGAGAATTCCCTTTTCAAACAAAATACATAAGTCAAAAAGTGCTGAGAAGGACTTCATGCATAGAACTGCTTCTTTAAGAGGAGACCCACATAAAGCTAGGACGGTTAATCCACCTTTACTGTTGCCATGATATGAACTAACTCACTTAAAATGTTTACATTTAAAATGTAAACAAACTCTGCAGTTATCAGAGCTTCTGTGAGCTTTTTTTCATATTAAATATTACAAAAATATGTTAAATAAATCCAAGGACAAGACAGTAGTTTTCTTTAGTTTGGTAAGATTGAGGCTGACAATCCATTGTTGTTTTCTTCAAATGCTTAGTAGTTACACACAGAATGTGCTTAATTTCTATGTATCCTGCAGCCCAAGGATATGAAATTGTTAAGGCTGCAACATCTCCTCTAAAGATTGAACTAGTCCTGTCTCCTTAATATTCTGCTTCAGTGCTTCTATAGTCTGTGGCTATAATAAGTACTATGTGTTTGTAATGAAAAGGAGCCAGATGAAAAGGAATTTCAGGTTGGTGCTTGTAAGTGATGAAGTAATTCTCACCTGTAATATTTTCTGACTACACTAAAAAGGATATTTTGTCATTGACTTCAATAGAGAGCTTCAATCATATTACCTTTTGTAATGTCATCACTAGATTGATAGACCCCTTGCTCTTCTGCTTACCTATGGGGCTTTATGCACATATTCATTCTCTAGTGGAACAGCAGGCTTCAGACAGGGCAGATAAAAAGGTCAAAAAAACCCAAATCCAAAATAACACCATCCTCCCCAAAAAAACCCCACACCAAGTCTGTCCTACTTTTGTTATCTCCTACAACAGCTACATGAATATGGTCAGTGACTACAAACCAGCCCAGAAAAAGGTTGCTCTGTCCTGCTTCCCAGAAGGTCACAGTAATTTTTTTCTGGTTCTTTGCACTGTATGCTTTGTGGTTTTGAAAGATTTTGGTTTCAATCCAAGTTGAATTTGTTCCTTTGCTTGGGAATATTGATACTGTTTTCTATTTCTGCTTAAGGCACACTTTGATTAATTTCATAATGTAATGAGGAGGAAAGAACTTAGGCTGTGGATATCAGTTCAGTATGCCTAAACATAAAATTACAGACCAGTATGTTTGTGGTGTTCCCCAACTATTAAATTGTTAAATACTTGTTGCTGGTATCCTTTCATGCTCCCTATTAGCTAATAACTGGCTTCAGGAATGAGAGTAGCACAAAAATAAGAAACAATATCTGTAATAAAAGTTATTACTTTATCTCTTCTCTCATTTAAATAATTTCTTTTTCTCTGTGCAATTCACGCCTCCATCCAAAGACAGAATTTCCTGCTGCAAAATAAAACTATATTGACTTCTTGATTTGGGCATATGACAGCTATTTTAAATATGAATTAAAAGTGAGGTAGCAGGGCCATTCTGAGCATGGTCTAGATGTCAGGGAACAGCTTGCTCAAAGAAGTGGTAAATGCTCCATCTCTGACAGTGTTCAAGGCCAGGTTGGACAGAGCTTTGGGCGACATGGTCTAGTATGAGGTGTCCCTGTCTGTGGTAGGGGGTTGGAACTAGATGATCTTAAGTTTCTGTCCAACCGTAACCATTCTATGACTCTATGATTCTATGTTCTGTGCATTAGTGGTTGTGGAATTACTCCTATTTGTGGATCATTGGAGGGTCATGGTCACATCAAACATGAATTTAAAAGGGAAAATAAAAGTAGTTGTGCCTTCAAATGCCTGACTAATGCCAACAGTGACTTTTCCAGCTTTTGAAACATTACTTCAAAAAAATTAGTCTGACTGTGAACGGGTACAGTGTCACTTAACAGGAAATGGACTGACTCTTAGTCCTACTCACTTTCCTTATTGTACAGAGTAGATATGCATGTTGAGTACTGCACTGATTTCAACAATCTCTTATTCAGTTTCTCTGTGTTAAGAACCACTGGATAATTTTCTTAGCCTAGTGGGAATAAAGTATTGCATTTGCTGCTGCCTGTGTATTCTCTACAAAATTTTGTTTGTATCCAGTATTTTCTCAGGTCTGCATTGGTTTCCCATAACTACTGGCTCTTTGAAGTTAAGTCAGGGAATTCCTTCATTGTTCTGATAGACTGTTTCTTAAGATTGCTCCTTACTGGAGTGCCCATTACTGGGGTAATCTATATTAACAAACTTTCCAGCCATCTATTCTTAGGGGAAGCCTTCACTACAAAGTGAATTTTGTAGGAAGGCTGATGCACGTTTGGAAGAGGGATTGTGAAACTGTAATAGACATAGGATGCTAACAGGATTAATGAAAATAAATGTTTGAAGTTAATCTGTCTTCCAAGCAGTTGTTCTGCCATTGCTGTGTGAATGACTATGCTGAATTGTGCTTCTAACACGTCATCACAGACTGAGTTTACTATAACCTGAGCCAAGAGTGAAGCATCTCTGTGTGAGCTATATGAAATGGTATTCCAAATATATACTCAACAGTTAGTTTCATGCATGAGTTTAATGAAATAAAAATTTTCTGGGTAGACTGGGACCAATGCACAAATGTGGAATGCATGAGTAATAGGGTATAATTTCTGTTCAAGCAAAAGTTAAAGGGTCAATCTCCCTTAATTTTTTAACCTTTTTTATTTGTGAGCCAGCTCTGTCCTTCATATTGGCCATGAACAGCATTGTCACTTGTTCTGAAATGAATGACAGGAACAGAGACTAGGAAGGAAAGAACAAAGCAGGAATCTACCAAACTCAGTTTAGCAGCTGTCAAGGGGCAATGGGAATGCGTAGTATTGCTGTGTTTTTACGCAGACATATCATGATTAGCAGGTTCACCACACACTTTGACTGAAAGCAATCACAGCCATCATCTTGTCTCTTGCCCAGCAGTATTGGAGCAGAAACTCTAACAGCAGAGTCTCATGTGAAAATTAGACTATTTTGGCTCTTGTGAACAGTTCTCCACTTGACCACTGTAGTGGGGAAACAAAATACCAGCAGCCATATGTAAAGTTCTTTTTTAGTGAGAACTACAGATACCCTGACTCTGCAGCCCAGCTTGGGGGCATAATGGCATGTGTTCTTTGGGAAGTATCTCAAGGTACATGCTGGTCTAGACTACCTGAAACTACAGCGGAAGATGTTCACTAGACTTGACATTCTTTCCATGTGCGCACTCCCATGATTTCCAATGTTACTCTCAGACTCCAAGCCAGAGGAGATGATCAGGGAATTTGGCCTTGAGGATGCCTATGAAGGTGAACATAAACAGCCTAAGCCAATGAGCCTTAAGCATACTAATACTAAAACTGGATTCATACTTTTTGGTTTTTCAATTTCTAACAACAAAAAACCTGATGAGTAACATTAAATATTGTAGAACACAGTTTACCTAGAAAACCTAAAATCAATCTTTCACCAAATTGCTTCTATAATATCTGTTTCAGTACATTTTTGAGTGATAGATGGCTTTCATTAAATGTATTTTAAATTTGATGTCTCTGAAAGATATGTCTGTGTGCAACTCTAAGGGTTAAATGTTTATTTTATACCAAACATTTTTTTTTGTCCTTGGAGTTTTCAAATTACTCACATTTATTTGAACATGAAAAGTAATTTCCTTTTCCTTTTCCAGTTTTACTGTCAAATTTCCTGGCATTAACTATTAGTCAAAGCCACCCATTGGCTTTGAATTTCGTATAGCAATAACAGGGTAAAGAAAAAAAAGGTTGTCCTTTTCTGCTGGCCCGTTAATCTTTTACTTCAAAACCAGTAAGCTCTCAGAATAAAAAACACAAGTCAGATCTTAAATGTATTAATCTATTATTACTGCCTTTATCTTAACCCCTTTTGTTCTTAATGAGAAATCATCTTTTCAAATATGCTAAACTGCGCACAATCTGGGAAAAACACAAGGTATGGCGGGAGAATTTTTTAGTAATATTCATGTGTTTTAAGAAGTGACATTAAGAAAAAATTAGGAATTTTGTAATTTAATACACACAACCTTCAGTAAGACCCAGTTTCTGAACAAATAAGCTTCGATTTATATTCTTGATCAGTTATACTCTGTTGAAGAGGAGGCCCATGCTTATGATAAGTTTTCAATGTCCCTTTAAAGCACTTCTAGCTTAGCTTCTCAGGGGGCTATCTAACTTTTATTTGCCTTAATCCTGTCTATAGAGGTTTGCACATACCTCAGTGGAAATTATTCAAATCTCTGTGTGAGTACCATCTGTGGGAAATCCTTTTCTGCTTTTAAGAAACAGAACTGAGTGAAGATTAGCATGGCGTGTAATTATTCATGGAGGAAGAAAAGGCAGAACGTGTGTTTTTTTGGAAATATCCCTAAAATTTATTATGATCACCGTAATTGTTTCAGAAGCACGGAACTTGCCAGGTTCTTGCTCTTCAAGAATAACATCTTGTTTCTGTCTAAACTCAAAGCCTGGCTTTGTTCTGCTGGTTATAAGAACCTAACCATGTTGCTGAGATTAACATAAACTTGTGTAACTGAAGAAAATCCTGACCTACAAATGTAAAGCCACCTAAAATGTGAATTGTCTTCCAGAAATGCCTGTCTCTTACTGTCTGTTGTATTGGTAATGTACAAAGATGCTACCAGTAACCCTGACATGTTAGTTAGGTTTCTAAAACTGAAAGATGTGAATTAATATAATTTTGTATTGATATTTTTTATATAATAATATATGCTATACATATATATGTTTCATGTAAGGTTTATCATCTTAGCTTTGTAAAAGCTGAAGGCAGTACTTCAGCCAACATTATTAGCTATATAATAGAATCATAGAATCATAGAATCATAGAATAGTTAGGGTTGGAAAGGACCTTATGATCATCTAGTTCCAACCCCGCTGCCATGGGCAGGGAGACCTCACACTAAACCATAATATTTAATGAAGATGGAATATTGCAATACTTCTCTGCCTTTTACTTTCATTCTGGGATACTCATACACATTGCTGTTCTGTTTTGGACTGACATTGATACCACTCATTCATGTCTCTTGTTCATAAGTAGCCCAGGATTTTTGATAATCAGGCCTTTTGTCTGATCATTCCATAAAGCACTAGGGGTGATTACTTTGATGGAAACAAGAATTGGTTCTGTGCCTGATCAACTATTTCATCAGTCATGAGAAGTAGCACTTATTAGATCACAAGTATAGAAAGAATGAGCTGCGGGTAGAAGCCTTGACTTGTTCTGTTTCGTGTACTTGTCCCAAGAGGAAAGTAACTGTGTGTATTGTGAAAAATCAAAGTGATACATACATACTGTATCACAAATATTTGCCAGGTATTTTGTTTCTTTGGGCAATTCAGAGTGAGTTCAAATTATTTGTAACTGCTCGTTGCTTCTGCTCCTGAAAATGGCTTGAATTTCTTCATTTTAATCAAGAAATTGTCTGAAGATGTATTTTTATACATACACATGCAAAGACATACTTCTCCCTTTACTGAACAAAAAAAAATGAAGAAAATAACAATAAAAAAAGTTAAAAATAAGAGCAATGTTAAGAAATACTTCTGACTCATGCAGTCAGTTTCCTTTTCTCTCTCTGGCTGTATATTAGTGAACATCTACAGAGAATAAGATCCTGAATTTTGAAATATATAATAAAGCTCCCCAACAAGCACAAAATTGAAAATCCATGCAAAAACTATCTGATCACAAAGATGTTGAACTTTAGTGTCCAAAACCACTCCCGATACTTATGAAAATTGCCCATTTATAGAAAATGTTTTTAAATTGGCTTTGTCCAGGCTGAATACAGAGAAATGGTATCTGAAGGAGCGTAATTATGTTAAAATGTTTCAAGAAGGGTAACAGTCTTTCATGAAGCCTAATCAGTATCTCGGCTGTATCTACGGGCACAGAATGGTCAGGAGCAATCTACTGAACTGCTAGTACTCAATTATCATCATCTCTGACTTGCTGCCTAAGTACTTGGAGTGTTCCAGGGTCAGTGCTTATGCCATCTGAATTCCTGTGACTAACATTCTTGAGGACATTCAAATACAAACTTTATTGTCTTTTTACCTCCTTTTATACAATTCTGCATTTTAATAGTTAAGCAATACAAAAAAATCTTCTCACAGAATGATCTGATACAACTTCCTTCACTATGGGTTTAAATTGCTAGATTATTCAATTCCATACTTTTCATTTGTGATCTGCAGTTAGGTCAAATGAAATACTAAGTTTTTCAGTTGCCTTACAAGCATGTGGTTATTTTCTTAATTGTATTTTCTGGCAAATCCAATTTAGAAAAAAACTTACTCAGTATTATGCAAATTACGGACCTGAAGTGAACTATCAGGCTTTGTAGATATGTGCTATACGGTGTACATTATTTATTTTTATGTCTCTAGTTGATGTTTTTCCACATCTTCAATATTTTATGTTTTCAAGCATACTTTTTATATAGTTTCTTGCCCAGTGAGGTGATGTTTCCCTGATAACTTGTTTTTATTTCCATAAGATACAATTTCAATATGGCAATATTATGCTTTTTCAAAAATAATTTTAGTCAAGCAGATACTCCACACAAGTTATCTCTCTATTTTCTTAAGAGTTGAATGTATACGGAAAAGAATAATGTTCTGCCACACATTTTTTTTCCCAACATCATGTCTTTTACTAGTGTGAACCATTTACAGTTGTCAATGTCTCTTGTTTCCATATTTCCATTTCATAGTATTCAGTTTCATATAAACTGTAAATTCAATTTTCTCATTTTGTCCGTCAAGTTCTTGACATTTTAAGATACAAATACTTCTGATGCTTCTAGGTCACACTCAGTCTACTATATAACATTAGACATAGTCAGAAACATCTGATGACTGTTTTGGTTAATATGAGTATGATTTCTGTTCTTAATATCCTTCCTTCTCATCTATTAGTATTGGACTGGCTGTTACTATAGTTTTGTTTTCCTCCCTCTACATATTAAAAATTCATAGGAAGCATTTCAGTCTGTTTCTCAGTTTCCTCCTTGGTTCTTTTGCTTTCTAGTTCCTCTTCTCAGCTGCACCAGGTTCAAACCCCAAAGAGATGAGATGCCAACTGCTCTCAGAGAGTACATCTATTAGGTTTGTGTCTCAATAGAGATGTGCATGCAATTTAAATAACACCTGTCTTGGATGCCTCTGTTGATTTCATTACCTTGTTTCCTTTGCTTTCTTCCCTGAAGGATCAAATGAATGCAACTAAAAACCATCTGAGCTGTCATTTTGCTGAGGTGTTCAGTTGTGCTTCATCCTCTGCACTGGGAAATCTCAAGTGTCATTTGTAATGGTTTGAAGAAAGATTAGTGGATTTTTATTTTCACTTCCCAGTACCCTTTCCAACATAAGATTTGTAGCTAGTATCTTTGCCTCTGCTGTGCAGCATAATCGTGTAGTCCCTAGCTCCTCTGTAATAAAAGATGGTTTATTTTCATTAGCAAAGAGCACTGAGTCACACAGACTCCTCTTGGTGTTGGTATGACTCCAGTCATCTACTGTTTTGCCATTGTCAAAACTCATGTCATATTTCTAAAGAAGCTAATGAAGTTTTCAAGAAAATAGTTTTGAAAAAAAACCCTAATATTATTCTGATAAGTTGCAATTAATCAAGCGTGAGAGCTAGTTAAGTGAAAAAAAAGATCATAAATACATACTATGTTCCACTCAGATGAACCATACAACTGTTTACAAGATTGCAATAAAGCAAGATATTTCTGCAGTGAAAAAAATGAAAGTGTATTTTTTACCAGCATTCTTAATCAGAAAAAATAAAAAAGTTCTATTACAATACCAAGCCTAAATATGGAAGACATTTATGTATAATGACTGTATATCTCACATTTTTAATTCAGGTGCTTGTGGAAAAATTATAAAGAAGAAGAAATATTGCACTGCTGTCATAGAGTGTATGTGTATTTGAGCATATGCTATAGCTGTTGGAGTTAAGAGAATTGTTTCAGAAGGTGTAATTTATCTGTATTTTTTACAAAGTTAGTCCCTCTTCATTGTGGGATACATTCTTCAGCAAATCTTGATCTGCATAGCAGATGACTTCTTTGTGGAATATGCAGCAGCATATCAAAGAGTGAGAATTTTCCCTAGTCAGTTGCTATTTCTCTAATGATACATTATATGACCTATTAGCCAAATGAAGGGTCTGTTAGATAACAAAAGACACATTTAATACTTGCTGGATTTTACTTGTATGATATTAATTTCTTTTCTGTGTACAGAATTCTAATACTTATATATAGTATACTAAATCTGTACTGACAGGTAACTGGATGTCGGGGGGAGGGAAAAATTTTATCTAGATCAGACTGTAGCATGACCCAGTTTATCTGTGAGTTTTATATGAAAAGAAAATGGCGGTTTGACCTTCCATTTTCATGTATCCTCCCAAACAAGATGATTTAACCTAAATTCCTTCATCAGAAACTTAAACACAACGATTCAAGGGTGTAAGTAAAAACAGAATTTGGCCTTTAAAATATGGTTGGCATGAATATTCTGGCATTTGGGGAAGTGTCTTGTCAGAATGTTGATGTTCTTAGTTCTTATGTGAGTAGCGTATAGAGCTGAAATTCTAAGTTAGCAAGGTATTGGTCGGCAGGTTGTGAGAGGTTGTATTCTCTTCCCTTGTTATTTCCTTTATCATTATTATTATTATTGGTGGTAGCAGTAGTGGTTTTGTGTTATACCTTAGTTACTGGACTGTTCTTATGTCAACCCGTGGGAGTTACATTCTTTCAATTCTCCTCCCCATCCCTCTGGGAGCTGGTGGGGAGGAAGGGTGGGAGTGAGCGAATGTCTGCGTGGTACCGAGTTACCAGCTGGGCTTAAACCACGACAACTAGCTACACCTTGGAAATTCCACTCTAGCTACCTCAAGCTGTACAGTGGGACTTAAGAACAACTGAAGACAGATGATTTTGTCTCAATACCACATTCAGCTGAATGACTACATGGGACTTTGATATAAAGTTATAAATTATGTAAACAATATACCTATTTGTTTTAATCTTAAGTGTTTTTTTTTCAAATATGCTGTGAATTAAAGATTGATTTTGAATTGAAGAATACAAAATAGGAACCTTCTTTCTCTTGATGCACAAAGTCTGCTTTCAGTGTGAGGGAATCAAAAGCGCTTTGGCTGAAAAGCCACAGAGAACTGATCCATCCTCTGCTTTGGACAACAGGAGCAGCAAACTGGTGTAAGAGGTATAAAGAGCTTCTGGAACTCTGGGGCTGCATACAAGTCACTAAATAGCTCTGCTGAGGCACAACCCACACACAGCGTCTGTGAATACAAGGTTTTGACCAACAGAGGAATTAAGGTCTGATATTCCTCAGAGTGGTGTGTGGGATGTCTATAAAGATGAAATCCAGTATATTGAAATAATGATTGAACAGAATTTTACATATCTTTCCTGCTTTCTTAGTCTAAGAAAAATTAGCTACAGTAAGGAAAATAAAAAACAATAAGTTTTTTTTCAGTTTTGTAATTTCTTCTCATTGATGAGTTTATAAATATAATTAATGAATAGGAATAATTTTTAGGGAGTATATAGTGAATTCACTTGTAGCTCATCAAGCCATTGGAGAAATAAAATTATGTTACATATACGTTTGTCAGCAGTAGTGTAGTGAGTTTTTAAGTTAGCATATTAATATAGGAATAGAGCACAAATAAATTGTTAAATTTTAAATTTAAAAAGCATTTAAAATTATATTCAAGTTATTAAATTATTTAACAAACACAAATGTGCAGTTACAAAGCTCAGGTGTGCTTTCTCAGATTTAAGTTTTTTCGCATACAAAATTCCACTCCTTGCACAACAGCTTGATGCTCTTTACCCATGGGCACAAGTAGGATGAGAAGCCAAGAGAGAGAGAAATCGATTATTAAAATAACCATGGAAAAAGAGGTATGGGGGACAGACTAGGTTCCTTTCTGACTTTGTTTTGATTGCTGTGCTATATTGATTTCTTTGATCTCAAAACTTTCTGAATGCGATAGTTTCAGGATGCTGAATGCACTTGAGACAGGATAATAAGGCCCAGACTTGAGACTATTCATCATCCTGATTTTTTTATTGTGCTACTGTCTCAGCTGTACTCAAATCCTTAGTGTACAAAGTGTGACAAATACTAAAGCATGGGAAAATTAATAAGATGATCAAATCTAGCAGGTTCCACAAGTCTTTAGTAGCAGGTGAAGGAAGAGAAATTTGGATAGCACCTTGTTCTATTCTTGCAAGGAGCACCGAGAATCCATCTTGAGGCTGACAGCAAAACATCCCTGCACAGCAAGTCAGAGAAAAAGGCATTTGTTCCTTTCTCTTTCACGTAATTTCTAGCACAGGTAGATTGGTTTGGGGTTTTTTTCATAGTTAAAAAAAAAAAAAAAAAAAGCACTGACAGTATTTTGCAAATTCCCTATAGACATAAATTAATAAAGATGCAATGTTTACTTCGTGTATACCATTATGAAGGAGTGGATTCTTCAACAAAGACATCAGATTTTGATATTTATGGACTCTCTAGAGGATTACCAAAATTCAATTAAACAAACAAACAAACAAGTAAAAACCTGGCATAAAAAAAGCTGCCGATGGACTATGGTGTCTTCACATTTCCTGCTGAAGCACTTTTGCTCTTATAACAGAACTTTAGTTATAAAGAGAGATGGCTGAAAAAGTACTTTATATTGTTTTTTTTGTTTCACCTCACATAATGTAAACTAGATATTACGCTAACCTTCTTGCAAAAAAGCTATATACCAGGGTATTGCTACCAGAAAATTCTTCATGGTTATAAAATAGTTTCCTCATAAAATGTAAATGTCATTAATCTTACAGCTGTCAGGGATTTGCTGTGTTCTATGGCTGACCTTTCATCAGTACTATAAATGATGTATTAATCATCTACACACTCTGCATCTTCTTGAGTGAATGAGCATATGAACCAGAGCCAGGTAACTCCTAGTGAGTATTGAAGTGTTAGCCTTTATCCGGCCTAATGTATGTCTGAGGAAATTGTGTTGGAAGAAATGCTTGTAAACATTTTGGTACATTATTTAGAGCAGTAACTATCTCTTAACACACTACTGCTTTGAAAGGTCTAAAGAGGGCACAAGAGTAGACATTATCAGGATTACGATGGTCCATCAAAATTTTTCAGTATTGAAATTTTAACTACTTTATTAGAAGACTCCGTGGGACCTGACAAGATTCATCCCAGAGTCCTAAGTAAATTGGCTGATGTAATTGCCAAGCCACTATGCAAGATATCTGAAAAGTCATGACAGTCCCCAGTTATTGGAAAAAAGGAAAAATTGCATTTTTAAAAATGATCCAAAAGAGGACTCTGGGAACTACTGACCTGTTTGCTTAACCTGTGTGCATGCGAAGATCATGGAACAGATCTACATAGATAGCTATGCTAAGGCACATGAAGGGCAAGGAGGTGATTTGTGACAGCCAACCCAGCTTCACCAAGGGCAAGTCTTTAATGACCAACCTAGTGGCCTTCTATGCTAGGGTGACTACATCAGTGGACAAGGGAAAAGCTATAATGCCATCTACCTGCACTTCTGTAAGGCCTTTGACATAGTACCTCACAACATCCTTCTCTTGAATTTGGAGAGGTGTCAATTTTATTGATGGCCTGCTCAGTAAATGAGGAATTGGTTGAATCCAGAGGGACCTTTACATGCTTGGGAGGTGGGCTGATGCCAACCTGATGAAGTTTAACCATGACAAGCGTAAGGTCCTACACCTGGGTTGGAGCAATCCCAGGCACAGCTCCAGGTCAGGCAGAGAAGAGATTCAGAGCAGCCCTGTGGAGAAAGACTTGGGGGTGTTGGTTGATGAGAAACTTATCTGGAGCACCTCCCATATGAGTGAGGACAGGCTGAGAAAGTGGGGTCTGTTCAGCCTGCAGAAGAGAAGGCTGTGTGGAGACCTCATAGCAGCCTTCCAGTATCTGAAGGGAGCCTATAGGGATGCTGGGTAGGGACTCTAGGGACTATAGCGAGAGGACAAGGAGTAATGGGTTCAAACTTAAACAGCGGAAGTTTAGATTGGATATGAGGAAGAAATTCTTTACTGTAAGGGTGGTGAGACACTGGAACGGATTGCCCAGGGAAGTTGTAAATGCTCCATCGCTGGCGGTGTTCAAGGCCAGGTTAGAGAGAGCCTTGGGTAGCATGGTTTGGTGTGAGGTGTTCCTGCTCATGGCAGGGGGGTTGGAACTAGATGAACTTGAGGTCCTTTCCAACCCTGATTATTCTATGATTCTATGAATATTCACACTCAAAGAATTGTGGTAAATGACTCAGTGCCCAGATAGAGATCAGTGGAAAGTGATGTCCCTCAGGGGTCTGTGTTAGGAGCAGTAGTGCTTGATATTCACATCAATGACAGACAGTGGGACTGAGTGAACCCTCAGCAAGTTTGCAAATGACACCAAGCTGAGTAATGCAGTTCACACACCTGAGGGAAGAGATGCCATCCAGAGGGACCTGGATAAGCTTGAAAAGTGGACGAATGTAAACCTCATGAAGTACAGCAAGGCCAAGTGCAAGGTCCTGAACCTGCGTCAGGGCAACCACCAGATTCAGTACAGAGCTGGAGATGAAGGTATTGACAACAACCCTGAGGAGAAGGATTTTGGGGTATTTGCTGATGGGAAACTCAACATGAGACGTTACACTGCTTGCAGCCCTGAAAGCCAGCCATATCCTGGGCTGAATTGCAAGAAAATTGTCCAGCAGGTCAAGGGAGGTGATTTGCCCTCTCTACTGTGCTCTTATGAACCCCCACCTGGAGTACTGCATCCAGGTCAGGAATCCTCAGTACAAGAAAAGCATGGGCTTCTCTGTGGAGGGCTGCAAAAATTATTTCAGGGATGATACACCTCTCCTATGAGGAAAGGCTGAGAGACCTGGGATTGTTCAGCCTGGCGAAGAGAAGGCTCTGAGGAGACCTTTTTGCAGTCTTTCAGTAGCTTAAAGGGTGCTTATAAGAGAAATGGGAACAGATTATTTACAATGACCTGTAGCGATAAGACAAGGGGGGATGGTTTTGAGCTAAAAGAGTAGATTCAGACTAATTACAAGGAAGGAATTTTTATAAGGTTTTTCAATGAGGATGTACCTCATTGTGTCTTTATACAGTGTGGATGACCCTTAAAGGTCCGTTTCAACCTAAACTATTCTATGACTATTTCTATAAGAACCCAGGTACCCCAGCTGTGGGTTGCAACTAGGCCACAGACACACACGCTCTCCGAATATCTTTCTCATGGCATGTCTTACAGACATTTTGACATACCAACAAATTTCTGGTCAGGTCTTCTCTTCATCACAATTGAATAACTTTTAATCTGTTGACTTTCAATTTCCTATTGATCTGATATGTTTATCAGCATAATTAAATTGTTCATTCTTTTTGTAGTAATTACAGGGTTGAAAACAATGTTGATTATATAGCGAGCAAGTAGATTTTTACATCTCTGGATGACATCATCATTATAGATTGGAGAAGTAAGCATGGTCTTCCTCTATGGGATGGACTTTATTACAATCAGTTTCATGACAGCTTTATCAAAAAGTCTCTCTTTGGTAAGGTTGTCCTGTTGCAACATTTTTTTAAAAAGTCTTTTTTCTATTTAAAAGTAATTTTTTTTATATAGAAAAGAACAACCACAGTATTTATACCAAGACAGTGCATGATGGAAATATAAAATCTCTAGTCTTCAGAAAAATCTATTAGAAGAATCACAGAACCAGTCACAGAATAGTGGAGGCTGGAAGAGACCTCTTTGGATCTTCTAGTTCCGCCCACTGTTCAAGAAGTGTCAGCCAGAGCAGGTTACCGAGAACCATGCCCAGTAAGATTTTTAGTATCTCTAAGGATGTAGACTACAGCGTCTCTGGGTCAACCTATTCTGGTGTTTGATGACACTCAAATAGGCTAATGATACTAAAATAATTATTTTTAGGCCCTCCAGATGTTGAAAAACAAAACAACAATTCATTTACTGTAAACTTACGAAAAACTGTGTCAGGAGGAACAAAAGTCTTGGCAAGTTCTTGTTTTTATTCTTTGTCATAGTTTAAGCTGTAAATCACGCAGCCCACTCACTCTCCCCTCTTTCTTCCCCCCCCACTTCAAGGGGGGGGGGGAGATGGGGAGAAGAATCGAAAGAATGTAACTCCCACGGGTTGAGGTAAGAACAGACCAGTAACTAAGGTATAACACAAACCACTGCTGCTACCACCAATAATAATAATGACAAGAGAAATACAAGGGAAGAGGATACAACTGCTCACCACTCGACGACCAAGCTGTGAACTAAAACTCTTCCGGGTTCCTGCCTCCGGTTTTTTTTACATCCTGGGTATGATGTACTGTGATATGGAATAACCTCTTTGGTCAGTTTGGGTCAGGTGTCCTGTCTCTCCTTCCTCCTGGCTTCCCCTCCTCCCTGGCAGAGCATGAGACTCAGAAAGTGCAGCTGGAGCTAAGGAATATGGAATTTTCTTAAAGCCATTTGACATTTCAGACATGCTCATAGCTTTTAACTAAAAGGGGAAGATGGATATATGCTGAAAACTTAAAAAGCTAAATTTATATCAGTATTGACAAGGCTACACCTGTAGCTTCGACCACACTTGACATAACACTGTAGTAGAAATGTATGCTGGATTTCAATTTACTTTAAATATTTTGAAGCATAAAAATGCATAATAGTCAAATTTTGAAAACTTACCATGTATATATCCAGAAGACAGTTTTATCCAATTGGATAGACATCCTAAAAACGCTGGAAGATTACAAAGGTGTGAAAATATTTTACTTCCTATAAAGGCAGATCATAATTTATTAATTATTTTACATGAAATATGGTTAATACAATTTTGTCCATTCTTTGTTTTATACTTGGACTGTTCTCATCACTGTAACATCTGGAAAGCTGATTAGGTTCACGGCACTTTATTTTCCTTCAGTGATTTAGACATTTATGCGATTAAGGTTTTCATTAATAAAGAAGTGGTCTGTGGGGAAACATGAAAAAGGCAGTCAGTACAATGAATAAGTTGCACATAAAATGCCCTCAGTACATACAAAGAAACTGCACATAAAATGGCTGCCTTTCTTTACTGAGCTCAGATCCATCAGTAATGAAAAGGTTGAAAGACATAACAATCACCTACTTGCTACACTCACATTAATAAAATTGCTCTCTGCTGATGATCACATCAGACCTAACTATAATCACCTGCTCTATAACACCAACTCTTTATAACTCACAGTGTTCACCTTCCAAAGGATAAAATATGGTTTACTGTGCTTTTTATCTGATTAAGATGGTAGATTTTCAGCTACCTTCAGGGCTGCTATAAATTCTGCATTACAAATGAGAAGAAAAGATAGGAAACAAATAGCTTAAATATCTCCAGAGAAAAATCTTACTGCTCAGGAACAGCTAAGTAAAAAGAAGAAATCTCCATTTTATACCTAAATGCACATCTCCTAGGTGGCAGCCCAACTTTCTTGCAGTTTTCAGATGACCTGACAGCTAGCATCAATGTTAACATAAACATTTCCTACTAAGCACTCTCATCAATATTATGGGACTGCTTGAAGATTCTTAGGTTTTGATAGCTAAATATTTGTTCCTATGATTTATGTTATTTCCTCTGTGGGTGTTAAGAACTTCAATTGTCTCAATAAGATTTCCATGCCTCTCATCAATCACTAAAGTTGAAAGAAACAGAAAATCACAAAAAAAATGGTTTCTAAATCGTGTGGTCCTATAATCTTTTAAGTCTCTCCTCCGTAATCAGCTCCACATATACTGCTTTGAAGTAGCTGCTTCTTACTAAATGTGAGACAACTTTCATCAAACACATAAAGGAACTGTATGATTATCTGGGTCTTTTATAGACAAAGATCTTTTTCAGGTGAAGAAGGAGTTAAGAACATAAATTACAATCATTGGTCCACTGATTCTTTCAAAGTAAAGATATCCTGAAAGTCTGAATGACAGTGATATTCCTACTAGTACAGACGTTTATGTAGCAAATAAAAAACTTGAGGTTTTGTGCTGAATTTTGGGGTGTGCAGTTCATGGGTTTTTTTCAGCAGTCAATCAACATGCATGTATAAACTTTTAATACACATTCGTGTTATCAGTGTGTATGGAGATGGACTGTGTTTTGAGCTTAAATGAAAAAAATCAAGTATGTGTGTTGTGTCCTAATACATAGAATCGGCAAGGTTTCGTTAGGGAGAGGCTGCACGGGCACCTTCTGTAGGAGGAAGTCAGGGGCTGCCCTGTGCCAGACACAGCTAAGGCCAACAGCCATGTGTGGTGCCTGTGAAAAGATTTAAGAAAGGTCAGAGGAGTGGGAGGGATGGATGAAATGAATGAGATACACAAAATCACAGGTGTATGGAATGCTCCATGGAAGACAAGGTACATGCTGGAGGAGGTACGCGCTGAAGACACTGCAGCCTCTGAAAGATGCATGCCAGAGCATAAGAAATGAACAAGGGAAGAGAGGAAGGAAGAAACTGCTATATCCTGACTCTGACCATATGTGCCAAGTGCTGCATCATTGAAGGGACTGAATGTGACCTGTGGTGATAACAAGTCAGTGACTGGAGTAAAGTCGAGCTCAGGGAGCAGGGAGGAGAGGTGCCAGGCTCCAAGTGTTTAAATATTTGCCTCCTTTGTTTCCCATTACTGGAATTAGTAACTAAGTGTTTATTGCCAATAAACTAACTTAAATTCTTCAAGTCAAGTCTGTCTTGGTTGCAACAGTATTGGAGAGCAATTTCTCTGTCATTATTTCAACCCATGAGTTGTCTTACTCCTTCCTACTATCTTCCTCATCCTGTTGGGGATGGGCAAGGAGTAAGCAAACAACTGTGTGGATGATCAGGTGGTACCTGGGGTCAACCCACCACATATGTAGAAGCAAAGATCATCTATAAACAATAGCCAGTATTTACCTGGATTTTTTTTTTTTTTCTTACCAATAATAGCTCAGAAGGCAGTCCTTGATTAATATTGCTTCTGTGTGAATGGATCATGCTTTTAAATGTACTTTACAGAAATATGGCTGCATATTGCCATACAAGAATGGCAATAAGACACTGCACTAGCATCAATAAAATGTTAGACCTAAAAGCCAAACACCATATTCAACTATGTAATATTTTTTGCTAAAGGTAATAACATTTTTAAAGTGATGTCACTCAGAATTATTCACCCCACTCCCTGTGCTTTCCCTCTCCCCCTTCATCTCTAATGTGCTGCATCTCATACTGAAATCAGTTCACCCATTCAGCACATTTTTATTCTTTTCCTTAAGCTTCCTAATTGCTGAAGATGGACAGCAAAGTAAATATATAACAGATGAGCGAAGATGATAAAATCATTCTTTCTTCCAATGGTCTGTATAGCATCACTTTTGCTGATACTTTGCAGTGCCTGACCTTTTAAGCTGACAGGATGCTCACCACGGAAGCTTTTTAAAGACAGCTATCTCATCTCAGAAAAATGGAAGTCAGGTATTCAAGTCTGACTTGCATTTGTCTCTGAATCAAACTGCCATTTTTGCTCTGTTAGTGTCTGTTATCAAGTCTGGACAAGCAGTTATTCTGCAGGTTAGTTCATATAACCTTGAATTTTTCAGAAAGTCCTTCAGAGTTAATGCAGCTGGTTTATGCAACTACAATTCATGTATATAAGTGAGTTATACAGAATCTTGGCAGCTAGCAGTGCTAATAAACATTTAATTTACAACCCATACAAGCCTTTTAACTTTCTAAAGTGCTTCATGTATCCATCTATTTTCCCTGATTTATTATAATCACTGTTTAGCTCCACTTACATTCATGGGGAACTCTCCATGGTGGAAAAACCAGGACTAAGGTATGAACAGTTCAAGATTCCACAGGAATCATGTTAGGATTTCAAGCTCAACATTTAGTCATTCATTTACTAAGTGGACAACCCCCTCAAAAAACCGAATCAAAACAAACAAGAAGGTGCATCAGCATCCCTTTACTAGTAAAATGAACATATATGACTCACATGATGGGGTTCACTGCATTATTGCAAAAAGAAGAAATTAGATCACTTATACTGCTAAAATGGGGCCAAACTACAAAACATTTCTAAATAACAGAATTGTTACGTACTCTGTCACATATTTGCATAATTCATAACAGAGGGTGTTGACCAAACAAACACATAATTAAAATTAATCCAGAAATGAAACTTTTTCAGGGAAATACCCCTGGTCAGAGATCAGGAACCAGTCTCTGCACAATCTAATAATTTTAAAAGGCAAGTATTGTGTTGTACTTTGTTCGTACAAAGTAGTAAGAAATTGCAACCTTAGAATTCAGAAATACTCTGTTTATAATTATCACTTGACCATCAGTTCAAGCATCAGTTGCTTTTATTGCTCATTATGTTAGATAAAAAAACACATGTCAGATTTGCTATCATCCAAGAAAGAAATAAGAAAAGCTAAGGTTTAGCAGCTCTTATTTATTTTTCTTTCTTTTCTTTTTTTTTTTTTAATATTGTATTTCATAATTATTTGGAAGGGCTAAAAATTAATTAATATAAAAAACTTTACTTCATCTTATAAAATAAGAAAAGAAGAAACTATATTTGGGGTTTCTTTTTTCATTGATCTCACAGCAAGATCTTCCTGCAATATCTACATAGAAAAATAAATGTAGGGTACGCATGTGACACTGAATAGGATTAAATCTGTAGAGAAACAAATGAGATAACTATTTTTTTTAAGCCCTAGAATTATAATAAAGTATACGAGGAAGCCTACATCACCATTTCTCAGATAATATGGTGCCTAGAGTAAGTTCTGTAGTTTTTTCCTGCAAGTTTGCATGGAATATTTGGGGTAGTAACCTTATGAAAATTTTGACTTTTGGCTGTAAAATGTAAACCAGAACAGTCTGTAATATATACCTGATATTAATACTGCTGTTACAACCAATTTAGCAGTCTTTATCCTTTTGCCAAAAGAATATTTTTCTTGGTTGCTATACCTATAGCTAAGAGAGAGGGCACTGCAAAATGAACTTTGAGTTATTTCACATGGTGAAAGCATGTTGGAAATAATTCTGAAGATTTTAGAACATCCTGCTTTGGCATTTTAAAATCTAAGCCCTCCTTTTTAGTTAAAAGTAATTTTCCAACTGCCAAAGAAAAGGAAACTATTGAAAACTAAAAAATATAAGACAAAAAGTTGCCAAAATAAATACCTCAGGTTACTCTTACTAAATCATTTTGCTTCTTTGTTATTAAAAATACGAGTTTCTTGTACTGTTTCAGATGCTGCTTTTGTGCCAGCCTGATCCCTGGAAAGCCAACTCACTGGATAAAATTGCTTTGTAGTTGCAAAACCAGTTAAGTAGTTCAAATGGTTACTCTCGGGGGCCTGAACAAGTGGAATTTTAGGAAGCCATTTGATTAAATGTAAGTACATTCTTTGCGGCTGACTGAATAGTACTGTGACTTCAAACTACTATACTGACTGGATCTCAAATGACTATCACGGGACTCTGCGTGACTTGCTCTGGTGTGGCTGTCCCTATCACAGATATCTTCACTTAACCTAACCAGTCTCACCTTACATAGCCAGGTTTAGAATAATTTAGCTTGGTTTGAAACAGGTAAATATAGCAAATGTAAAGGACTGTTGAAAAACATGGCTGTATTTTAGCAGCAAGTTATGTTAAAAGAATAGAATCAGTAAAGGAACTATTACTATGGTTAATTGCTTGCAACCATGCACATGCTTTCTTATTTTGCAGTTAGATCCCCAATGCACTGATTTACTTTTGCAAGTGGTGTGGGTTTTGGGGTTTTTTTGGTTAGGTTTCTTAAGAATAAATGATATATATGAATACTAGCTTGTAAAAGAAAAATGTGTTCTACTCTCTTGACTCTTGTTGTATGGTCAATATTCCCTTCTCATTTATATCGCTATAAAAATTCTTGAACATAAATTTCCTCTTAAAGATAATAAAGGAAAGGAAAAATAAATAACCTTTCTTTGGCAAATACTCAAACTTGTAGTTTTACAAGGTACCTGTAAACTGTCGTAAAAAACAGTGCATCTTGTAAACAAAGCACTTTTCAACTGTTTTTCTTTCTACTTCCATACAGATGATTAGACGATCTCTACCAACGTTTTTTGTGGTTTAGCATCCTCTAGCTGTGCCAAGTCAGAGTGTCTCTAAAGATTTTTGTTTTTCTAAAGTAAAAGAAAAGCAAAGTAAAGATTTTTCTTTTTTAAAAGACACATGAAAAACAATCTGTGCATTTCTTGACTTGAAATCTTCAGAGCTACGTAGTCCCTTATGCATTAATTAGCTGGTGAGAGTAGCCAAGCTTCTTTTTATTAATATTACATTCTGAATTTTCTTTTACTCTTCTTATTCTTTGTCATTCATATTTAATATAGACAGTTGTATTTCCAGTATAATAGTTAATTTTTATATAAATAATGCAAAATAATATAACAGTTTATTTTTTATAGATTTACAGATCATAAAGTCTGATGGGATCTTCCTTATAATTTTGTCTCATTTTGTGTACTACCCTGGTGACAGACCTTCCCTGAGTTTATTAATGTATGAGTGAAAGCATATATATACACATGCACATGCATAGGTTCATAATAGAAAATACATGGGCTTTGTTCTAAAACCCATGTTATCCTTCTCAGACTTGTTATATTGTCCAAATGTCTTATCTAGCTTACTTTTAAGATTTGTATTATTTATTTCTAATTTGAATTTTCTAGTCTCAACTTCCAATTTATTTTTTTTTGTATTTGTCAAATATCTGAAGAGCCTTCTATTATCAGACATTATTTAGTCTTTTAAACTGGAATAAGCAAAACTGGAAAATCTAAACTAAACTAAAGTAAAAAAGGAAAAAGAAGTAATTCATAGAACTTTAAATCTTATGATGTATATTTTAGTAAGTCTCTAAACCAAATGATTATGTAATGGCAAATATCACACTAAAAAAGAGGCAAAAGGCTGGAGGAAAATTAAAATTGGAGTATCTCAAGTATACAGATTGCTTTCATTTAATATTATATAATGTGACCTTGGCATGAAAATAGTGCTGTCATAATGAAACTTTCTGAGGGCAGACAGATGGGCATTGTTCTGTTTGCAAAGGATAATCAAAGTATCATGAAGGAGAAAAAAATGAGGGATATCTAGAAATTGAAGCTTTACAGGATGAATTGTGGAGTGAGACAGTGATTAATAAAAATAAAGTTTTTTTTAGGAAGTGGAAGTTCATTTTTTGAAGCAACAGAGGAGATGAAATTCTCATGTGGAATCTCTTTCTCTACTAATGTTAATGGGGCCACGAAAGAAAGCAGTGAAATCCAAAAATCAGAAAATTTTCAGCTGACATAGGAAATATCCATATTGCTGTACAAACCCTTATAAGACTTCATCATAAATACCATTTATAATTTTAAACTTGAATGGCCAAGAAAAATGGACACAAATGAAAAGAGTGGAATCTCTAGGATGAAATGCAAATTAAAGAGCTTGTGAAATAATGTATCAAAATGGCTTTGAATTGTTTATCTTAACAAAATGAGCCTAGCAAGAAAAAGACATTTGTATATAAACGTATGATGAAACTAACAGGGTTAAAACTACTGAAGTAAACTGAAGATCTTACAGTAGGAATGAATGGGCCATGAGTCTATAGACTCAAAACCAGAAGGGACTTTCTTACCATCAAGAGGTGAAGTTCTTTAATGGCTTCAAAATACAAAAAATATATTCTATATTATTCCACTAGTTCTGTGACAGAAAATTTCCGCAAAATTTCTTTCATGCTTGCACAATTTTTCCTTTTATTAAAGAGGTCTTCAATAGTAAGCAGCAGAAGTAGTGGAGTGCTTGCTAGTGTTTGAAGATCTCAATAACAATATACATGAACCAAATCACATTCACTAACATCACACCCGTTTCAAATTTTCATGGTATATTTCATTGTTACTGCCAAGTTTATACTTAGTCTGGTTCTTGGACCTTAGGATTTGCAATTAACCTCTTTTTCTTACAAAAAAGATTTAAAAAAATGCCTTCTGAGAACTGCTTTTCCATTAGAAAAACTGCAGTTTTGTTCAGCAAGATATCTTCATTCAGTCTTCAAGGTTACATTGTCTTCAGCATTATTCAACAGGCACTTGATTCTCGGATGAAGGTTAAAATTATTTACTTTCTCTAGCAGTCCTGGCAGAAATAATCTATTCATTTGACAATTTTGTTGCCTGAAACCAGCCTGGATTTTTATAAGTAATTAATCAACAGCCCTCTAGGAGTGTGTCATTCTTTGTCAAGTGAACAATGGAACTTCAGCATCTCTATTTGGGCAAGTTCTGGTGTCCTCAACATAAAAAGGATATGGAACTGTTAGAACAAGTGCAGAGGAGGGTCACGAGCATGATCAGGGAACTGGAGCACCTCCCGTATGAAGATAGGCTGAGAAAATTGGGGCTGTCCAGCCTGGAGAAGAGAAGGCTGCGTGGAGACCTCATAGCAGCCTTGCAATACCTGAAGGGGGCCTATAGGGATGCTGTTGAGGGACTCTTCATTAGGGACTGTGGTGAGAGGACAAGGGGTAATGGATTTAAACTTAGGGGAAGTTTAGAT
Organism: Amazona ochrocephala; assembly: GCA_039720435.1. Taxonomy (NCBI): domain Eukaryota; kingdom Metazoa; phylum Chordata; class Aves; order Psittaciformes; family Psittacidae; genus Amazona; species Amazona ochrocephala. The sequence goes on from CM077882.1 coordinate 28,229,790, forward strand.
TGGATATGAGGAAGAAATTCTTTGTGGTGAGGCCCTGGAATGGGTTGCCCAGGGAAGTTGTGAATGCTTCATCCCTGGCGGCGTTCAAGGTAGGGTTGGACATAGCCTTGGATAGCATGGTTTAGTGTGAGGTGTCCCTGCCCATGGCAGGGGGGTTGGAACTCGATGATCTTGAGGTCCTTTCCAACCTTAACTATTCTATGATTCTGTGATTCTATGATATGGATTTCCTATAAAATTCCTTTAAATCTAAAACTAAGTATCTATAAATCACCTCTATGGAAAAACAAAAGCAATGACCCAAATTCTCAGATGCATTAATAGTTGCCCCACCTGAAGGTCTGGCTCATTGCAGCAAGTGATAGTACATCTGTTGAAAGTACAAGCCAACTAGACAATTGAGAATAAAATGCTTATGGTTTCATCTTAGTATTTTCTAATGATGATAGATAGGAATAGAGGACATTTTATATCAAAACTAAAACTTTGAATACTTGCTAGAGCTTAAAAGTTGGGTCAATACATTACTATTCCCATATCTTTTTGAATATGAAGAACAGGCAATAAAAACTAAAGTTGGTAGTTTGTGATAGACAAGGAATTCCATGTTACCATTCTAGTTTATGTTTTAGAGTTATTAAAAAAAACCTGAGCATTTAAAGAAATGCAGAAAATAATAGCTAATCTTGGTCCTTTAAGATATAGGAACTAGGATCTGAATGTTATAAATTAAAATGTAGCTTAACCTTAGTAAATAATGATATGTAACTAGCAAAGAAGCTTAATTAGCAGAGGGAAATGATGATATGACTGTTGACGCAGAAGTCCCGGACACAGCACACAGACCAATATGATCAAGCTTGTGCCAAGTTTATTGCGCAGATATCTCAGTATATATAGGCATTCTACTTGTCTATCATTAACACACACAACTCTAATTGTATGCATGCATTGTTCACGCGACTAAATACAGAATAGGATTCGCTCAGACCCTCTGTCCACGCACATAGTGCTCTCCACCTACATTCTACTTGGTGTCCTGCTTAATATATGATTGGTTAATATCTCTCAGCTAAGTGTTAGTAACAGCTTAATGATTGGTTAACTATTACAGCATATGTTTCAAGGCTACAGTTATCAGTTCCTCCTGCACATCTCTCTCAGTAGCTTTCCTTGCTAACTTTCCCAAGGCTTCTGCACGTACACGAACCTTAGTAACCCTCAGGCGAGGCCTCAGTGCCTGTGGGTCACTACCTTACAATTGTCAAGCAGTTGTCTGGATTGCTCACATGCCCGTTCACAGCCAAATAGCTCTCCACATATGACTATGGCAGCTGTAAATAAAAAGGCTAAAAAACACACACACACACACACGCTGCTTTCACAACTAGTTCTACTTTATTTACTCAAGCATGGTAATATACAGCATTTCTACTTTATTTATTCGAGCATGGTAATATGCAGCATACAGATACAGGTCTGAGCCATGAAGCCAAACAGCAACTACAGCATTCCCAGTGACTGCTTTCAGTCACTATAAATTCTATTCTATAAACAATCACTCCCCAGGCTGCTTACCAGCCCGACCTTGCATCCAAACGCTCCCTGGTTTACTCAAGACCCAGGTGCGCTATCAGCAATTCTTCTTCTTTAGTTATCTACATAGCGGGAACAAGACAGCTTGCAGTTCCCACATATGACAAATCATTTGAGAAAGGCTTTGTGTTGGTTTAGCAAACAACATCAGCTTCAGATGCTGTAGTATGTAGAAACTGCGGCAGAAAGTAAAGAGCAAACTTCAAGTTGTCAATCTCATCAGTTTAACTAAAGTATTTCTGGTAATCCCCAAGTGACATTTCATTAAAGAATTTGCTCATCAGGGACATGTGCTAGAAAATCCAGAGATGTTTAGAACTTGCTTGCCAGATGACTCATAACTGGCATTTAATCAAGTTCATTAACAGACTTTGTAAAAAGACAAAAGTGAAATGCTACCTGTATTGATGTCAGGTTGGAAAAAATTTATTATGTTCAAAGTCTGTGTATGCTACTTATTGAAGAGTGATCTGCTGTGGGAGGCTTGGGTAAGTGGAATGCTGAAAATCCAGGTCTTCATCTGCCTGTCCACCCAACTGGCAATCACTACATGGAATATGTGGTCTTTTTAGATAGAAGGACAAATAAGAATGTTTTGTAATATTTCCGTGTCATGATTTCACTGTCAAATTTTATAAAGCAGAATGCAGCATACTAAAACTTAACATTTATGATCATACCAATGTCTGAACATGAATCTGCTCATTTTAAGACATGTTGGTATCCAAATACATGTATTTATAAAAAAATATGCATACATGTTTTGTAATATGTTTGTATGATGAAAAAAACTTTCACAGAACTAGTCATAATAATGAGCTGCTTGTGCAGTTCTAAAACAACAAATGTGTCTAACATTTTTCTTTTCAGTTTGTAGATTCTTTTCTATCAGAAACATTGAATTTCATCTACCACTTGGTATGCCCAGATCTTGCTTTCCCTGTTCAACTGTCATTAGAGCCATCCACAAGTTTTCTCACTTTTCTCTTGTCTTTCCAACCCACAGGAGAGGGGAATGGCAAGTGGCTGGGTCAGTGCTTGAGCATCAGCCAGAGTCAACCCACCACTCCAAAAAAAAGAAATATCAGTTTTTTCAACATGAATTTCTTCTTTTTTCTTGTTTTCTCTCCTTTCTCTCCTTTCTCCTCTTTTCTCCCTACAATTTATTTTAGGAAATAAATATATGAGAAATGAAATGCAGTATTACTGTTCTGGGTAATTTACATAGACTAAAAGGGAAACCTACTTCAATAGTTTCTCTTTTGGCACATAACAGTGATATGATATTTAAAATCCTTCTTTCTATTTAAGGAAGTCCCCAGAATCATGGCAGATTTCACAATAAGTGTTGAAACCTTATATGAGATTTCAGGAGAATTGCCTGCATAGACTGGTATGAATAAAGATGAAACATTACTTACCTTGACTTTTATCAGCCTAATAAGATATTTCAGTTTGGCTATCACTTTCAGGGGGGTTTTCATTTTTTCCCCTTAGTGAATGTAGTTTCATCCTGACATAATAAGTAGACTAGAAAGAGTGTTCAATCAAGGCAGATAAATGAGTCTTTAGAAAAGTAATTGTTTATCTTTTAATTCAATGAATTAAAGAGTTAATTGTGTGGAACATGGCATGGTAGATGATGAATGCAGAAATAAAAGGGAGGACACAGTGGTTTGTTTTAGAGCATTCTGTATGATGAGGTAGTACCACCAGCCACTGGAAAGTGAGCTGACATAGGTTAGTTAGGCAGAAGAAGCACAGAATTTAAAGATTAATGTATTATGAGCTAAATAACAGTCACTTAAATCCTCTTGCAAAAGGAAAGAACAGATAACATGGCTTTTGATTTAAAACTTCTGAGAGTATTTAAACAGCTGGTTTTTGTTCTTTTTGGTAGGTTCCAAAAAGACTAAATTAGAGATTAAGTCTGCCAGAAAAGAAGAACTTATGTATAATAAGACTGTAGACAGTTAGAAAAAGTGTTAAAACATTTTAACAGATTAAACAGTTCAGTGAACATAAATCTAGAATAATGATGACTTTGATAGGTCTTTATCACACAAGGCCATGTTCATCATAAATTATAAGATATAAAAAAGGAATTATACAGTCAAAAGACAAGCCTGTTTGTATCATTAATGAATGATGAGCAACAGAAACAGAAACCCCAAATCTCAATTTGAAGAATAATGACAACTTTGATAAATCCATTACACAACCATTCCCATGCTTCATAAAATACGTAGAATTAAAAAGACAAAGAATTTGATTTTAAATCCCACAAGAGAAGCCTTTGTGTGATTAAAATTTAGAGGACTGTTGTAATAATTTTTAAATGAAAGACTGAAACCACTTAAAACTGGGAAGCATGTAGACCACAGGCTTAATTAAAACAAATCAGAGTGAAAAGGAATTTAATATGAATTTAGTTTAGAGTGCAGTTATGGACACTTCGTGAATAATGTCATATTTTACACATCACATACATAGTCTATTCTCTTATTATATGTTAACTAAAGGCAGGATTCCTTAATATTTTGTACCCCAGTGTCCATTTCACCAGACATAAAGAACTATTAGGGGTAACTATCAAAATACTGCTTTACATTTGTTAACAAGTCTTCAAGTCTCTTTCTACAATAAGATTTTTCATTTGAATAGGATGTTAGCATGAAACTCAGCTTACGTGGGACAGTATATACTGTGAGAGCAGCCTGTGCTGCATCTGAGGGACTCACAAAAGGACAGAGTATTCAACATCAATTTGTTGGAAAGAAACACAGAAGAGTCCTCCAAAGAAACTAAGGTGAATCCAGATTCTAATGTGGAGATGATGCAATAAGGGATAATGCTAAATTAATAGGAGTTAGAGCAGTAATTTAAAGATTATAATCTAATTTACATAGTGGCTGCTGAAGATGCCTGGAGAAAGTGAGGGTGACACGCCTGTGGGCCCTGCAGACTCACCCTTTCAGTCAGCCGTTGCCTTACATCGTGTTTGCCTGCACTCCTGCAGCAGACCAACTGCTAAAACAGTGACTTTTCCACTTTTACCAGAGCTGACAATTTTCAATGCAGTATGATTGAACTAGTTACTTCAGAAGAGGTCCTTTTCCAACTGCAAAGGAGTAAAATGGTGTATTGTTTCATTCTGGTAGAAAACATGGCTGAATGTACATGACAACAAATGTGGAACCATTGCCTTTTTATTAAACTGCAAAAACTGAAGAGTTATGAACAGTAAAGATGGTGTTCATCAGCACAAACACATGTACCTGAATATTGCTAGGTCTTAGCTAGTCACCCCAGGCTCCCTTTGCAGCCTAAGAAGTGTTCCTCTCACTTTGAAATGCCTATTTCTCTCCGGAGACCATACTTGTTGCAGTATGCTGGTTGTACCACAGGTAACACAGCTTAAAATTTCTACTCAGTCCAAAACACCCACTTGATCTGGAAGAAATCAGAGTTTTCAGTGAGATAGAATTTGTATAACAATATCATATGACTCAAAAAAAATTCACTTTTTTTTGATAAAAATATGAAAAAATAAAAAATTTTAATGTGCCATATACTTTCCAGATCTGTAAGTGATGGTCTCATGTAAGACAAGCTCCTATGAGTTGCAGGTACTTGGAGAATTGTCCTAGCTTTACTTATAAAGGTAGTTTTAGGTTATTTCTTATTACAGATTTTAGATTTCAATTCTAAGATTAGGGAGTTAGTATATTACATATTTTCATTCAAAGTGTCCTGGGCATTCTGCCTAAAGAATTTTTCATTCGTTCATTTTGCCTGGCAAAAGTCAAAAAAATCCCCAAAAGAAGTTACTCTGGGATTGCCTAAATTTCTAGAAATAAAGTAAGGAATGAGTTGCACTTCTGTCTTGACAACTTGAGGAAGCTGCTGCTGGTTTGTACGACTTCTGGTCCTGTAAGATGGAAAACAGCCATATCTTTACAACCCTTATCTCTGAAGATCAGTTCTGTCGTGCTAGCTAAGCTCCAAAGTATACATTTATAAATAACCATCACTGAAGCTGGTACAATTTTGAAGTTCTGTAAAGGGCTTGGTAAATACTCAGGGCATCATTATGCCCAAGCACTAGTAACACCAACTCTTGATTAGAGGTCACGGGGTTCTTAGGTTTTTCTGTTGACTTCTCAGTTCCAAAGGCTTCTGTTGTCTGTGGTGTCCTGCCTTCTGACGAGCTATTATGAGTATTTGATGAGAGTGTGGTGAATTCACAGATCACCTGAACCCCAGCTTTACTGAGAGAAAATATCCCTTTGGCTAGTTTGGGTCAGATGTCCTGTCTATGCTTCCTCCTGGCTACTTGTGCCCCTCCTCACTTGCAGAACATGAGAGACTGAAAAGTCCTTTTTCAGGGTAAGCACTACTGAGCAGGAACTGAAACACTGGTGTGTTATCAGCATTGTTCTCAGACTAAAGTCGAAAACACAGCACTGTACCACCTACTAGGAAGAAAATAAACTCTATCCCAGCTGAAACCAGGATAGTTAGTCTCTGTGATTTCACGGAACTGATAATACAGGCAGTGATAAATGTGTAATTTTGTGAAATTACATGATAACATATCCTGGATAATTTTTGTATCAAGGTATGTGGAAGAGTAAAGGGTTAAGATTTTTTAATATCTGCCAAGATAAAAGATGAATATTTTTCTTCTATATTAGATAAATAAGCTTGTTTTCTTCATAAGGAAAGACCAAACTATCAGCTTGCTGGGAGGCAAAGGGTGGTGATTTTAGTCAGAATGCCACAGTAAACAGAAATATTACTATAGCTGTTGTGGGTATGATAAATTCAGATATGAAATCAGACACTAGAGCATATTTTGACAACTCTAATATTTTAAAAATATCATCTCACTTTTTTTTTTTTTTAAATGAATGTTTTTGTCCCTCATAAAAGAAGAAGCAGGAAGCTCTCAGTCTATTTTAACATGTTTTGATATATGTTATTCTAAGGGTGCCTATAGTTTTTTGTTGGTAAGTAATTAAACAGGAATGACGCTGAACTACAGATGCTTTCTGATCATTGAACAGTGTTACTTTAATGGCCTGTGGCCTGACTGGCGCTTGAAAACTTTTAATCCACTTTAAGCACTCTATACATTTGATACTTGAACTTGACTGGCTGAGTCCAGTGTTATTGTAATCTTTTTGTCTTTGATCTAACTTAAAGCTTTTACTTACCCACTGGTGCCATTTTCTTTCCAGTGTTATTGTGCCTTTCTGGACTTCCAACTGTAGCTTCATCCTTGTAAACTGATGCTTGAAACAAAAATATAAATATTAAAATGTACATTTCTGAGGCATCCAGTTCCAGGCTATTTTCTCTTCCTTATGAGGAGGCTAGGTTGCCTCAAGAGATGCGTCATTTTCAGAAGCACTAGCAAGCAATCTTACCAGTAAGCAAATGTCAGTACTCTATGTTCTTTGACCCTGTAGAGATCAGAAACTTTATTGTTGGTTTGAATGGGAAAAAGTGGTGGAGAGATCGGGCTGACACCAATCAGCTGTTAAAGCTGTTAAAGCTGTTAAATCAGTCTCTAACGATCTCAGAGTAGGATCTCAGAACTGAAAGTGAATAAAGTTGACCTGGATCAGACTCTTAGAAATATTATATATTTTATCAGGTGTTGAACAGCCATGTGTCTGGCATTTATAGTTTGTCTGCAAAGTTGTTCTAGGGTGCCAATATGCTTACCTTCTTCAGTACACCAGGACATGCTGTTACTCTGCACTTGATTCTTATGCTATCACCTAAGAAGGAAGTCCTAGGGAAGATGCAGCTTTGCATGTCTATATATCTGTTTATGTTGTAGACATGTCTTGAAAACTCAAACCAAAACCTGTATCTAATTCTTCCTTTTCAAACAGACCAATAAGTTTCATGCTATAGTTTCAGTGAAGAAAAACATGACAAATATTGGCTTTATGTTCCTTGAGCAGAAAGGAGTTCATAGCTATATAGCTAATAATCATATGTTTCAAACTCTCTATCTCTTGAAGTCGAGCCATTGACATTTTGATAGCTAACGATGACGCAATAGGTGAATGACAGAATATCCTTTTTCTCCTACTTGGCTTATGCTAATGATAAAGTGGTAACTACTGATAACATGATAATGATAGAGGGATAATTATGAGGATTGAGTCCTGGTCTTTTATTACAGATTTATTTTTCCTAGGTCCTATGATATCTTAGTTTTGACAACGTTCTTCTTCAGTTGGCTTTTGAGTTGTCTCTTAAGTGTACTTTTGCTTTCTTTAACTCTGATGCTAAGTGCATTTTAATGAGAAGCTTTGTTGCCTGACCTGTAACCATTATTTTAAGTCAAAAAAAAATCTGGTTTTGAAGACCAGTGGTGTCACTTGCTCTCAAGTCATAGATGTTTTATGAGTCTTTTTGAATAACCAGCATTTCAGGTAGTACGGTATTGAAAATGTACTTTTGCTACTGTCATTGTACAAGAGTTTCATCTATTTTTTATGATATTTTTGTAGGTTTTAAGGTGCTTTAGTGCAATAACCTTTAATAATTTTTCCCCAGGTAATTTTTTACTGAAATTTTCTTTGACTTTTTTATACATTATTCTGATATTATTTGTCTTTCATGGACTGTTTTCTGCTTTATTTATTTTTTTCCTTTTAACTATCCTCTGAAAAATAAAGGGAAACTCAATTATGTGAGGAATACAGATACATAGCAATAAACAAAAATGAACTTGTTGTGTTTTAAAAGCTGTTTGTGGGTATATGATTCACTAATACTTGTTTTTAAAAAATCTTAAGTAGGCTGGGTAATTGTTCTAATTAAGCAAAATAAATGATTTTTTTCAGTAAAAAAAAGATACAGACTTTAAAAAGATCTACTATGAAAACTCCTATATTTGTCCATAATATGCTTAAGAATATGATTATTGGGATATTTTAGTATATCTGCACTAAAAGTTATTTAAAAAAAAAAAATAAATTATTTCGTACCACTACTCTGCACAAACTAAGCTGAAGATAGCTTAGCCATCCTTTTCTGCTTGTACACCAAATGAAGTTCAGACATCACTGAAAAACCATCAGATATCAGTGATTCGCAGTCACTTTTACACTGGGACAGATCTTAACTGTTAACCTATGTAGGAAAGGTTGATTCCATTCTTTCTTGACCCAGAAAATGTACATTATAGTCACAATATGCTTTAAATTTCTATAGAAATTTTTAGAATATACTTTTCAGCTGCATGGATAATAAAGAATAATACATCATACTTCCCACTATCTAACTTTGAGAGGTCATTTGTAGCAGTAAAATAGAAAATAAAGATTAAAAAAAAAGGGAAAAAGAAAAAGAAAAAAAGAACCCCACACAAGAAAAGGCTTACAGAAATCTAATTGAAACTTTTAATTAGTCTTATGTTATTTTTAGACTGTCTTAAGGCTTCATAATTGAACCTTTACAGCTGTACAAACAAATAGAAGTCCAGTAACCTGAAATTCATGATGTTTACTAATGAAGTCAGCCTGGAAACCTCTTCATTTAATATTGCAATTTGATTACCATCATATTCTGATTGGACTCTTGATTTACATTTTAATGAGCACATAATATTTGAAATGCAAAACAGGGTGTTATCAGGGGTAGTTCACTAGAACTGACAAGATTAAAATGAAAACCAACTAATGTTCTGTTTTATAAAAACATTAAAAAAGGAAGTACGAGATGATAGACAAATTTTGGTTTATTAGAAAGAACTTATAATAGCTTACATTAATTAATTGATTTTAAATTTAAAGGAATTCTGTGAAAAAATGTATTTCAATCTCCTCATTGAGAAATCTATTCATTATTGTTTCTTCAGTGGGAACCTAAATAACTATGTAGGTCTTGAAATATTTATTATGACAGAGGCGAAATACTGCAGAAACAAATCTCTTAAATCATTATTTTCTCTAGGTACATATGAACTGCTTACTCCAGGTTCAGGAGTTCATCAGTTTCACCAATTTTCTATTGAATTTCTTTTTTTATTATTCAAGTCCTTATTTATTAAAATATTAGTTTGTTGGCTTTTTTTTGGATAATATTTATTTTATTAAGGCTTGTTTGGATTTTTTTAGAGTTTTCTGATATTTGCTATAGCTTTACTTAGGAATACTGAATTCTACTCTTGAAAAATAATTTGCCTTCTTCCCATTTGTCTGGTCTGATCTGACATGTTTGAGATTTTTTCTGTATACATATTTTGCACAGGTTTAACTTACTCCTTATTGGACAATATTTTTTGTTGTTTATGAAGTAATTGCATAAATCTGTGCACTCTTGATCCTATGAAGAGGGTAACTACTACAAAACAGTGATTGTACTGATCAGCATTTTATCTAACATACCTCACATTTCAGTTTTTTAAAATGATCAGTTTTTATAGCCAACTAGTCTTTGTTAATAACCTTTTTCCCTTCAGAAAAAACATTTTTACTGTTTTCATCATGTGTACTTTATGAATCTGTAAATAATGCTATTTAATGTATGATCCACATTCGTAAAGAAGGCTCCTACGCTTATGTCTTGAATTTTTAAGGTATCATTTTTTTTTTCTTCTATTCTTTTTTTTTTTTTTTTTTTTTTTTTTAATATCTGATAGATTTTGCTAGTTCCTTTTTAAAATTTTAAATTGAAAGCAAGTTGGAAAGAGTTGATAGGTGACATTTCTTTTAAGGAGTTAGGAACAATTGAACTTTTCTGTGTTTCACTCTGCAGTAGTTTTCGACCCATTCTAAAGTGTTGAGAAAATGTTGATAAATACACCTGTTCTGTAGCTGATCTAAGGATTTCAAGAAACATAAAAAAAAAAGCTAAGACTATGAATAGACTGATATCTGAATCATATGTCATATCCATAGATAAGCAGTTGAGTTTAGCTTTATTTTCATTTTATTATTCTGGAAAGAAAATCTCTGGGGGCAAGGTACTGTAAGACACCAAACCAGTCATGACCTTTTCTTCTTTCCAGCATGGTTCAATTGCAGCTTTTCTTAAAAATAATGAAAACAAACTGGCAATAGTTGTAAAAGTTTCCAAGTCCATTTATGTTGTTATGTCAGGTCTAGTGATTTTGCTTTCAGCTCATTCCACATCAGAAAACTTACATGAAGCAGAAGTCAGTTCCTGAGAATGGGAGTTCTCAAATATTCAGATTTTAAGTCTGAGGCAGCACTGACTTTATTTTATAAATAAGTATTAATCATTATAGCATTAGTTGCTGTCAGTGACACAATGACAAAAAATGCAACAAGGAATTACACTCATCCTAGTGCAACAGTTAGCCTAATAGCGCAAAGTACTTTACTCACATTAAAGCTGTCAGACTTTAGCAGGACTAAAAATTGAGCAAAAAGATCCTGAAAGCCTCCATGATTTATTTGCCATTAAATCTTCATGTTTGCCCTATATCACAAACTGAATGTGCCCATGAGGTGCAAAATGGAAAGTGAATTGCAGAAAAAGTGAAGAAAAGAACAAACAATGTCACAGAGTTGGCAAGGATTGAAACTTGACCAATACAAAAAGGAAAGTGCCTCCTCATGCATGGAGTAGCATTCAGGAAATAAATTCCTTTCTTTTTTTCTTTTTTTCTCCCTAAATGTGATGTTGTCCATCAATCAACATTATGTAAGACAAGTCTGAACACAGGCTGTGTTAGAATGATTAGGAGAGGAAAGGGCAAAGATATCATCTAGAGAGCATTACTCGATATCGTTTCTTCTTATAAGAGCTATGAAAGTGTTTGAAACACCTTGGTGGGGGGGGAAGGGTATTTTTAGACACATGGGGTATTGCAGCTGACAGGATTCAACAGTGAACAGAAAGAATAGTCTTCCAAGGCTGGGTGGCTTGCGCACTGATTTTGCACTGGCTTTTGGGGGAAACCAGCTACCTGACTGACATACAACAGAATTAATCTCCCTGTATTCATACACCTGAAATGTAGTGTACATAGTGTACAAAGAGCTTCACAGTCTCATTCACAGTCAAGTGAGACAAATAAGCCCCAGCAAAAAGGCTTTGCCACCCCTTTCATCTTTGGATGAACTACCCATTTCTCACAACTGGTCACAAAGAGTGCAATCAAAATTTCGCTACATTTTAGATAGTGTCCTGGGCTCAGCAGTAGCAGTCATTTTTCTCCTTCTTAGTAGCTGGTACAGCGCTGTGTTTTTGACTTTCGACCTTAGAACAGCGCTGATAACACCGATGTTTTCAGTTACTGCTTAGTAACGTTTAGTCTGACCAAGGACTTTCTGAGCCTCATGCTCCGCCAGGGAGGAGGGGAAGTTGGAAGGAAGCAGAGACAGGACACCTGACCCAAACTGACCAAAGAGGTATTCCATACCACAGCACATCATGGCCAGGATGTAAAACTAGGGGCAGTTACCCGGAAGGGTGAGAATCACTGCTGCTGGTTCGGGCTTGGTATCGGGTGGTAAGCAGTTGTATTCTCTTCCCTTGTATTTCCCTTGTCATTGTTATTGGTGGTAGCAGCAGTGGTTTGTGTTGTACCTTAGTTACTGGACTGTTCTTATCTCAACCTGTGGGAGTTGCATTCTTTCGATTCTCCCCCCCAACCCCCAGGGAGCTGGGGGAAAAAAAGAGGGGGGAGTGAGTGAGCAAACTGCGTGAGAGGCTTAAAACACGACAGATATCTAAAGCTAGCTGAAATACATCCTCTTTCAAAAGGTTTTGGAAAGCATTAATGCACTGTGTAAGTTGGGTTTTGGTTTTGGGGAAAAGAAAGATAGTTAATTAAATTAAATCCACTAGCAGCCAATAACTCTGAAAGGGCTTTGAATGTGGAGTTCACTTTTGCTGAAAAAATAAACAGGAAAAAATGAAATGTTATACAATGAAGCAAATTTGTCATGTTGCAGATATTTCTGTTGGCTGTTTCCTTACACAACAGCTTTTTTCCTCAGGTTCAGCCTTATTCCAGCAATCTTTCCATCACTTCTTTGTTGTGATAGTTTGGCAGAGTCGCCTCTAGGTCCCAGGAAAAAAAAATATCTGTTACCCACTTTTGAAAGGAGAACACTTTTTAAAATTTCTTCTGAATTACTGATAGGTCTGTTTTAAATTTAGCAGTGTTTGACAATTGATGAAATAATAAGTGATTTTAAAAGCATATCCAGAATGCTGGCTTTTTATCTCTGGGATAAGCACAGCTTTGCTGTATCATAGAATCATAGAATCATAGAATAGTAAGGGTTGGAAAGGAACTCAAGATCATCAAGTTCCAACCCCCCTGCCATGGGCAGGGACACCTCCCACTAAACCATGCCATCCAAGGCTATGTCCAACCCCACCTTGAACGCCACCAGGGATGAAGCATCCACAACCTCCCTGGCCAACCCATTCCAGGGCCCCACCACCCTTACAGTAAAGAATTTCTTCCTCAGATCCAATCTAAACTTCCCCTGTTTAAGTTTAAACCCATTACCCCTTGTCCTCTCACCACAGTCCCTAATGAAGAGTCCCTCCCCAGCATCCCTATAGGCCCCTTTCAGGTATTGCAAGGCTGCTATGAGGTCTCCACGCAGCCTTCTCTTCTCCAGGCTGAACAGCCCCAATTTTCTCAGCCTATCTTTGTACAGGAGGTGCTCCAGTCCCCTGATCATCCTCGTGGCCCTCCTCTGCACTTGTTCTAACAGTTCCATGTCCTTTTTATGTTGAGGACACCAGAACTGCACGCAATACTCCAAGTGATGTCTCACGAGAGGAGAGTAAAGGAGCAGGATCACCTCCCTCGACCTGCTGGTCACACTCCTTTTGATGCAACCCAGGATACGGTTGGCCTTCTGGGCTGCAAGTGCACACTGCCGGCTCATGTTCATTTTTTCATCAACCCACACCCCCAAGTCCTTCTCCGCAGGGCTGCTCTGAATCTCCAACCTCCCAATCTGTAGCTGTGCCTGGCATTGCTCCGACCCAGGTGGAGGACTTTGCACTTAGCATGGTTAAACTTCATCAGGTTGGCATCAGCCCACCTCACAAGCGTGTCAAAGTCCCTCTGGATGGCATTCCTTCCCTCCAACTTATCAACTGAACCACACAGCTTGGTGTCATCGGCAAACTTGCTGAGGGCGCACTCAATCCCACTGTCCATGTCACCCACAAAGATGCTGAACAAGACCGGTCCCAACACTGATCCCTGGGGAACACCACTCGTTACTGGTCTCCAGCTGGATATTGAGCCACTGAGCACTACTCTTTGCGTGCGGCCATCCAGCCAGTTCTTTATCCACCGAGTGTTCCACCTATCAAATTGATGTCTCTCCAACTTAGAGAGAAGGATGCCATGGGAGACAGTGTCAAACGCTTTACACATGTCCAGGTAGATGACATCAACTGCTCTGCCCCTGTCCATCAGTTCCGTAGCCCCTTCATAGAAGGTCACCAGATTGGTCAGGCAGGATTTCCCCTTAGTGAAGCCATGCTGGCTGTCCCCAAGCACCTTGTTGGTTTTCATGTGCCTTAGCATGCCTTCCAGGAGAATCCGCTCCAAGATTTTGCCAGGCACAGAGGTGATACTGACTGGTCTGTAGTTCCCCAGGATATCCATTTTCCCCTTCTTGAAAATGGGGGTTATATTTCCCTTTTTCCAGTCATCGGGAACTTCACCTGACTGCCATGATTTTTCAAATATGATGGACAGCGGCTTAGCAACTTCATTCTCCAGCTCCTTCAGTACCCGCAGATGGATTTCATCCGGTCCCATGGACTTGTATACATTCAGGTTCCTAAGGTGGTCCCGAACAAGATCCTCCCCCACAGTGGGCCCAGGGTCCCCACCCTCACCGTCCCCGCATCTGCCTTCCAAGACTTGGGTGGTGTGGTCAGAGCATTTGCCGGTAAAGACTGAGGAAAAGAAGTCATTAAGAACCTCAGCTTTCTCCAAATCCAGGGTAACCAGTTCCCCCGATAGCTTCTGGAGAGGGCCCACGTTGCCCCTAACCTGTCTTTTATTGGCAATGTACCTATAAAATCCCTTCCTGTTATCCTTAACATCCCTAGCCAAGTTTAATTCTAAGTGGGCCTTAGCTTTCCTAACCTGGTCCCTAGCTTCCCGGACAACATCCCTGTATTCTTCCCAGGCTGCCTGTCCTTGCTTCCACCTTTCATAAGACTCTTTTTTCCTTCGAATTTTGCTCAGCAGCTCCTTATCCATCCAAGGAGGTCTCCTGGCCCTCCTGCTAAACTTCCTTCTAGTTGGGATGCAACACTCCTGAGCTTGCAGCAGGTGATCCTTGAATATCAACCAAATGTCTTGGGCCCCCCTGCCCTCTAGGGCTGTATCCCATGGAACCTTACTGAGCAGGTTCCTGAAGAGGCCAAAGTCTGCTCTCTTGAAGTCCAGGGCAGTGAGCTTGCTGCATGCTCTTCTCACTGTCCTGAGGATCTCAAACTCGACCATCTCATGATAGCTGCAATCAAGGCTGCCCTGGAGCGTCACATTCCCAACTAGCCCTTCTCTGTTGGTGAGGACGAGGTCAAGCATGGCACCACTCCTTGTCGGCTCCTCTATTACTTGCAGAAGGAAGTTGTCAAAAATACAGCGGTGTACCAGCTACCAAGAAGGAGAAAAATGACTGCTAGTGCTGAACCCAGGACACCATTCCAGTGCCTCACCACCCTTACAATAATGAACTTCTTCCTTATATCCAATCTAAACTTCCCTTGTTTAAATTTGAACCCGTTACCCATTATCCTATCACTACAGTCCCTAATGAAGAGTTCCTCCCCAGCATCCTTATAGGCCCCCTTCAGGTACTGGAAGGCTGCTATGAGGTCTCCACGCAGCCTTCTCTTCTCCAGGCTGAATAGCCCCAACTTTCTCAGCCAATCTTCATGTCCCTGTGAAAATATCCCTTTCTAAACACAGCTGAAAAATGAAGCTGCTGAGAAATGTTTGGAAACCAGGCCAAGAAAAATGTTGCCATTTCACCATGAATAGTTGCATTCATGCAACATAAAAAGGCACTTTAAATCACAATGTCCACTGAGGACATCAATCCATCAACCCTTCTGAACTGTCACATTCAGACAGGACAAAGACAGGAAAAATGAAACGATTGTTTGAAATTTCTTGAGGATACTGCAGAAGATGCTGTTATTCCTCCCAAATCCTGTTTGTCTTCAGTCAAAGGATCACACACTGAGCTTGATTGATTCTGTCAAGAAGAGCAGTTCTGTATTATCTTTAAACTTCTATGAAAAACATTTGAACTGTGACATTCTGTTTCTGGGGAATATTGACAGCAAGGGTGGTGACAAGAAAACCTTTTGATTGTAATCAGAGTGCTCCTAAGCATTTTTGGAAATTGTAGAGGGTGCTTGTACCTTTAGAGCAGCACAGTCTCCATGGAAGGAAATAAAATCATGTGGTCAGAGAATATTGTGGCTTTTGTGTCCTATACTCTCATTATATTCTTGTCTCCAGTACTTTGTAACACTGGTCTTGTAACCTATCCTCTCTCTACTGTGATATAGTCACTTATAAAATACTGTGATATTTTTTTCTCTGTTTAAATGCATTTTTGCAAATTAACTGGTATTTATGTAAATTTTGAGGTTCTACCTGTAAAATGCTAATAGATTAGTGAGACTAAATGAAGATTGCTATTTTTATGGAATGTTTGTCAGAAGTTTTTATCCACTGAGCAGTATATAAGGGCCACCATCTTTAAGAGGATATGACAGAACCATGAGTGACTGATACTAAGCTTTCAACATAGAACCTTTGATAACCTGGAAAATGTATTTTTAATACTGAATTATTTTATTTTATTTTAGTTTAGTTTAGTTTAGTTTAGTTTAGTGTAGTGTAGTTTAGTTTAGTTTAGTTTAGTTTAGTTTAGTTATTATTATTAGTTCTGAACAACTATTATTCTTTTACAAATTCCTTTTTACATTGTTTTGAATTCATTTGAAAATATTTTGTGGAATGTTTCTGCTTGTGATGCAGATGAAAGTAGCAAAGTTATTAGAGGCAAAAATAAAGTGTTATTTGCTTGCTTTTTCTCAGTGGCTTCTCTAGGTCCAGAGGAGGGCCACGAGGATGATCAGGGGACTGGAGCACCTCCCGTATGAAGATAGCCTGAGAAAATTGGGGCTGTTCAGCCTGGAGAAGAGAAGACCTCATAGCAGCCTTGCAATACCTGAAGGGGGCCTATAGGGATGCTGTTGAGGGACTCTTCATTAGGGACTGTGGTGAGAGGACAAGGGGTAATGGGTTTAAACTTAAACAGGGGAAGTTTAGATTGGATCTGAGGAAGAAATTCTTTACTGTAAGGGTGGTGAGGCCCTGGAATGGGTTGCCCAAGGAAGTTGTGAATGCTTCATCCCTGGAGGCGTTCAAGGTGGGGTTGGACATAGCCTTGGATGGCATGGTTTATTGGGAGGTGTCCCTGCCCATGGCAGGGGGGTTGGAACTCGATGATCTTGAGGTCCTTTCCAACCCTAACTATTCTATGATTCTATGATTTATATGTCACTGGGTTTACTACACAGTGGCTTCCTGCAAATACAGTTAGCCACAAGATTTAATTGATTATACAACAATGTTTATAAGAGAGGTTTAGTAATTTTGGGATCCTTAAACACATCCAAATTTACTTCAGAATCATAAAATTGACTATGTTGGAAAAGACCTTTAAGATTATCAAGTACGACCTTTCATACAATCTGGACAAACAGGAGAGCAGGCAATGCTGAAAATGGGGGAACTTGTCCACCAATACACTCTGCTGCTTGCTATCAGTCCGGGTCATCTATTCCTAAATCCACTATGAGTGCTTTAAGCTTGTCTATTAGCCAACAGCATGGTTGGAAAAAAGCAGATCGTGGGACCTGGCAAGCATAAGTCCTCTCACCAACATGCTCTTATCTCTTTTGTATGGATTAAATAAAAAGAAAGAATGGAGAGAAATGAGCACCTGCCCTTGGAATCTGACCTTGTGCATAATATTTATTGAGAATGTTTAATAAGAGGTAAACAGCCTTAATTCCTCCTACCTATAGAAAATATTCCGTTAAAAATAGGGGATCAGAAGTAGTAAATGAAGAATGTAGGTGACAATATCTTAACACAGTTTTTAGAAGAGAAATATTATATCTTTAAAAATCTCGTTAGGATAAATAATACCTTGTCTCACTAGGGAACATTTTGAGCACATTATATTGAAAATGACTTATTTTTCACTCAAAGTTGTCTATTTTATGCTTCATGATGGAAAGCAGCTTCCTTTTCCAGGAGTCTCTTGAGCATGGAAAGAAAAGGTACAGTATGTTCTATCTTACATTTTTGCAAGTTGTTTAACTGCTTTTGCTGAATCACATTTTAAAACCTTGACAGTGACTTAAATGACCACAGATTTAAGCTTTGCTCCTAACATGCCATAATGTCATAACTCTGTTCAGCAAGGCAGTGATGTGCAAGTTTAAACACTGCAATGAAGTCTCTGTGCTTGTAGTCCCTCATCCCTCCTTAATAAACATGCAGATATATATATTGCACAAGACACAGTAAGCCAGGGGAAAAGCACCCCATTAATCTCCAGCAACTGGAGCGGTTTGTTTTGTAATGAAAGTTTGTTCTGTCTTTGTAACACAAACTGGTGCTGATTTCCTATTACTTTTTAAGTTCAATAGAAGAGATCTTTGACAGAAAATTTCACTCTCTGCATGTCATGAGTTCTGCACACGAACACAATCCTGAAATACTTTTGCTGCAGAAAAACACTCAAGAAGGAAACAGTCTGTTCTGAGTTCATACTTGGCATTTCATTCTTTCTTGGCTACTTTTACTATATTTATCTTGAGCTGTAAAGGACAGAATATTTATTTGTGCAGTTTATGCATGAAACTGCTTGTTTATTATTAACCCTGTTCCATATTCACACTTGAGAGAGACGGAATACCCTAAGACTGCTGTTCTGGATAGATTTTCATCCTTTCCATGGAATTATTGATTGGTAAAGCTGGTCCCCAACAATGATAATAATTGGAAGTATGGACCTGCTTTGATTTTCAGTGTTTAGCAAGAACATTTTCTGCATACTCTGAGCCTAAAAAGTGGTCTTTTCCTTTATCTGCCAATAAATCAAAATAATTTCTTAGTTCCTTGGACTATGGCAAAATAAAGCTGTTTGTTTAAAATCTGAAGTCAATGTGCTATCCAACTGGATTTGCAGATACTTTTACATAAAGAAAATCCCTTCTATTCATAATTCATTGCCTTATACCTTGCACTGGGTACTAGTTCCCTGAGGAAATTTTTTGTAGGTGAAGATGGAATTGCTTCCTTATGTCCAGCTCCACCATGCCAAGGCTTAACATCTGTTTCTAAGCATTCATTTGCCCATTGTTATGGACCCCACAAAGACTGTTTGCAGGCCTTTACCAACCAGAACTTTGCAAAAACTTTCTGCCAAAACAGGTGCTTATTAATGCTTAATTAGTTGCATAATGTATAATAACTGTTCAAGGAGCTGCTGTTGTTCTGTTGTTCATATTGGAATAAGAGCTTCTGAGGCAAGGGGTGGAACAGAGATGTGAAAACTGCTGCTGGTAGCATGTTTTGAATGGTCTTGTGTTAGAAGCATATTGCATTTAAAGAAAAATAAAAGCAAAATGGCACAATGCAACTTCCGTTGAAATACAAAGAGCGGGAGAAACGTTCAAGGTTGGTAGGAGGTGTTTAAAATACTGGGTCTTTATTACTGCATAGCAGAGCTCAGTAAATAATAGAATTCATTCTTAAATAAAAGAGAAATTGATTTTACTATAATCCTGAACCACAGCCTTTAGTGTTTGAGAATGCTGATGCTATGGAAAATTTGTGCAGAGGACCAGAGCTTCACAAACTTCACAAAAATCAGTATAAATTTCCTGACAAAATGTGTCCCTGCATTTTACTGTTAATTTTTCTCCATTCTGAAATGGTTCGAATGCTCAAAGTATACAAACAATATAATTAAGTTTGTGAACTACACATCATGAATAATACATTCTGAGCAATAGGTAAATAACCTAAATTTAGAAAACTTTTCTTCTAAGCAATTCAGCTGTTGAATTTCCAAGAAATTCAGAGGAAATCAGGATCAGTTGCAGCTCATTGGCTGACCAAAACCACAACCATGACTGCAATTATTATTGTTCTTTTGGATAATTAAGCATGTAAAAAATGCACAGAGCTTGCAAGATGAATATACCTCTTAGTACATCAGAAGAAACCAAAGTCAGGATATTAATCATTAATAAAATTCTACATAATTTACATCATTTTTCTTTTCTGTGAAGGTAAAATATGGCATTATTTCACACTTAGAAGGATTGATTTAAAAATTACCCTTCAATCTTTAAAGGTTTGTACATGGAGGCTTTTGGCATGAAATGTAATGGAATTACATATATTCCATAGTGATAATTCTGGATTAATGTTTTCATTTTTGCACTGCATAAATGCATCTAAATTCAAGCTAACTGAATCTTTGCAAATGATTTACAATGGAACATTAAGAAAGTAGACTCAACTGTCATTCTGGATTAATTGAACCCTAATATAAAGGGAATTAATTTTGTGAATATCTGAAATACTCATTTTGTTTGAAACTAAAAACAAGAAAAAAAATTATCATGATTCTATTTTTTTTTCTCTCAAATATTGTCCTCTAATCCTGTTTAGTTTCATTAGAATCCCATTAATTCCAACAAAGGCACAGAAGTCTGAAGCAGCATAGGCATTTGCAGCAAAAATAGTGGTCAAACCACATCATGACATTAAAACCAGGTTCCATACATCACCAGAGGTTTGAGGTAATGAGATTAAATGTTTCTGGTTTTAAAATATTTCCATCACTTCCTAGCAGGTTTTTGAAATCCAAAATATTTTTTTCATGAAAAACGTAAAACAGCGCTTGCAGAAATGTGAAAAATAAGTCTTTTGACCAAAACCTTTCATTCAAATCCTGTACAAGATGCTACACTTTTATCCACATTGCAACAATATGCACAAGTTTTGTGGAAATAACTGGTGTGACAGAAATAATTTATGTAGTTCTTACAGTAATTGTGTTGTGCTGTAAACGAATACCCTTGCTTTAGGGGGAAACTTTATAAAGAAGTCTTAGTATGACCAAGACAAGAAGCAGCAACTTAAAAAAATTTGTAAAAGGAATTTAGAACCAAAGTTACAGTAGTGAAAAGAAAATTCCCTCAGATTTTATAGTTCCTGAATTCAGTGCTGCCTGGGGTCTGAGACCACCACAACTGCTGGGTGTCTGAGTGGATCTGTGCATACTGGGAATTTGTTTATGAAACTCAAACATACTTAGATATGAAGGATTGTCTGAAGAGTTTGTGTCAATGTTTTTTTGGTACATCCAGTTAATTGTATTACAACTGTCTAAATTAATTTTCTGGTCAAAAGGCACA
The DNA here is from genome assembly GCA_039720435.1 of Amazona ochrocephala. NCBI lineage: Eukaryota > Metazoa > Chordata > Aves > Psittaciformes > Psittacidae > Amazona > Amazona ochrocephala. The sequence continues at coordinate 28,250,898 of CM077882.1, forward strand.
AACCCAGATTCTCTCAAGCAGTTAGACATTGGTGATAGTTGGATTTCCAGTCACGTAGTCTGCACCATCCTTTTGGAGCTTAACTGGCAATGCATCATTGCTCAAACTGGGATAATTTGGGGTTTATGGAGAAGATTTCCTGATAAAATGGCAAGTGCCTACTTCTGCTCCGAAGTAAAGTTGATCCTGAACAAGGTTATTCTTGACAACAGTTTAGGCATATGTGACTGAAGGTTGAGCTCAGGCAAGTTCCCCTTTGCCTTGGCCCTCAGTAGGTCAAGCAATTACACACACGTAGAAGCCTGGTTTTGTCAGATGTCTTGCACTGTGTTTTGGTAAACTAGAAATTATACCTGGAGGCACTATAGCTAAGGCTGATGATTGGACTTGTGTAAAGTCATTCGCACTACATGATTATTTAAGTTTTCATGCAGTGATCTGAGAATTGCTGCTGTAGCATTTGTTTTTAATTGTCATGTAATCTGCACAGTGAAAACAAGCCAGGATTATTTAAAATATTGCAGGTAAATTAGGGAGAAAAATAGTGCAAAATAGTTTCTTTTCCTTTTACTAAAAATTCCCTTCGGAGTTATTTGAAAAGTCTTTTCAGCCTAGCTGTCCATCCAGGACAGGATCCTTGAGTTTGGTTTGCATCATCACCCTGACAAGATGCAGGCTCTAAGCGAGAACTTGCTGGTTTGAAATAATGGTAGAAATCAAGTCAGCCTAAAAGGGTTACAGATTTGTAAAACAACAACTTTGCCAAAGACTTACAATGCAGTCATAATATTTGCATATTCCTTCATGCAACTAGGTGATTAAAAGGAAAACATTTGTTGACACTTCATTTGCATTTATTAAAGTGCTAGTACAGTTACTCATCCAAGGAAAGGATATATTCAGGACAAATAAGTTAAATTTCAGAACTTAATTAGTAAATGTAATTATGCTTATTCTTGTAAAGTAATGAACTTCAAGCACATCTGCACCAATAATGTATATTTATTTGTCTCTAAAAATACCTGTTTGGAGAGCATTAATAAATGATAACCTTGAAGCAGTAGGGCAAAATCAAATTCTTTATTGTGTATACAGGAAAAGTGAGTTTTGAATGACATGGAGCTTATTTGTTAGCTACTAGCATTCTAGAAAGGTGTTTAAGATAATACCCAATGTAGTAAAACTTCATCAGGAATGTCATGTAGAAACATGGTTCTTCATTCAGGGATTTAGAATAAATGACAATACAATAACCAAGGCAAATATCTTACAGCTATTTAATACTCAAAGAGACTAGAATAACTTGGTTTGTTTTCCCCATGGGGGTTATGGCTGCTTTTTGTAAATATGTTGTTGTGTAATGGAGGGAGAAGAAATGCTTAAGTAAAAGAAAAAGTTGGGAGAAATCTAAATGTATATAACATATATAAAGAAGGAAATGTGTTGTGTTGACCTATAGTTGTGCAACATGCCCTAGAAGAAAATGTATTGTGCTGATCTATAGTTGTGCAAGATGCTCTATGCTACCTGCAGACTCGGATTTAAGTTCACTGATTCCTTTGATTTCCATATACTTCCCCTCTATATTAAGAGCTGTTGGCTTGAAAGAGTAGAACTCAGCTTACAATCTTGTGCCTAAACTAAATTCTTCCTTTGCCCAGTTTGTATAAATCTCATTTCAGAGATACGTGCCTGGGCTCTGTCCTTTGAGTATTCTCTGGTGCTTATGGGAGTCACTGCTTGTGAATGAACTATATAATGGTAGATATGAGCCCAAGAATTACAGTATTTACATCCCCAGAGGAAGATGCAGAAGCCCTGCCTTGCAAGAAAAATATTTAATGTACTTCTGTCAAAGAGTAACAAATCAATGAGTCTTTTTCCAGAAATACATGGCTCTTCCATCAGCTGGATGTGCTGGCCTTTCACAATGTAAAGATATATTTACCTGCAGAAGACTGTTCAGCTGCTGTATGGCACAGCTGTATGAAACAGCAGGGGGTAGTGGTGAGTTTTAGTGAACACGGTAGATGAAGCTCTGTGGAAGTTTGATTTTGCTTTGCTTAAAATTTAAATAATTTAATAAATTACACTACATAGGATGAAAGAAAGGTAGAATTACACTACGTAAGATGAAAGAAAGTTTAGATCAAGGTCACATTACTCCTTTATTATGTCTCCAGCAATGACCTTTCACTATTCTTATGGGGTGACCACAATGGGGACCAGCCAGCAGCTGATGCTGCTGCTGCAGTTCTATCTTGTAAACAGCAATCAGTGCTGATGAAGATATAATTGGTACCATATGCCTAAAGTAGCTTCTTTCTTAAGGCCAGGTTATCAGTTTCTCTTTTTCTTATAGCTTGGATCAAAAAAACAGATCTGAGTGTGACAACATTGTTTGCACAAAGGGAAATTATGGCTTATCACTTCTTCCTTCCAGAAACTTGCCAGTAATAATGGAGAAGGGTTGTGTGAGGAAACAACAAAGAATTTGGAGCACATAGCAGAGACACAGGGTGTGAGGAAGGAAGGAAGGAAGGAAGGAAGGAAGGAAGGAAGGAAGGAAGGAAGGAAGGAAGGAAGGAAGGAAGGAAGGAAGGAAGGAAGGAAGGAAGGAAGGAAGGAAGGAAGGAAGGAAGGAAGGAAGGAAGGAAGGAAGGAAGGAAGGAAGGAAGGAAGGAAGGAAGGAAGGAAGGAAGGAAGGAAGGAAGGAAGGAAGGAAGGAAGGAAGGAAGGAAGGAAGGAAGGAAGGAAGGAAGGAAGGAAGGAAGGAAGGAAGGAAGGAAGGAAGGAAGGAAAGGAGGAAAGAAAGGAGGAAAGGAGGAAAGGAAAGAGGGAGGAAGAAAAGAAGGAATTTGGTTAGTTTTGCAAAAACAGTATAATCATTACCTGAAGTGAGGAAGGACCTCCTGTTATGTCTTATCAGATAAATCAAAGCTTAAACCTACCTGACCCTTTTTCATGAGGCTGCATTTAATTTTTTTTTTTTATTTTATACTTTACTGCATTGCATTTCTAGAGTGTTTAATAAAAGTAATCATCAAACATTAAATCAAGGGCATAATTTCCAATAAGCACCTCTATGTGCATATGTACGTATTTATGAATGCACACATATGTGACATTCTAAAATTAGAACAAATGTACAAATTCATTTTATGTTGTAGTTCATACACTTTGTTTTAGAAAAATATCTCAAAATATAGAATTCCCTATAGTCTTTTTTAAGAAGAGTGTCTTGGAATGAAAGGAAGACGTGTAAGTTTCTAACTAGCTTATTTTGGCTCAGGTTTTCTGAGGCAGATGTTACAAATAAACGACTTGTCAGTTCTGGGCTTCAGTGTAGAAATTATTCACCACAGCAGACATAGTCCTTTCAATTTTACTGCCAGTTATGAGCTTCTGAGTAAGACACCATCATGCCCTGATTAGTTTTTGCTTTCACTCCCTCCTGATTATTGGTGGGACTGAACAGAATGATAAGAATGTTCTTCCTGATAAATCTGATTTTGAGAGACAGCTCACTTTCTATTTCTTTGTTCACTTGAATTTGTTAAATTAATCCAGCTATTAGCTCTAACAGTCCTTAAAAATAATTTAAGAACTCAGCTGCCTCACTCTTTGCTCTTTTTAGGACCCTCTATTCTCACATAGCTTTTGTAGTAGTTTCAACTGAGGTTTGAAATACGTGGGACAAACTCAGAGTTACCAAGGGAACAATTAACATGCGCAGTTAAGTTTTGCTTTCCTTTCTGTACACCTTGTGTACTCCCTTTTATTTGAATATGGGCTGTGTTCTGAGGATTTATTCTTCATTTTAATTGGAAGCCCAAAGTCTAAGCACCATTTGGTTGAATTGTCTGTTTTGCAACATGTATTTTAAAGTATACTGAAATCTGTGTCTTCTTTCTACTAATGCCTGTAGAGTATACTGCTTGTAAACAAATCACCTTCCTCTGACACCTCCCCTGCCCCCCATAGTTCTTCATAGTCTTTATTTGTGCTTATATATAAATGCTCAGTAGTTAAAAAGTCATTAAGAAATATGGCATTGGAGATATCCAAGACTCTGGGCAAAGGGTAGGGGGAGTGGAGAAGAGTAATTATTTTTCCTGTTTAATGGATAATGACTTTTGTTTGCCTAAGATCATGCAGAAAATGTGTGATAGAGCCAATGACTGAGCTTCTGGACAGAATTTTAGTCTCATCTAAATTATCCAAAGCTAAATTCATTTAATTTACTCCAACACAGGAATTCAACCCAAGTCTCCTGACTGACGGTATCGTGGATTAATTACAAAGTAACCCAGTGAACTATCATGTGATGGTGTTCCAAGAATTTTCCTCAAGCAGAAGTTTTTTCTATCATGTGCTAGTATTATTTTAAAAAAATATTCAGCAACCCCAACAATGCTCCTTTTAATGAAACATATCGCTAGGTTGCTGTTCTAGCACCAGCACAAACAAGATATTCAGAGTGAGTTTTCCACAACCACTGAGTTTTGTCTTTAATTTGTGCTCATTCAACTCAAAATGAACTGTCTTCAAAAATTATTTAATAGTCCATGTTGTCTAGATGATTTAGACTATCAATCTAGACTATCACAGAATACTGCCTCTTTGCACTGAAAAAACACATACATGAAAATGTCACATGGTTCATGATAAGCATTTTTATTCATGTTCAAAGCAAGTTTTAGGGCCTGAACAGACTTAAATTTGAGAAAGCAGTTACCTGTATACATAAATAGATACAATATAAATATTACTAGTAGGAAAATTGAAGACTAAAAATTGCTCTGTTTAAATAGTCTCTGTAGCTCAATTTTCCTTCTAAATGGCAAAGCAGATGAAACAGTATTGTAACAATTCCGACATGTCTGCTTGTATTGTAAAAAAATTATTTTCATGTAGTTTTGATGCAATGCAAGTGAACATGTCAGAAGTAGGTTCAGAAGATTAAATTTTGAACAACTATCACTATTTAGTAGCTTCAATTATTATCTTTAAAATCATGGTTTTGTGATGTCAGAAACTGTGGGTGGAAAAGAGAGAGCTAAAGGTTACATGCCAAAGTTTCAAATTAAAAAATATTCTGACACAATTTCATTCTCCTTTCCTCCCCATGTAAAAAAGTCCTTTTTAAGTGATGATATTTCATTTTATTTTCCAAACTGAGCCAATCTGTGACACATTCTGGGAAGATGAGTTTTGTACCGGTTACAGGCCTTCAATCATGGTGCTCTACTAAGACAGAAAGTTGGTATTATTGTGTAACTTTCTTGATTCATTTAGCTGGATAATTAAATTCTGATAAAAAGAATTTATTATGGGGAAGAACTTTAACTTTGGGACCATTAGAATGTCCTGAAGGACAGTACAATGAACACAATATCTAGTAAAACTAGCTACTCAAAGAAGACTCTTTCAGTTAGAAAACATCCAACTTTGTGTAACAGCAACCCCGCTTTATAAGGCTTAGGAAAGCATACAGGAATTATTTTGCTATTGTATTTTGCAGAAAAGACAATTTTTTTTTCATTCTTTATATAATTTTCTTAGGTGGCTGAACACATATTTGTAGGTATTAAATATAATATAGAAAAGATGTCTTTTGTCAGTGTGTCTGTCTTTGAATGGCTGTGCTGCAATTTTTTCATTTCAACCATGGAGAAAGCTGCAATATTTGCTAGCTTACTGTATATTTATTTCCATTCTGGTTTGCTAAACACTGATAAAGAACAAAAATTAGTTCCAAAATCTCACTATTTATAAAACTGGTGGGAAATAAGCTGAACAAAATAGTTGCCTTATTGTCCCTAGCAACAGTCATGCACAGTAATAAATGTCACTATGGTTTTAAAAAAAGATGGTTCATGTTTAGGTTTAGTTATCAAAATCCACAGCATATAGGCTGACAGCTTTTGAAATAAATAAACTGTTTCTATCCTTTTTGTTTCCATAGCAACTGAGTGCTCAAAGCTTTAGTTTTGCACACCAGGAAGAAAAAAACACTCTCATGGAGTAGGATCTGGAATTATCTGGAACAAAAGAAGAATGTCAGAAACAGAAAATTAAGCAACTACGCTGACATCACCACTTCTCAAAAAAATCCCTACCAATGCCAAACAAACCCAGTGCAAAGCTCTTCTCCTTCATTTTGATCTTACAGATTGGGGTTTTGAGATGTGGGTGCTTTGCCCTGGACATTTATGTAATCAAAGGCTAGACCCTTTCAGTGTGCAGTGCTTTATGAGAACAAAAAACTCAGAGTGACATTAGTTTAGATGATCACTTAATTCACCTTGAAATGTCATTTCATTATACATACAAGCTTATTAGATACTGTTTCTTTTTGCATTACAAAATGTTGCTATTCACAAGTGTATCATTAAGAGTCTGTCGCTGTTTCTAGTTTTGCTTTGTTTTGCTGAAAAACCTGCTTTAAAGAAGAATGCATCTTCTCTCAAAATATTTTGGTAAGATTTGCCATGTAAGGGAGAATATTTTACCACATTAAAAGGGATTTTCATGCATATGTAGAAGTATATTTACTTAAGGTGTAAAACATTCAGTAGTAACAAAATTGAATGAAAAACAACAATGCACTGGGAGTTACAGAAGGCATCCCAGGGCTAATATATGTTGGAGTATGAAGATGCTACATTTTAAAAGAGGACTAGGGTTTCCAACTATGCTGAGGTTTGCTAATTATTTCCTAAAACAATGGAAGGCAAAGATAAGAGAACATACCTGGACAGTTAATCTACAACAAGCAGAACTAACAATGTATATTGAGCAGATGCAGAAACTGATTTCTTTCAGGTATTCAGGGAAATGAATTGAATGTTTTCCATCTTTGCAAATAAGAAGATTTCATTTTAGTCTTTCCTGCTTATCTGCAAGAAGATATAATATATATGAGAGAAGATGCTACTGCACATACAGATTTTAGCTGCAGTGGGACTAGTTTGAGCACACTGTTCTGCACCATTTTTATTATAAAATCACCTTGTATGTAATAATCTTTTCATCTGTGGCAAGAGGGACAACAGGAATCCATCTATTGTCAGCAGACATCATGCTTATTTCCAACTGCTCTTGATTCATGTTAGGCAAAATGAAGGCACTGAGGATGTTTACATGTGATTTCTAGTTCCAAAGGCTTCACTTGTCAGAAACATAGCCTCTAGAACAAGAATTAAATTTGAACAAGCCTCACACAGGATTGTGTATAGTATTTATACATAAAAAGCAATTTTAAACAGGCTATAATTGCACTAAATTCCCCTTAGAATTTTAACACTGTTTTATCCAGGAGAGTTTGTGTCTTTAATGCAAAATGACCTGATTAGCCAAACCAGCTTCTAAGGAGCCATTCCAGTCTACTGGAAAAATAATAGGCCATATAAAATATCATGTGAATGAACACAGCTTGGAATGGATTACTGGTATCTGTTTTTCTTTGGAGAATGAATACATTAAATATTTTGTTTAATAGCTGAAATATACACTGGCTCAGTAGACCATAAACACATCCTATGGGATGCATAGTATGCGCTCTTAAAGGAGATAAAGCCTTCTGAATTACACACTGCTCGGTTTTTGAATGAACCACTCATGCTTTTGACGTACATAGAAACCAATCAGAGATATGTCTTCAAGACAAATTTCATCCTTCAATCCAATTTATTCTAGTGTTATGATCAGTAAACCCTAGCTTTGGTTAAGCCTTTTGCAAAAACTACAACTTCCAGTCTTATTTTTAGCTGCTGTATATTTGTAGCCAAGAAAAACAGGACATGAATCAAAAGTTGCCAGATTTGATAAGCAGAAATATATTAATTTCATGCACAATATGAACAATTTGGAAAAAAAAAAAAAAGTTAAACTTGTTAATATGTAATTAAAAACTACCTTCTCTTGAAATGCAACAAAAGGTTAACATTCTGGAAACTTTCTAAACTTTTTGTTTAAAGCTGTCTATGCAGCTAAATTTCCTGAAAAATCCATACTATATATTTGAAAAATAAAACTGCTATTTGGCAAAGCTATTGGATGCTATACCTTCTCTATAATATTGTTAAAATTTTTCAGATTGTCTACTTTTTTTACACATCAGTGTTTCAAGTACACAATAGGTAACATATTTAAGATGAAATTTTCAGCATCTTAAATTACATATTGGAAAAGTCGCTTCTGAAGTAATATAGGTACCAAACCTGCTGATTTTCAGAAGTGTCTAAACAAGTTAACCATATTCTGAAAATCTTTGTGGCAGCTGATCAGTGCATCTAGTTGCCTAATTGTGAAATCTGGCCTTTGATATGTGACTACTAAAAAAAATCTATTACTCTTAGCAAGACTAATGCCCAGATCATCCAAAATGTTACTGCACAGAACTCCAACTGAAAAGAAGTTTAATTAAAGATTAAAACCCTTTGAAGATGTAACCTTTCAGCTTTTGGGGAAGATCTGACCATAAACATGAAATAGTATCTACATTCAATTTTTCTCTTAAGTGGCTCATACAAAACATATAATCTCACATCAGTTTGGTACAGTGAGTTTTAAATTAACTAATAAAGCAGATGTAGTGACAAAGGACAACAGTATGTAGTGACTGATTAAGGTTTAAAATTCCTATCTATCTTCTTTCTGTCTCATATATTGCTTTAAGTGACCGTTTAGAAACAAAAACCCACTCTTTGGCAAGTGAGCAATGATGTTGACTTTTATCCTGCTCAGATATGTGGTTCTGGGATTCTGGGGACACAGTTCTGACCTTGGTAAATAATTAATAGATTTTACATGACTGCAGTCTCTTCAAGTCTTTCTCCACTGTCATGGCAACTTCTCTTCTGCTTTGTAATTTAGTAAGTCTGCTATGATTTGAAACGTGATTGCTAAGCAAGTGCTAGAAATCTGTGGCTGTTTAGGACCATAGTGCTTATCTCAGTGCACCACAATATTGATGTTTCATACACCATGTCAAGAAATGAGGGAGACCCAAAATAATATTGCTTCCGGAACACAGACCCAAGCAATGTCACTAAAAAGAACTTCATCTAGGTTTAAAAACAGAGGGCTTTTTGATACAGAAATTAGTTGCTGTAATTTCAGTCACCATAGTTCATTGTGGCGTATTATCAGAAGGTTTTATTTTTGTACATTGCACATTTCTGTCTTTTGCATGAGAAGGGTTAAATACAAAGTTACTCTTAAGTACTGCTAAGTACTGTTTATAGTAGTCTAACTTGCATAACTCAAAACGCCATTATGAAGAAATCTCTTGTCAACAAAATTACCTCTCTCTTGAAGTAATCTCGTGGCTTTATTCTCCCTAATCATGGTCAAATTTAGCTTTGGTTCTGAAACTACCATTCTAAAAATTATTCTGGTATTATTGTCACACATTACTGTGATAATGTACTTAATTGTAATCTCTAGATGCAAATATATTCTCTAACAAGTATTCTGTAACAACTCTGTTAATGGACTTTCAAATGTTTTTCAAAGCAAACTGCTCTTCTATTTTGAGAAATTATAGAATGTACAGATGACTTTTTTAAAACAACTGGTAAAATGGAGGAATGTTATTTTTTCCATGGGAGAAAACAGTTAAATCAAATCAGCTGGTTTTGAATCCATAAATTCTTCCAGAACTTTGCAATGATGCTTAAGTGGAAGGTTCTGAAGAAGTTCAAGAAGTTCTTTCACACATTTTCTAGAGCAAGACTAAAGCCCTCACTTGCTGTATATAGATAAGAAGAGGAAACTCATAGAAGTGTTTTAGTTTTGAAGATGCAAGCAGGCCAAATCTCATTCTTCTTACTCTTCTAACGCCTCTTGATCCTATGCACGCGCATTGCCATAAACCATGATGATGTCTGAACATGGTTAAATGGCAAAAATGACTGTTGTTTTAAGGGAAGAGATAATTGCCTCTAAAGAATATTTTTGCTCAGTCGATAGAATAAAAACAATAATAATTGAAAAATACATGTCCTATTAAAGTAACTCTCCTGATCATTTTCTTACAGATGTTAGGACTTCTTTTCAAGACCTATGGAGGAAATTATGATGTGCAATAAGGGAGAAATAAGAGCACTTTTTACCACAATACAATTAGTGTTGCACATGACCAAATTATGTGGGAGGATAAATATAAGCAGAATACACAAACCATCTTAATTGAAATATAGTTGTTTTAGTATCAATAATGTAATCCATCATTGGAAGGGCCAGATCATTCAGTCTTATACAAAATGAACTGGAAGATCTGTCATAAAAGGCAGCTGGTCATCCTAATAATGAGTTTTGTTTTGCCATAAGAATTGTTATTTCCTGGTTTGCCTAGACTATGAATAACTTCTTATTTCGGCTGTGAAACAAGTAAATAAATCTGAATCTTTTTGTTGACTGTTACTGAAAACTATTATTAAATTACAGTTAAGAATTAATTTAAATACACTGTATGGTTTCATATTATTTTAAATTTCACCACATTTTTAACATTTTGTTAGCAGCAGAATTTCAGGGAAGTATCTCAGTTATTTCTCTTTTTTTTGGTTGTACATTCTTTAAGCACATATCAAATATAAAGCTAACACTTTTGCTAATTTTCAGATGGCATTTGAGACTGAATTTTCTACTGGTTCAGATTTTAAACAAAATTCTAGTTTTATCAAAAGGAAAAATCCAAATCAAAAACTAGCTCTGCTCTTCTTTAATCCAACGGCTGACTGCAAGATCTCTTGAATCAGCAAGCTATATAAATGCTAATAAATGACCACTGCATAAATGTAGTGCAAAATGGAACATGGACGTGAACATAAATAAAGAAACTAGCCCCATCCCCACCATATCCTTCCCTCAATACAGTATTCCTTTCTCCATAGAACCTGTAAAGCACACACAAAGAACAAAAAAAAAGTTTAGCATTTTATATCAACTTGAAATAGTACTATACTTCTATTTCCCTCTCTTTCACCATTTTTGTGAACTTTTCACAGTGTAATTTCTCAAATCTCCAGTAGCTGCCCTGCAGTCTTCATTAGATGTTTGGAATTTAAAATAAAGATTTCAGGACACAAAAATATGTATGTTCTCATGGTTGTAATACATTGGGACATTTTTAAGGACCTGTCTGCATATAAGAATCTAACATTCAAAAATATTCATGCTGGTCCATGTCTTTATCATAGTGTAAATGTCCATACATAGCTTCATCATTTCTACATTACTGTTGAGCATGCAACCTCTGACTCCACAGAAGGGAGTAGAAAAGGTAATGAAGTGGCATAGAGAACTGAAGAAACAGCTGCAGGGAATTTTCATTCTTAGTATTAGGGACATTGGAATGTCCTTTTACAGTTTAAGACAAAAAGTGGAAAATAGATGACAGAACTGAGGATACAAGCAAATGGAAGACCCCTGAAGAGTGCATATAATATAAAAGTTACCCTATATGTAATGTAAAAATACAGAAATTATTCATGTGTGAAGGTTAAGAAAATCTCCAAATCAAAAAAAAAAAAAAAAGAAAAACAAAGTAGATAAATTTACATTTGTCTTTTTTTTTTTTTTTTTTTTTTTGCATTCTTTCTCTGTTTTGACATTCATTCTGAAATATGCAAATGTATCCCTATAAATGCAAATACATATTAGGGATCTGAAATGATGGTCCATTGAGTAGGGTATATAGAATGGTGGTGTTATTTCAAGTACAAGGATTCAGGAGGTTTTACTTATTCTATTGTAATCCTTGAGATTGACAGTATTGCATAACAAGCATAGTGAATTACCTCTCACAAAATTTCCACTAACATTCAAAGGTATAAAATGTAATATAAACAAAACTACCAGGTGATTTAATAGTAGTGTAAACCAAAGCATAAAATTCCAAAGCTAAATGTCACTGAACCTTTAGGGGGAAAATTGAAACTGAAATTGGATACTTGCAGAAAGGACCATTGTTCACCTCTTCCAAACAGAATTTGAGATGGAACAGCTCCAAGTACAAATGAAAAATATAGATGTTGGGATACACTTTCTTGCCTGTCAAAGTCACAAACCTCCTGTATTTTCATAAAAACGAGCATATATAGATGTAGGTATACACGCAGATAACACAGAGGCATACACAGAGGTTTCAGGAACTTATTACAGTGAGCCAAATTCTATGTTTCAGTTTGATATTTATGACAAGACTAAGAATATCTGGGCACACCATTACAATGTCAAACCTACACTCAGTTACATTGAGTAGCTATTCAGATTTTCCACCACTATACATTTTTCTTCTAATAAGAGTCTGGTTAGACTCTTCTTGTTTGTTAATTTGACTTTCTGTGTTAAAAGTATTTTATCTTATTGGTAAACTTGAATTTCCATGATCCTAAGGTATTTAGATTAATCTGGTACACAGTCTAAATTGGTTAATAAGAGTTCTTAAAACTTTAAGAAAAAAAGATTATATTTCATGACCTGGTTTGCTCGTGCAATATTTGAGCTGATTTCTCAACTATGTAGCAAACATGATAATCAAAGTGTGTAATTGAATTAGGCATGGATTCTCGATTTCCTTGTTATTCCTTAGCCACTTTGCGCTCAAGTTTTCTCTATGTGCATGGCTGACACCAAGAGCTAAATATTAATGAAGAAGAAAAAAAATGTGGGAAAACCCAAAATCACCTGGTAATAAAAGGCAAAGAATTAGCAAGTGTCGTGGGTTTAGGTTTGTACAACAAATGACACAAGGAAAACAAATAAAAATTTATCTTGGATGATCTTAAGGTCCTTTTCAACCCTAACTATTCTATGATTCTATGATTCTATTTCATCTAATCACAGAATGCAATGGGCTTGAAAGGGACCACTGGCAATCATCTGGTCTGACTTCCCTGCTTAAGAAGTGTCACCTAGAATAGGATGCCCAAGACCATGTCCAGATTAGTTTTGAAATCTCCAAGGATAGAGATTCTACAACCACTCTTGGCGAAGCATTTGAGTGATTAATATCAGCCAGCCAATAAGCCTTGTAAATTGTGATTGAAAGACAGTATTGGATGTATTCAAGATCCCAAACCTTTATATATAAAAAAACCCAACGTATACTTATTTTACTGTTATGTCTTATCTTATTTTATCTTCTGGACAGCTCTCATGACTGCAGATCCACCAAAGACCAGGTCACATAAGCAGCGTTTTTCTGTGCGTTTCCTTTTTACTAATGAACCTTTTCAAACATAATCTTGCTCCCATTATGTGAGATTAGTGTATAGAAAGAGAACCAGAAGAGATATTGTAGAATTACTTCCCATGTTTTGCTTTAAGACATCACCATGTATCAACTATGAATGAATGCTAAAACATGGCATTCTCAAACATGGTCATAAATAAAACATTCTCAAGAAAGGGAGTACTGTTGTCCAAGAATAAGCAACAGTGTTAATCTTAGTTGTGCACAAATGACACAATACCACTCCATGTATGAGATTAACCTGTTAAATTGAATAATTTCAATCACCCCTAAGAGACTTCTAATATTTTTATTGTTTCTTTTTCTTTTTCTTTTTCTTTTTCTTTTTTTTTTTTTTTAATTTTATTTTTAAATGACCTTAAGGACTTTCTTACGAAAGGGATTGAATGCAAAAGATCTTTTGGATCAATGGATTTCAGAAAGGTTGATGATGAATAAATGCAGATTTATTCCATACATTCTATATATAAAAGCTGAAAAAGAAACAGATGTGTTTCTGACCAAGACTGTTTGCTACTCTGACTTTATTTGAACAGATGGATTTTCAAATGATTTTCCATTTTCACTAAAGACAGAACAGGCAAAATGTGAAAAGGGATGGATGGCTAGTTTACCCTTGTAAAAGATAGAGAAACTGCGTTTGTTGAGACTGTATACTGTTCAGATTCACAGAGAGAGTATGCCCTCAATTTCACTGGGCTATACTAGTGCTCATTCAACTGATGAAGTTCTCAACTCGAAGGGCAACATACACTTTGTTCTAAGTTCCTGTTGGAATGGAAAAGCTGACAGGGGGAAACTTGCACAAAGGATATTGTGCTGTTAAAGTTTGTTCAAAGAGACAGTTGTCAGATCTCTTTGAAATGAAATTGAAAAGGAAAAACCAATTTTCTTTGAGGACAAAGTTCAGTTCATTTGGTGTGCTGTACCTGTCTAATTTGCTTCCCTGTAAAAGAAATTTTGACTATGTCTATTTGAAAACATAGTTTATACTAGTACAGGCATAGCTCAAAATGTTTAATTCCAGATTGTATAATATTTATAAAAACTGCATAAAAATTTATTTCTGTCTATTTAAAACAAGAGAAATGCCATATTTTGTGAAAAAGATTGAACTTTTACCTTTTGTCTCATCAAATGTTATTTTTAAGGCTTTAGCTTGAGATAGGCAACAAAACTTTTAGCATTTTCCTTATTCATTTCTTCAGTAATGAATAAATAATTACATTTAATATATTTCAGGAGTTGAGCTCCTAGGCAACATAAGCTATTTTTGAAAAAATTAAGTTTCAATACCAGATATTGGTAAATAAAAATCCACTACATATTTTAAAATGTTTCCCAAAATGCATTCATTTGACTTAGGATAAGATAATAATAATAATAAAAATATATAATATAGACTACAATATTTATTAATTATAATATTCAATTATTCATATGATTATAATTATAAAAATATATAAAAATAATACTTGCTTTATGAAAATATTGAATTTTTTGATACAGCAGATATTTAGACATATTGAAAAATAATTTGAAATGTGGCATCTGTCTGTTTCAGACTGTTAGAAGAGGTGGTTATCTGTTTAGTAATAGAATCATAGAATAGTTAGGGTTGGAAAGGACCTTAAGATCATCTACTTCCAACCCCCCTGCCATGGGCAGGGACACCTCACACTAAACCATGCCACCGAAGACTCTCTCCAACCTGGCCTTGAACACCGCCAGCGATGGAGAATTCAC
Organism: Amazona ochrocephala; assembly: GCA_039720435.1. Classification (NCBI taxonomy): domain Eukaryota; kingdom Metazoa; phylum Chordata; class Aves; order Psittaciformes; family Psittacidae; genus Amazona; species Amazona ochrocephala. Next base: position 28,265,911 of record CM077882.1, read on the forward strand.
AACTTCCTTGGGCAACCCATTCCAGGGCCTCACCACCCTTACAGTAAAGAACTTCTTCCTCATATCCAATCTAAACTTTCCCTGTTTAAGCCTGAACTCATTACCCCTTGTCCTCTCACTACAGTCCCTCATGAAGAGTCCCTCCCTAGCATCCTGTTATAGTTTAAGCCTCTATAACTCACACAGTCACTCTCTCACTCATTCCCCCCTCTTTCTTCCCCCAGTCCCGGGGGGATGCGGAGGAGAATCAAAAGAATGCAACTCCCACAGGTTGAGATAAGAACAGTTTAATAAATAAGGAATAACACAAACCACTACTGCTACCACCAATAATAGTAATAATAATGACAAGGTAAATACAAGGAAAGTATACAATCGCTCACCACCAATCCGCAGCCTAACCAAGCAGTGCACACCCACCCTTCCGGGTCTCTGCCCCCCTTTTTACATCCTGGGCATGATGTATTGTGGTATGGAATACCTCTTTGGTCAGTCTGTGTCAGGTATCCTGTTTCTGCTTCCTCCTGGCTTTCCCTCCTCCCTGGCAGAGCATGAGACTCAGAGAGTCCTTGGCCAGACCAAAATGTTCTAAGCAGTAACTGAAAACACTGGTGTTATCAGCGCTGTTCCCAGGCTGCAAGTCGAAAACACAGCACTGCACCAGCTACTATGAAGGAAAAAAATGACTGCTTCTGATGAACCCATGACACGCCCCTATAGTCCCCCTTCAGATATTGCAAGGCTGCTATGAGGTCTCCACGCAGCCTTCTCTTCTCCAGGCTGAACAGACCCAAATTTCTCAGCCTGTCCTCACTCATACTGGAGGTGTTCCAGTTATCTGATCACCTTCGTGGCCCTCCTCTGCACTTGTTCCAACAGCTCCATGTCCTTTTTATGTTGAGGACACCAGAACTGCACACAATACTCCAAGTGAGGTCTCACGAGAGCAGAGTAGAGAGGCAGGATCACCTCCTTTGTCCTGCTGGTCACACTCCTTTTGATGCAGCCCAGGATACAGTTCGCTTTCTGGGCTGCAAGTGCACACTGCTGGCTCATGTTCATTTTTTCATTGACCAACACCCCCAAGTCCTTCTCCACAGGGCTACTCTGAATCTCTTCTCCAATCTGTAGCTGTGCCTGAGATTGCTCCGACCCAGGTGGAGGACCTTCCACTTGGCATGGTTAAACTTCATCAGGTTGGCATCAGCCCACCTCACAGGCATGTCAGGGTCCCTCTGGATGGCATTCCTTCCCTCCAACATAGCAACTGAACCACACAGCTTGGTGTTATCGGCAAACTTGCTGAGGGCGCACTCAATCCCACTGTCCATGTCACCCACAAAGATGCTGACAAGTCTGGTTCCAATACCGATCCCTGAGGGACACCACTCGTTACTGGTCTCCAGCTGGACATTGAGCCATTGAGCACTACTCTTTGCATGCAGCCGTCCAGTCAGTTCTTTATCCACTGAGTGGTCCATCTATCAAATTGATGTCTCTCCAACTTAGAGAGAAGGATGTCATGCGGGACAGTGTCAATCGCTTTGCACAAGTCCAGGTAGATGACATCAACTGCTCTGCCCCTATCCATCAGTTTCGTAGCCCCATCATAGAAGGCCACCAGATTGGTCAGGCAGGATTTCCCCTTAGTGAAGCCATGCTGGCTGATACCAAGCACCTTGTTGGTTTTCATGTGCCTCAGCATGCCTTCCAGGAGAATCTGCTCCAAGATTTTGCCAGGCACAGAGGTGAGACTGACTGATCTGTAGTTCTCCAGCTCATCCACTTTCTCCTTCTTGAAAATGGGGGTTATATTTCCCTTTTTCCAATCATCGGGAACTTCACCTGACTGCCGTTATTTTTCAAATATAATAAACAGTGTCTTAGCAGCTTCATTTGCCAACTCCTTCAGGACCCGCGGATGGATTTCATCAGGTCCCATGGACTTGTATATGTTCAGGTTCCTAAGATAGTCTCGAACTAGATCCTCTCCTATAGTGGGCAGGTCATCTTCATTTCTTTACCTTTTTCACTGAAAGCGATTTGTCCCTTTGGTACTTGTAAATGTACAATATACAAATGTAAAATTGGCAGATTTTATCTTTGAGCTAGATTATTGAAATACATCTATTATCTACTTCAAGAGCAAAATATCTGTGTCGCTGTATATTTACCAAAGCAGCTCATCACACTTCTGTATCTGTAGTATACCTAAACTCAAGAAAGACCAGCTCAATCATGTTATCAGTTGAAAGCATTTTCAGAAAGGGCAATGGCTGAATTGGTTTGGAAAATATTCCCTTTTTAGGTGTTGGCTATGCAAATAAATGCTCCTTTGCCATTAAGACCAATTTTAGCATAGCTGTATACTGAACTACAGTCAAATTTACAGTTTTAACACTGTTTATTCAGTCAGTTCTGAGCTATTTTAGTCAGCATCTGATCAGAATTATCAGTTACTGGATCTATGGAGCTGTCAACACTAGAGCATAAAGTATAATTAATAATGCACTAACACATGAAATCTAATTATCAAACTGAAACAAAATTTGTTGTGGCAGGACTGATTTAGCAAGTTTTGAGCTGTAGAGAGATCCAAAAAGGATCATGGAATGGTGGTCAGTGCTTACTTTCCTCTCTCATCATACCTTGTGGGCAGTCCATTGTTTCATAGTGCTGCCAATCAGCATTAATACTTACTTGTACCTAAAAGTAAGGCCTTGATTCAGATGTGTATTGGCCCTACTTTTATAATTTGTTTGTTAATTAATATTTTTTCTATAGAGACTAAACTCCAAATTTTGTAATGCAGATCACCTTACACAGCCGACACATAATGTGATTGCTAGTTTGCAACATCTGAAGCAGAGAAGTAACTAGTGCTTTGCTTAAAATCACAGAGAATGCATGTAGGGGAATAATGTTTTGCACCCTGTGTAACACTTGCGAACACCCACCCTCAACACTTGACTTCCACATTTCCTTTTTCTTTTTTTTTTTTTTGTTGTTGTTGTTTGTTTGTTTGTTTGTTTTTTAAGAGTACATAAGAAATAATGAGAGTGAACAATCTTTAAGGCTCTATTCTTTACAGCTTAAAAAGATAATCAGGCTAGTCATAAGTGCATGCTGGTATGTTCACAATGTGTGTAGCACATATATTGATAACAGGATCAGAGAGTTGACAAAACAGTATCACTGTCTGCCTGAACACTTGAGTGAAAAGCTCTGAATTCAGAAACAGTAGTCATTCAGAAGCAGGAAAAGGCAACATTTGCATTTCATCAGCTTTTAAAACAACTGTGTTTTCCTTCAGTGCTGAACAAACTATCTCCAGAACCATTGCCTGAAGAATTCTTTTGTTTTCTGAAAATGATAATGGTCTGGCATCATTAGGAGTGAAAACTGTTCTGTTTAAAACGTGATAATGCATGCTGGAGGGAGAGCAGAATGCACAAATGCAACCCAGCGTCTCAAGACATTGGATCCACATGCACCTGGGAGGGAAATGTGCTGTCACGTGCACGGATGTTCAAACACGATTTTTGTTTTATTATATGTACGTTTTATTTTGGTAACATACTGCTAGGAGCTGAGAATTTCCCTTTTTGTGTTTTTTTTCTTGTCTGCCCTGAAGCTAAACATATTAAAAGGCTGCTTTGCTGCCAGAAGCAGAAAGTGATATTAAGCTCGATCTCTTTCCACGTGTGAATCATGGCCAGTTCGCATCAGGGTCTGCATTGCTGTAAAAACGACAACAGACTGGCATAATAGCAAGTAGGTTAAGCTTCTGTTTAGTTTGCAGATAGGCAAACAGATGTGGATCACTGGTATTTCAATTATTAGTGAGCCAATCTCCTCTTCTGGGTACAAATATGTTCAGTCCTGGAAAACTCAACAGTATTATAACATTTGCTTTGAAGTGCTCCTTGTTTGACAGGATTTCTGATGGAAATAGAGTTCAGAAAATATCAACATACTATGATTATGTCACTGTAATCTTGCATAAGGCAGGAGAAAAGAAATATGCAATTTCAATAACAGAACAATTTTCTGCTTGTTAGAAACACTGTATTTTTTTAGAGAAGAGGGATATATAATGTCATGCCTACATTTATAATGGGGCTTGGAAGGGTATGCATTTTTCTATCTCATTTTCAGCAGTTAAATTTCAGGCAAGGATGCAGTCTGAATCTGAACTTGCCAGAATCAATCTGATACCCTGACAGTAAAGGAAAACAAAAATATTTGTATAAAATTGCATAAAGCATATTACACAAATTTAGTAAGCTCAAACTGTAAGTCTCAAAACTTTTCAAATAATAAGGGTTGTTTTGACAGATGTGGTCACTAAAAGGCAACTTCTTATATCCTTCCCTGAGCAAGGCTAATGCCCGCTTCCTTTTCATGGATGGGGAAAGGTGTGTATTTTTTCATAGAGATCAAAAGCATTTGGCAAGATTTGTGCCCACTGGGATCATACGCTTCCTGGGTGCTCCAGAAAGTAAGGCTATGACATCCAGCCTGCTTCACAGATACCCTTCAAAGGCAGCTGGTATCATCAGGAATCTTTCACAGAGAAATGAAGAACAGAAGCTTCTTTAATCTTAGATTCTGAGCTCCAAAGTTTGCCAGACTTACCTAACTTATCACCAGCACAGCTCCTTGCTTGATCTGCAAATCTTGTGTAGGGTTCATGTTTGGAGGGGGGGAGGGGGGTGCAAAAAAAATAAAATCAACAAACAATACAGGTATGGTGGATGCCAAGTACCCACCAAAGCTGCTCTATCACTCCACTTCTCAGCTGGACAGGGGAGAGAAAATATAAGGAAAGGCTCATGAGTCAAAAGAAGCACAAGGGGAGATCACCCACCAATTATCATCATGGGCAAAACAGACTTGACTTGGGAAATTATCCTAATTTATTACCAATCAAATCAAATCAGAGTAGGGTAATGAGAAATAATATCAAATCTTAAAAACACCTTCCACTGACCCCTCCCTTCTCTCTGGCTTAACTTTACTCCTGATTTTCAATACCTCCTCCTCCCCAGTTACACAGGGCAATGGGGAATGGGGGTTTAGGTCAGTTTATCACATGTTGTTTTTGCCACTCCTCCCTCCTCAGGGGTGGACCCCTCACACTCTTCCCCTGCTCCAGTGTGGGGTCCCTCTCACAGGAGACAGTCCTCCTTGAACTACTTCAATGTGAGTCCTTCCCATAGGCTGCAGTTGTTCCTGAACTGCTCCAGTGTGGGTACCTTCCACGGTTGCACTCCTTCAGGAACAGAACTACGTGAGTCCCCTGCAGCGTCACAGGTCCTGTCAGGAAACTTGCTCCAGCATGGGCTCCTCTCTCCAAGGAGCCACTGGTCCTGCCAGGACCCTGCTCCAGCGTGAGCTTCCCATGAGGTCACATCTTCCTTCAGGCATCCCTCTGTTCCAGCATGGGGTTCTCCACAGGCAACAGGTGGATATCTGGTCCATCATGGACCTCCATACACTGCAGTGGCACAGCCTGCCTCACCATTGTCTGCATGAGGGAAATCTCTGCTCCAGTGCCTTCTCCTCTCCTTCTGCACTGACCTTGGTGTCTGCAGAGCCTTGTCTCTCACATGTTCTCACTCCTCTCTCCTGATGCAATTGCTCCTGTGCAGAAACTTTTCTCCCCTCTTAAATGTATTATCTCAGAGGCACTACCACTGTCGTGATGGGCTTGGCTTTGGCCAGTAGCTGATGTTGGCTTAATGGGACACAGGGGAGGCTTCTGGCAGCTTTTCACAGAAGCCATCCCGGTAACCCTGCCACACAAACCCAATACAAGTAGCAAAACATTCTTTGATAAGATAGACTTATATGGTTATGCCTACATGGTTTTAACTGGTAGATGTAGCTGGTGCATTCCTCCATTCATGGCTATTATTTTAAACACAAATTTGTTGATCAGCAGTAGGTCAGCTAACACGCAGTCTTCTTGTCAGAGAATGGGTGACAAAGGTCTGTGATATGATGGAGCTGAATCTGGCATGCCCTAGAAGAAAGGAGGGGAATAGCCTAGTGAGGCAAAGACTATGTCTGAGCATTCCTGTGGCATTTCAGAGTGTCACACAAACTGCTGATTTGATAACAGATTGAGAAATAGAAGCTATGTTTGCATTTGTAGGTGATTATGTCAACAAGGTTTAAAAAAGGGTGCGGGTGAAATGAAACGGGTTTTTTTGACATATATACACTTGGTAAATACAAAAAAAGTATCAATTTGTATTCCAACAAAGTACTAACAGAACCAGTTTACTTGGGCTTCTTTTGGGGGAATTATATTGTTCAGACTTCATAAATAGTTATTTACAAATAAGTTTTTTGTCATCCTTAACAATGAATGATATCACCTGAGGGCATAAGCTAAGTTTTATGTTTGTTCAACACATTAATATTTTGCATTCAATCTTTAACATGTTTTTATCTTTTTTAATTTTTCGCACAAGATAAGAAACCTGCTTGGGTTTGTTTTATTGCATGTTATTTCTCTTTTCTCTCAGGTTTTAGATTTCAACTATATTCTGCAATATTTTCTTAACTAGGCGAGTTGAATTCATTTTCTATTGGAAAATTTCTATTTAAGCATGATGTCAGCCACTCAGTGTGACATAGTTCAGAGTTACAAGCATTAGTTAATGAATTTGCTGAACTATATCACAGATATTTATTCCTGCTGACTTCAGAATTACTGAGAAGCTATTAAAAGAGAAGGGGAGGGGAAGCACACTCCACTATTTTCACAAGAAATATTTCATTATAGTCTCTTCAGTATAACCTTCATTCAGTACTAAAATAATGGAACAAATACTAAACCATAAGGGGCTAATCCAAAAACTGTGGAAAATTTTTCATTGATTTTTGTTGAGCTTACAGGTAGCTTGTCAATACTAATCCATCTACTGGAAAGGCAAAGCTGAAAAAAACAAGCAAAATGGTCTCATGAAAAAAATCTTTTCTGTCACTCAGCATTTTAAATTGAATAAAAGCATTAGTATTTGAAAGAAAGCAGTTCTGGATAATTAAGCAAAGGAAACCAGTTCCAGATAATTAAGTGAAGGAAAACAGTTCCAGATAGTTAAGTGAAGGAAAACAGTTCCAGATAGTTAAGTGAAGATCTAGATGTTCGTTTGCATTTCAGATACCTATTTTCTCTGAAATTAAGTAAAATATTATAGAGAGCATTATTACACAAAGCACTGTAAAATAAATGTTGCTTAGTTTAATTTGCAGTTGTTTGTACATGAAAAGGTGTTCTCTCAATCACTTCCAGTGATTTTTATTGTGATCTTGGCCAAAGTCCATTCTTGACCTGAGCGGGTTGACACAAATCCTTACCTATCTGTTTTTCTTATTAACTTCTCTGTAAAATAAAGGTAATACAAATCTCAAAGTGCTCATGTGAAGGTTTTAATTAATTTTTACAGCACCTCTTTTTTTCTGACCATGGTAAAAGTAAGTGAAGAGTTCTTTATTGCATAACATCAACAATCCTTATTTTTTGTAAACTATATAGAAAAGGGAGAGTGTAAGGGAAAAGGATGGACAATTCAAAGAAAATTATGGAAAATTCCAGATCCTACATTTGGGTCACAACAGTTCCATGCAACACTAGAGGCCAGGGGAAGAGTGGCTGAAAAGCTGCTTGGGAGAAAAAGACCTGAGTGTGCTGGTTGATGGAGCTGAACATGAGCCAGCTTGTGCCTAGATGGCCAAGGAGGCCAACAGCATCCTGGCCTGTATCAGAAATAGTGTGGCCAGTGGGACTAGGGAAGTGATTGTCCCCTGTACTTGGCAGTGGTGAGGCAGCACCTCAAGTACTGTGTTCAGTTCTGGGCCCCTCACTACAAGAGAGACATTGAGGTGCTGGAGCAGGTCCATAGAAGAATAAAGAAGCTGTTGAAGGGTCTGGAGCACAAGCCTTACGAGGAATGCCCGCTGGAAATGGAATTTTTTACTCTGGAGAAGAGAAGGCTCAGGGGGACCTTATCACTCTCTATAACTACCTGAAAGGAGGATGGAGCCAGGAGGCGACTGGTCTCTGCTCCCAGAGGATGAGTGACAGAACAAAAGGTAACAGCCTCAAACTGAGCCAGGGGAAGTTTAGACTTGATATTAGGAAAAACTTCCTCAAAAGTGTGATCAGGCATTGGAACAGGCTGCCCAGGGAAGTGGTGTAACCACAGACCCTGGAAGTGTTCAAAAAATGTGCAGATGAAGCCCTGAGTGTCATGGTTTAGTGGTAGTCTTGGCAGTCCTGAGGTAATGGTATGGACTTAATCATCCTAAAGGTCTCTTCCAACCTAGCTGATTCCATGACTCCAAAAAGATCAAATTATAGAGTTGTTCCTTTGAAATCACAAGACAAATTTTCTGAAGGCTTTAACTACTGAAAAAGTTTTAGAATTGTCTTTGATGTGATTGACTTTGCTCAAAGTTCTTTTAGCAGATGGTAAATGTTGTCATTATTCTTGAAAGAGGCTGTTGATGATGAATTTTGCACCAAAATAGATTTTAAATGGTTTACTTATAAAATCAGACAAAGGACAAAATAATAAGACAGTTACTACTATGAAGACGAAAATCGAAATTTTGGAATGCATCTTGGCAGAAGAAGTGAGGTGATGCCTAAATACCAGTGTGATTAGAATGCACCTTAAGTTCTTCACTCTACTCTCTATTTAATCATTCCAATGCGCACTAGAAACCTGAGTGATTTTTCACATTTGCTCTGAATCTAAGAACACATTATATCTATCTCCTTCTCTCCTGCTTTATACTATTAGATTAGAATGCACACCAAAGCATATGTGAAACCTGATATCAGGATCAAGCTTTGATAGAAGTGATATCTTAAATACTCTGTAACTGAACAATTTTAGCTGCATTGTTTGGTGTTTTTTCTGGTTGGATTGTTTTGTTTGTGGGAGGGTGTCAAAATGTAATAACAATATTTATATACCTGAAGGGGGCCTATAGGGATGCTGGGGAGGGACTCTTCATTAGGGACTGTGGTGAGAGGACAAGGGGTAATGGGTTCAAACTTAAACAGGGGAAGTTTAGATTGGATATGAGGAAGAAATTCTTTACTGTAAGGGTGGTGAGGCCCTGGAATGGGTTGCCCAGGGAAGTTGTGAATGCTTCATCCCTGGCGGCGTTCAAGGTGGAGTTGGACATAGCCTTGGATGGCATGGTTTAGTGGGAGGTGTCCTTGCCCATGGCGGGGGGGTTGGAACTCGATGATCTTGAGGTCCTTTCCAACCCTAACTATTCTATGATTCTATGATTCTATGATTCTATCTACACTGTTTGTGAAATACTGTTCTTCCTGCAGAATGGGATGAATTGGCAGGTGGCTGTAAAGCTAGCACTCAACATGTTTTGTTCACTTAAGGTGCAATGCAGTGTGGAAATTAAAACTCTGAGTTGACAAAATGTTAGTGTGTACTCAAGGCACAAAATGTGCAGTCTTTAATCAGAGGGCAACCATCAGTTGCTGACTGAGACAAAACATACACTCTGAGTACCTAAATATATAACTTTTTTAATAATTGTATGGCAGTGAGATACACGGGTTAGGACACAGACTGAATATATAAGCCGTGTAAAACTCTATTTGCCCCAGAAATCAACTGTCTCAATGTACTTGTATATATCACAATAAACTGTTTGATGTTAGCTACTTTTTTCAAACCAGTGCCAGAAGTTTGAAGCCTACTAAACTCTGTATATAGTCATTAGACAATATTTAAGGAAATCCCATTGTCATTATAAAGGTTTGAGCCACAATTCTGCATCACTACATCTGTAAGGAGGGTATGTGGTATTTGGATGCTTCAGTGTTTGATTACAGTCAGCAGATCAGCCCAACACCACCTCTTGCCCACACTTACCCAGCGGGATGAAGGAGACAAGTGAAAGTGTAAAAGTGAGAACTCGTGGGTTGAGATAAAGACAGTTTAATAAGTGAAGCAAAAGCTGTGCTCGCAAGCAAAGCAAACCAAGGAATTAATTAAATACTTCAGGCTCCATGACACATAATGGTTATTTGGGAAGACAAACACCATAACTTTAAACAGGTCCCCTCTCTCCTTCTTCTCCTCAGCTTTTATTGCTGAGATCAACATCATACAGTCTGGGATATCCCTTTTGTCAGTTGGGGTTAACTTCCTGGCTCTGTCCCCTCGCAGTTCCTTGTGCACCCCAGCCTACTCACTGGTGGGGGACTGCGAGAAGCAGAAAAGGCCTTGGCATTGTTCAAGGGCTGTTCAGCAACAGGTAAAACATGGGTGTGCTATCAATCATCACCATTTCGGCACAGATCCAAGCCACAGCAACATACCAGCTACTAAGAAGAAAACGAACTGCCTCTCAGCCAAAACCAGTATGTTAACGTTTTGAGAATCTTTGCAAAGATATATTTAAAAATATGAAACAAACTATATGAAAAATAGTTGAAGCAGCCACTATTATTACTAGGTAAAAACCCCTAATGATTGTTTTTTCACAAGGGTTGTTTTTTAATTGCTACTCTAAGCATCTCAGGAAGTACTCCACCGCCTTTGTTATAATGACTAAAAAGGGAGTTAAAAAAAAAGTGAATTAAAAAGATAATGGCTTCAGCAGGGACTATTAAGCAACTAAACATCACAAATCAGAGTTGCTAATACAATATATTTTCATGGCATCAAACTAAACAATTAATTACTATAAAACAGAAGAAATCCCAATTAAAAAAAATAAAAGCTGCAGTGTTTCCAGTACAAATCCAAAACATATCCCCATACTAGCTACTATGAAGAAAATGGTCAGAGCCAAAAAACATCAAACCCACGTACGTAAGACAAATTTTGTCATTTATTTAAGCACTAAAATATAGTTTAGAAAAATCCTCATATAGTAAGTTAATATTGTGCCTTAATGAGTGAATAAGACCAAAATTTTACCATTCCTTTCCCTTCTATCAAGTCTATACTAAGAAAATTTCCCCATTACTATCACTGTTAATCATTTGCAGTGAGGAAGTTGGCAAGAGCTACCAAAAACTAAGTAGTGTAACTTGAATGCCAACTGCACAAAATACTCGGGGTCTGGTGGGATGTATAATAAAATATGTCAGACTGTGTCATTATAATATGCTTTTGAAAGAATTATACATATTCATTCCTCTCATTTAGCACCTGAATGACAACAAGCAGGTAAGAACCTCAGTGCGATGCATCAAGCAAGACAGTTGCCATTATGAACGAAATATAAAAGAGTGTGACAGAGTTGAAAAATGGAAGGAATGTTCTGTTCACACCTTGCAGGCATTGTTATCCTTTGATAGTGAAATGAAGCTTGCTGGGGAGAGGGGTATGTCTTGTTGTCACTGTAGGTAGCACTTCAGTGACAAATTGCAAGAAGTATCTTTTTTTTTAATAAAAGCCCTGATAAGTTTTTTAAAGGTATTGTCAGTATAAGGAAACTGCCATTTTTTTTTCTCAGCTCTTTTGTTATGTACTCATTCCTTTTTTTTTTTTATTTTCCATGCAAAATGAAGGACTAGTTTCATCACTAATGAAATACAAAATCATGGCTTTCTGTTGTAATAATAAAAGATAAAATTATACTGTTAAATTACTGAGTGGCAAAAGAATCAACTCCTATCTCTATTTCTATAATGTGTTTTGTGGTTGCAAGAAGCTGCTTCATGACTGTAAAACAAATAACTAAATGGTACTTTCCGAACCCTCATTTTCCCACTTCCTCTCCAGTGTTTCACAAGAGGCTGTCTCCTATCCATCAAGCCACAGCCATTCTCTGACAAAATATATCCAAACAGGTTGAAAAATAGAACTACCTCTTAAGAATTAAAGGTTGCTACTTTTTGACCAAGACTATTTTTGAAACCATAAACTTATACAAAGGTGTGTCAAATATTGTAGAAAAGACAAAAATACATTTGACATTTTTATCTGGAATATGTTTATGATAGCAGATATTCTGGAATGAAGACATACTCACACGGTTTTAACAGTAAGGATCTTATCTAGACCACTGTTTGTTGTTTGTTTGGTTGATTGGGTTTTTTTTTCCAGTGAGACCCTCTGGTTTATGTCAAACCTTGATTGGGATTATTTATACTTCTTCAAGGGAAAATCAACAATAGATGTTAACGTATGCTTGTCCATGACACCTGAAACATTGGGAAGCCTACTCTTTCAAAGTGAAGAGATTAATTTCTGGCATGTGGTGGATTTGAAATCGAATTCTCTACTCAATCTGATTGAACATGAAAGTACTCATCAATACCGTTTAAATGGTAAATTATAGTCAGTAGTTGTAGATGCTTAATCTTGTTTCTTTCCAGCATTTAAAATAAGTTGGCATGTGTTTGTACATAAACACACCCATTAGATCTCAACAAATGTTACCAAAATGAACCATTTTAGTGACTGGTAAGTCTGTGAGAGGAAGACTTTCATGGCTATTTGGTGGAAGGTATAAAAACCACAATGCCTTTTTAATTAGCATCAAACACCATTAATGGCATCCTTTCAAAATAAAAGGATGGGGTGGGATTCATTCTTCAGCAGCCTTTAAAACACATAGAAGGAAGATTTGAAGAATTTTTAGGGATGACTAGAATTTCACTCTCAGAATTAAATTAATATCTGTAATTGCAAATGACTTCAAGATTTTTCTCTGTTTTGATATTATCACCTAGAATTTTCACTTCAGTATAATTCATATATTTTTCTGCCTTGATCTACTATTTCTTTCCTTTTGATTGAAATGTTTCATTTCGTTGCTTATCTTTCTGAATCATAAGTGCAGCTGAATGCAGCTTCCCCTTTATATTTGTTGTGCTTTTTTAAAAAAAGAAAGTACTTTTCATTCTTCACATTAGATACAGAAAATCTTAAGCATCATGGAATAATAATGAATAATAATTGATAGGAATATTAAAAGCACTTTGACTTTACTGTGCAGAAAACACTCATATATTATTTCCTGCCAGAATGCAATTTCTCATTGGAATATGGAGTTACATTTTTCATCAGGCATTCAAACCTGATTGCATACTGACTGTGTTTGGTCTTTAGGATTAAGTGGCAATTATAAGATATACAAACAGCACATGGGTAGAAGAATTTTATTTGCTTTGCCATACCAGAGATGTGCTGAGAGTTTTGGCAAGCATACGGAATTTTTGACTGAGTAATGTGTCCTCAGTTCAGCAGTAGCAGTCATTTTTCTCCTTCTTAGTAGCTGGTGCAGCACTGTTTTTGACTTTTGGCCTGGGAACAGTGCCAATAACAATGATGTTTACAATTACGTCTTACAGTGTTTGGTCTGACCAAGGACTTTCTGAGTCTCATACTCTGCCAGGGAGGAGGGAAAGCCGGGAGGAAGCAGAGACAGGACACATGACCCAAACTGACCAAAGAGCTATTCCATACCACAGCACGTCATGCCCAGGATGGAAAACTGGGGGCAGGAACCCAGAAGAGTTCAGTTCACAGGTCGGTCTTCGAGTGGTGAGCAGTTGTATTCTCTTCCCTTTTATTTCCCTTGTCATTATTATTATTGGTGGTAGCAGTAGTGGTTTGTGTTATGCCTTAGTTACTGGACTGTTCTTATCTTAACCTGTGGGAGTTACATTCTTTCGATTCTTCTCCCCATTCCCCCTCCCCTTTGGACGGGGTGGGGGAAGAAAGAGGGGGGAGTGAGTGAGGGGGCTGTATGATCTAAGGCTTAAACCACAACAGTAATGAAAGCACCGGGCACAGGACAAATGAAACAAAATACTGTGATATAAAACAGCCCACTCGGCTTTATGTGTTTCTGGGCTGAGGGTAAAAAAAAAAAAAAAAAAAAAAATGCAGGACTGAGGGCAACTGTATAAAATCTAGGGTCCTAAAAGGACTCGCTTCGTATTCCAGGACAGTGTTTCTGAGTGGAATTTCCAGACACAAAGGCAAGTAAATGTAAAACTTATCATAGAATCATTTAGGTTGGAAGAGACTTTAAAGATCATTGAGCTCGACCATAAACCTAACACTGCTAAGTCCACTAGTATATCTAAATAGATGTATCACTTAATTGTTAATTGTTGATATATAATGGTGCACATCAACGTGTAATGAAAGTCTATTATGAGTTAAAAAATCAATCTCAAACTTGTTAGTGCGAGATCACCTTTGACAGAAAATGAGTGTGTTTGCGTACACGATGGACACAAAATCAAATCACCTTGATTTTCTGAAATAATCAAGAATGTATAGTTTACTTCACTGTTCATTTCTGTAATTCATTCATAGCATTCAATAGATCAAAATATTCTTAATTTAGCACATTTTATTCCTTTTTTCTGCCACTGGTTTTTCATCAAGCTCGCAGTTGATCTCCAGTGTCTATACAACATTTTGTCTTTACAAAGCAACTATTTAATTTGTTACATCAATACTAGTTCATCCCAGCATTTTTGCTTCTTTTGACATCAAATTTACTTCTTTATGTGTGCACTTTTCAGCTAAAAATACATATGCTTACTGAAAAGAATAAATTCTAATATGTGGTAATGTAACATAAGGATAAACAAAAGTTAATTAGGACACAGACATTTAGATGATCCTTTTATCACTCTTTCAGCATGAATAGCAATGAATTAATTACAAACATTAAAATTCTAAAACAACATGACAGCTGACAGGAATTCTTCAATTCTTCATTTTACATGCATGAATTACATTATTTTTTTACCGTCTTTCTGTTTTCTATAGATCTTTGATTTTGTGGATTGATTTAGTTAGTTAATAAAACCTAAATTATTTGAGATATTTTTGAATTATGGAAGTTGCATCTAATGGGTACATCTGCAGCCTCAAAGTAAGGATCTGGAATACATCTGAATCTCTGCATGCCCCTCTGACATTTTGTATGCATTAACACAAGGTCAATATATCTTGGCACTGAAGTTGTCTGATATCTTAGTCAACTCTGTAATCTATCACACGCACAGTACCTATTCAGAGTAATTGCATTTATTATATTACTTTTTGTATGCCTTGGCAATTGTTGGAACATTTGTGTGAACTTCTTACTGGAAGCACTGTACATACATCAGCCAAATGCTACACTGCTCAATTCAGCCTCTGGATAGAATGGAGATTACAGGACTAATGACTTTACAGTTAAAGTTAAGTAATTCTGCACTTCGGGAGTTACCACTGCTACATATCTTCCATCAGTTAATACCAAGTGTGCAGTTTTGAAGAAGAAAATATAGCTACTTATCATAACATTTGGAACTACAACTTGATATCACATTTTCTATTACAGTAAGAGTTTCTAAATTAATTTGAAAAACTGGAAATAATTAAGACAGCATGCCTTTTTAGCCCTTGACATAAAGAACAGGCAAAAGTAAATGACTCTAAATGGTCCCGTTTGAAAGGAAACATATGAGCAAATATTCTGGGTGTATTATTCCAACAGCTCAATGACTTATTGAAGTAATTCATTGCCTCACCTGATGTGTTTCTATGTACCATATCACCTTCGACTGTTACCTTGTTTTACAGCTGGGGAAGACAGGAAGTCCAAGGGCTCACTGCAAAGGAAACCTGAAGACAATTGAAACATGGTCTGTAGTCGCCTTACACCGTTCTAGAATATATGACCACCAGAGCTTAATTGGTCACCTTGGCATCTTCCCACCCAGGTTAGAGACTTATGAATGAAATCTCTTTGTAGCTAAACCCTTTAAAGACTTCTACTACAAGATGTGATTCATAGAATCATAGAATAGTGAGGGTTGGAAAGGACCTTAAGATCATCTAGTTCCAACCCCCCTGCCATGGGCAGGGACACCTCACACTATACCATGTCACACAAGGCTCTCTCCAACATGGCCTTGAACACAGCCAGCGATGGAGCATTCACAACTACCCTGGGCAACCCATTCCAGGGCCTCACCACCCTTACAGTAAAGAACTTCTTCCACATATCCAATCTAAACTTCCCCTGTTTCAGTTTGAACCCGTTACCCCTTGTCCTCTCACTACAGTACCTCATGAAAAGTCCCTCCCCAGCAACCCTATAGGTCCCCTTCCGATATTGGAAGGCTGCTATGAGGTCTCCATGCAGCCTTCTCTTCTTCAGGCTGTACAGACCCAACTTTCTCAGCCTATCTTCATACAAGAGGTGTTGCAGTCCCCTGATCATCTTCGTGGCCGTCCTCTGGACTTCTTCCAACAGTTCCATGTCCTTTTTATGCTGAGGATGCCAGAACTGCACACAATGCTCCAAGTGAGGTCTCACGAGAGCAGAGTAGAGGGGCAGGATCACCTCCCTCGACCTGCTGGTCACAGCTGGTCACACTCCTTTTGATGCAGCCCAGGATACGGTTGGCATTCTGGGCTGCAAGTGCACACTGCTGGCTCATGTTCATTTTCTCATGAACCAATACCCCCAAGTCCTTCTCCACAGGGCTGCTCTGAATCTCTTCTCTGCCCAATTTGTAGCTGTGCCTGGCATTGCTCCGACCCAGGGGCAGGACCTTGCACTTGGCATGGTTAAACTTCATCAGGTTGGTATTAGCCCACCTCACAAGCATGCCAAGGTCCCTCTGAATGCCCTTCCTTCCCTCCAACATATCAACTGAACCACACAGCTTGGTGTCATCGACAAACTTGCTGAGGGCGCATTAATCCCACTGTCCATGTCACCAACAAAGATGTTGAACAAGTGTCATGGGTTCAGCAGTAGCAGTCATTTTTCTCCTTCTTGGTAGCTGGTGCAGCACTGTGTTTTTGATTTTGGGCCTGGGAACAGTGCTGTTAGCACCAGTGTTTTCCGTTACTGCTTGGTAATTTTTTTGGTCTGATCAAGGACTTTCTGAGTCTCATGCTCTGCCAGGAAGGAGGGGAAGCCAGGAGGAAGGAGAGACAGGACACCTGACCCAAACTGACCAAAGAGAGGTATTCCATATCACAGCACGTCATGCCCAGGATGAAAAAATAGGAGCAGAGACCCGGAGGTGTGGGGTTGCATTGCTTGGTTGGGCTGGGTGGTGAGCGATTTTGTTCTGTCCTCGTATTTGCCTTGTCACTATTATTATTGGTGGTAGCAGTAGTGGTTTGTATTATACCATAGTTACTAAACTGTTCTTATCTCAACCTGTGGGAGTTGCATTCTTTTGATTCTCCTCCGCATCCCCTCCGGGACTGGGGGAAGAAAGAGGGGAGAGTGAGTGAGAAAGGGACTGCATGAGTTATAGAGGCTTAAACTACGACAAGAGGACTGGTCCTAAGACACCGATCCCTGAGGGACACCACTCGTTACTGGTCTCCAGCTGGACATTGAGCCATTGAGCACTACTCTTTGCATGCAGCCGTCCAGTCAGTTCTTTATCCACTGAGTGGTCCACCTATCAAATTGATGTCTCTCCAACTTAGAGACAAGGATGTCGTGTGGACAGTTTCAAACACTTTGCACAAGTCCAGGTAGATGACATCAGCTTCTCTGCCCCGGTCCATCAGTTCGATAGCCTCATCATAGAAGGCCACCAGATCAGTCTGGCATGATTTCCCCTTAGTGAAGCTATGCTGGCTGTCACCAACCACCTCATTGTTTTTCATGTGCCTTAACATGCCATCCAGGAGAATCTGCTCCAAGATTTTGCCAGGCACAGAGGTGAGGCTGACTGGTCTGTAATTCCCTGGATGCAGTCATCAGGAACTTCACCTGACTGCCATGATTTTTCAAATATGATGGACAGTGGCTTAGCAACTTCATTTGCCAGCTCCTTCAGGACCCGCAGATGGATTTCATCAGGCCCCATGGACTTGTATACATTCAGGTTCCTAAGATGGTCTCAAACCAGATCCTTTCCTACAGTGGGCCTGAGGTCTTCCTTCTTACAGTCCCTGTGCCTGCCTTCCAAGACTTGGGTGGTGTGGTCAGAGCATTTGCTGGTGAAGACTGAGGCTAAGATGTCATTAAGAACCTCAGCCTTCTCCAAATCCAGGGTAGCCAGTTCTCCCAATAACTTCTGGAGAGTGCCCACATTGTCCCTAGCCTGTCTTTTATTGGCAATGTACCGATAGAATCCCTTTCTGTTATTCTTAACATCCCTAGCCAAGTTTACTTCCAAGTAAGGGCCTTAGCTTTCCTAACCTGGTCCGTAGCTTCCCGGCCAACATCCCTGTATTCTTCCCAGGTCACCTGTCCTTGCTTCCACCTTTTTTAAGCCTCTTTTTCCCTTCAAATTTTGCTCAGCAGCTCCTTATCCATCCAAGGAGGTCTCCTGGCCCTCCGGCAGCACTTCCTTTGGAGCACATTACTATGGGAAAGAAACAGAATAGCATCCACAAGTGTTTTCATGCAAAGGCATGGGAGATCTCACAGAAATAGAAATAGAATAGAAAAAGTGTTTGGAGGGAAATACATTCTAAAGGCAATTGCTGAATATAAACTCAGTGTAATAAGGAGGCAACAATGACACAAAATAATGAAATAAACTAAAACTGAAACTTCTTTCAGACCATAATTAAATATGTCTACACGAACAAGGTAAATTGAACAGTTGTTATGGACCTATGTAGGCCACATACTATAGTAACTGTGTATTCTGAATGTCTTTTGTTTCTCTAATTTTTTTTCTGGTCTGGTTGTCCAATTCTGTCACAAAAGAATTAGTTGATTTCTCTTTCTCTGGGCAGACCTATCTTTTCTAGATTTAATGGAATTGTGCATGTTGATATATGAACACTAATGAACTTACAGTATCTTCTGGAGCTGAAGATTATGTTTAGAAAAAAGAAAAATACAGTTGCATTAGAAAATGAGCAAATTTTCATATGGAAGTATGGATGGAAGAATGAATAAGTCAATGTCCTGAATAAGTGGAAAAACTAGGCATTTCTTCCCTTTTTTCAGCAAAGTGTTTGATCAGAACTCTATTGGAGATATCTGATAATTTATTTCTTTTAATCATACTAGTCACAGTCTCATCAGTGCAGCAAAGGGTGATTTATGGTATTGATCTGAGAGGAACAGTTTGATACCTACCTGTATGCTGCCGTTGGGAAGCTAAAGCAGCCAGAAGCACTTATAAAAGTTATATTTTCAACATAGCTGAGATTTGTTTTTAGATACTTTCCTGAGAAGAAACTCATGCCTTCCCAGCTCATTATCGCATTCCGTAAAATTAAATTTGACTAACTGACTTCAGTATTTCTCTTCCTTATTAAACTTGGTTTTGTTTTAAGGGAATGGAGTCTCTCATGCCAGTCCTGGCTAAGCAATGAGGTATACCATATTCTGAAATGAAAACTAAAATAATGTCAGCATGTGAATCACCTTGGAGATGAATCATACTGCTCTAAACCAAATAATTTACATTTAAATAACTAATCTCCTTTTCACCTAATTTAAAAATAATCTTTACTCTTTCTCAACTAATCCCCAAATTTATGAGCTACTTTGAATATATTTGTGCAATAAAATTGAAAATTTTAGATATGGTGCGTAGTCAGTTTTAATCTCCTCATCTGTGTTTCCAATCTCATTACAGATTGCAATTTTCAGTGCAGATTACATGATGACCCATCAGTGGCTTTGTTGTTTCTGAATTACCGATTCCTTGCCTACTGCCAGATAAGAACAAAGCCTATGCATCAGTCTGACAGCTTGCAAACAGAAAATGGGCTTGTAGGATTGGATTTAAATCCCAGGTGTAGGG
This sequence comes from Amazona ochrocephala, assembly GCA_039720435.1. NCBI lineage: Eukaryota > Metazoa > Chordata > Aves > Psittaciformes > Psittacidae > Amazona > Amazona ochrocephala. Next base: position 28,285,676 of record CM077882.1, read on the forward strand.
GATAATTACCACATCAGTCATGCAGTAACTGAAAAATGGTATTTCAACAAGAAAAATTACATTCCTTTTATAGTGCCAACAGAAATCATTATTTGAGGCTTCATACTGATTCAGTGTATCATTGCATGTGCACTGTACTCATTAAATGTAATGTTTGTTACAACTTAGAAAACTTATTGTCTCAGATACTTTTGTGGCTGAGTTAGCTCAAATCAAGATTTGTGAAACCTTGACAGCGCTGAGGTCATTCAAAGGTATAATATACATTATAAAAGTGAAACAACAGCAGAGCCCAAAGCATTCCAACCTCTTTTGCTTCAGGAGAAAAAAAAAACAAACAAGAGACTGAAGTACAAAAGCATAAATCCTAGTTCGGAAAATCCTCTGGGGTTAGACCCTTTGATGCAGGCCTTTTCATTAAAATAAATAGGATGGTAATAAGAGGCTATCATTGTTTGTGTGGGCTTCTCTATGCTATACTTTTCAATAAACAAGACACTGTTATCACTTAATTATTTCACCGGCCAAAAAATCAAAAGCATGTTAAAAACAAGGCATAAATTAAATATTTAATGTCACACAATTCAAACACAGACTTCCACTTTTTCTTTTTTTTTATTTTATAGCTCAATTGTGGTCAATTCTTCTTTATTATTAAACAGACAGTAAAGCAATAAGTAGATTTAATGTTGGGTACTCCGTGGGTCCAGGGAATTAGCAACTACCAGTTTGGAGGAAGGAAAGGGAAGATCCAGGCTTGTTAGTGATCTCACATGGAAATACTTGCCCTTCTACTCCATATCAACACTGCATGTCTGAGTTGTGCCAGATGGACCATCAGTGCTCTAGATTTCTCAGGGATAGCTTTGGTAATACCCAGTTAAGGTCTCTCGAGGCAAATATCTTCTGCAGTGTATTTCTTTAATCTTAAGAAGCTGGGGTTTTAAATGGCCTTGTAAGAAGCACTCCTGACTTTAGGAAGCAAACAGGAATACTTGGATTATTTAATGAAACATTCATGTATGGTTCAATCAGTGCCAGGGCACACTGATTTAGGAGCCGAATGTTTCTACCTGGAGTGAGTTACATGCAAAAGAGTTAGGGTCTTTCCAAGGTACTGTTGATTGTGTTCAGCACTGATATTCTCATAGAAGGCCTATACTAAGCTGTCTTCAAAACTGACTTCTACGTAGGTTCAGGAAAAGTACAGAATTACTGAAAATAGCAGTTGGGCAGAGTTGGGAAGCACTGACAAGTTTGCTAGAGCCAGAGAAAATTTAGGATGCTTTTTTCCTAGTGGATTATCTCCTTTGGGAGATAGCTCCATAACATTTTCCTCAAGGGGCTGTCCTTGTGCAAATTTGAAAAAAAATAAGTTCCTTTTACTGCCTGGTAGCTAAGCATACTCATGATGCAATATAATCCAGTTTTATGGGAAAGGGCAAGGGCTATGTCAGATATATGGTGGCTGAATCTTTAGAGGATATCAAAGACCCCTTGGCATAAGTCTTTATTGGTATTTTCAGCAGGTAATAGCTCAAGCGTCTGCAAGAGAAGTAAATGAGACAACGTCTCAACTTAATTTAATTCATTGTTCTGAATGTATAAACCAAGGTTTTGCAAGGAAAAATGACTGCCATGTACTTCAACAGGAAGAATATGAGGTGAGCACTATTAATTTGCAGCTTATTGTTTAAATTTTCAGCTTGTTGCTTTAATTTGCACTGTCTTCTGAGCGGTACTCTAACAATTACATCTAAAGAGAATTAGTTACACAGGTTGCAATAGTTTCAAAGAGTACTAAGAGAATTGGAAATAATAGTGATGTGATCCTGAGAAGAGTGATGAATAGTAAGTTGCTGATCAGGTGGTGGCATTAATGAATTAATATCTGACCAAGAAAAGTGAACGAGACTAGAAATTAGCATTTTGTTCTGCCCTGGAAGTGCAAACTCTTGTAATACTGTGAAGAATATAATTTCACTCCATGAATGCTATCAGTGCCTTACATGATGCAGATAAATCCTGGGGTCAATACAAAGCAGATTTAGGGATTATGTGCAATTCCATATTATTTTGAAGACAAGCATGTTCTATATCTGTCTTGCTTTTCCAGTTTTCATTGAGGTTTTATACCTCAAACATTTTAGCACAAATTAGTCATTTTGAGTTCACTTCATTCTAAATGAGATACATTTTAAAAATTTAACATTAAAAATTAAAGTCCTGTACATAAATATTACATCTCTGGCATAAGAATGACTAAGATTTTCATTTTTATTTCTTCTCAAGATTAATATTTTTTTTTCCTTTCATCCTTTTACTTGTATCCTAAGACCCCAAATTATCAGACAGTCAGCTAACTTGAACGCACCAGATATAAGGACAGCAAACAGGTAAATGGGCATGCAAAACACTAATTTACACTTGCAAAACAGGTAATTTCATGCACTGGCAGTAGCCTGCATATACAATTATTCGTCTAGTTCATGCATATGCATGGCTTCAGCAGAATTTCCTTTTTACATATGTGCATATATTTCACAGGCACATTTAGTCACTGATATTTAGTCATTATGATTTGTGTGCATGTCTAAACCATGCTGTGTGTATTCAGAATAGAATATAGGTTCATGATTCCTTTGCAGAAGGTAGCTACATCATACCAATAATTACTGGTCTGCTAAGACAGCTTCAACAAGTGCCAAGCTTCAGAGAACTCCATACTACTCAATCTCCTTTCTCAGTAGCAACTCTCACTTTCCCAGAACCTGCACCTCCCTCTTGTCACATTTGACTTTCAGTATTTTGAAGGAAAATGTATGAAACAAAACCACAAGATGTGATGGGGTAACAAATAAAACATTTGCAATATCAACTTGTCATTTTCATCTTATGACTTTGTTAAAAGGAAGACCTACTGTCTATCTGTAAGCACTTGGATTGTTTAAACTTCAAGAGTAGACTTTTTTTAATTCAAAATGAGAAATGCCAAAGAAGACTCATATCAGATTCATTGCATTAAAAAATATCCTAGGCAACTTCCCTTATATGGAAGTTACAGTACTTTTATTCTGACACAGTCTACATAAGAGATGAGGACAAGCTAAATGTTCATCACTGCAAACAGTATTTTGAGTAAAGGGCTACATAACCTTGCTACTACACAAACCTGGAGGATGGATATTTTAAATATTACACCTCTCTGAATCTCAAATACTTAATCCAGACAAAGGACACTCTCATGTAAACATGTTATACTTCAAGGTGCATATTCTCTTCCTGACAAGAGGCTAAAGACAGGATGAATAGTGGCAATGATTTCATATCAGTTTTATTAATATAGCTTTCCAAACAAGCTCAAGATGAATAAAAAAAATCATAGAATCATAGAATAGCTAGGGTTGGAAAGGACTTTAAGACCATCTAGTTCCAACCCCCCAGCCATAGGCAGGGACACCTCACACTAAAACATGTCATCCAAGGCTCTGTCCAACCTGCCCTTGAATGTGGCCAGGGATGAAGCATTCACAATTTCCCTGGGTGACCCATTCCAGTGCCTCACTACCCTTACAGTGAAGAACTTCCTCCTTATATCCAATGAATGAAGAGGACTTCTAAATCAAGATGTAGGAGACTTAATTTCTTTTCATTCTTGTATCACTGCCAGTTAAAACCTTTGACTTTTCAAGTCCCCTGACCATTGAACTTTAATTAGAAGACTCTTCAAGTCTTCTCTTGCATTAAATGGCAAAATGAAGGTATCTTTCTTAGTGCCAGAGCCCTAAGTGTAGCATCCTCCTTTTTAGCGTTTGGTTGCCCTGGCTGGAGACCACTCCAGTTACAGGGCAGCTGGTGCCTGACCTCTGGGGAGCAACAGCTAGCTGCTGGGAATGTACAGGCAAGGTTGATCCTTCTTTCTATGGGAGTGGCTTTGAAGATGGGGTCTCCCTGTGGGACTTTCCTTAACTACAATCTCATATGTGTCACAGCTATGTACCCTGTTGATCTGGACCTTGAAATTAAGCCTGATAATGAACTCCTCAGTTTGAGCTTGAGTCTGCCTATAGTCTTGCTCATTAATTGTGGGGCTGTGTCTGACCCTGGTTATGCCTCCAGGACTGGTTCTAGCCTGGACCCATTGACTTAATTTCCCAGCTTGTCCTCAGGCAGATATCATCACTATAGATTTTTGTTGACAACTCGTTTGCCTGCTCCTGGCTGGAGAGGGGGACAGGTCCTGTCTGCCAGATACCCATGGGGAGTCCACATGGCTCATACGACCCAGCCCTCATGGAGCCCCTGTACAGCCCCTGATTCCTCAAAGGTCATCATTCACGGGCTGCTAGAATTCTCAGCGCCTGCCTCAAAAGTCTGTTTACTGAAAAACAGCTAACTAGGAACTGTAATAGGAACTAAACTCAACAAGCATAACAGCACTCACCTTGGCTAAGAGCATTTATTTTAAGCCAGAATTCATGCACCATATACAGAAAAAAACTGTTCTACATTTTACTATACTTAAGTGCAAAGACAAGAAGAATACACTGAAATGTACATAATGATTGTAGAGGATATCAATCTATCCACAGACTGTGAACCTATAATGTTAGAATCACATATCTATCCTTTAAACACAGGGTTATTTACAAAATACTGCAGAACACTTCTTATTTTAAAATGGGAAACTAGAAATAAGTCTTCTCTCCCTCCTCCCTTTCCCTGTTCCCCTCTATTCCCACTAAATTGTATTCCATATCAGCTAACCACATATTTCAGAGTTTCTGAAAACAAAACAATTACTTCTAGGCAATTACCAAGAATGGAAGCTTTCAGCCTGAGAAATAACTGCTTCAGAACAAAATGAACAGAGCTAATTTAATAGTGAAAATAAATTATTCATCAATGTGCAGAGGAAGAAAACGAAAAATTTATTGGCATATTTTGGTTAAATAGCTTCGGATATGCAAAAAAGGGAAAAGGAATATGGCTATCTATAATTATGAGATAGGGCAGGATTTTAAAAGGCATCAAATATTTGACAAGTGGAACACTTGGTGCATAAGAAATTGACTACATAATCGCACTCAAAGAATTGCAGTCAATGGCTCAATGTTCAGAGGGACACCAGTGACAAGTAGTGTCCCTCAGGAGTCCACACTGGGACCAGTATTATTTTAGCATTTTCATCAGGGACATAGACAGTGGGATAGAGTGCACCCTCAGCAAGTTTGCTGATGACACCAAGCTGTGTGGTGCAGACGACATGCCAAAGGGAAAGGATGTCATCCAGAGGGGCCTTGACAGGCTTGAGAGGTGGGTCCATGTGAACCTCATGGAGCTCAACAGGGCAAAGTGCAAGGTCCTGCACCTAGATCAGGGCAATCCCAAGCACGGATACAGGCTGTGTGATGAGTGGATTGAGAGTAGCCTTGTGGAGAAGGACTTGGGGATATTGGTGGTTCAAAAACTGAATATGAGCCGGCAATGTGCACTAACACCTCAGAAAGCCAATTGTATCCTAGGCTGCATGAAAAGGAGTGCGACCAGCAGGTCTAGAGAGGTGATTCTCCCCCTTTACTCCCCTCTCATGAGACCCCACCTGGAGTACTGCATTCAGCTCTGTGGTCTCCAGCATAAGAAAGACATGGACTTGTTTTCCAGAGAAGGGCTATGAAGATGATCAGAGGGCTGGAGCACTTTTCTTGTGAGGACAGGCTGAGAGACTTGTAGCTGTTCAACCTAGAGAAGTCTCCAGCAACACTTTAGAGCAGCCTTCCAGCACCTAAAGGGCGTCTACAGGAAAGATGAAGAGGGACTCTTCATCACAGAGTATAGTGACAGGGTGAGGGGTAATGGTTTTAAACTAGGAAAGGGCAGTTTTAAATTAGGCATTAGGAAGGAATTCTTTACTGTGAAGCTGGTGAGACACTGTAACTTCCCAGAGCAGCTATGAATGCCCTTCCCTACTAAAAAGTCATATCCAACATGATCATTACATTTTTTAAATAAAACAAAATCTTTTTATACTGAAATGTGTCCATGAAGTGTTATAAGAAAGACCCTGACAACAGTCCCTCTAATTCTCTTTTTTATTTTACAAGTCCTCAAACATGCAGAAAAATTTGGATTTTAAAAACCTATGTTTCCAAGACTCCTTATTTTCCCCAGCTGGAGCTATACCCAAAAGACCAATTGAAAGAAGTCCTTGTTTCAAAGCAGCGTGCACTCTATTCTTGCCAGCTTGCCCTTGTCTTAACTTTAAATATAACTGGAAGATATATATCACCATTAAAAAGAGTAACAGAAGTTCTTGGTGCCAATCAATACCTGATATCCTCCTGTATTGGGGGCTGTATAGCATCAAGCCATAAACGAAGCAAATAGGTATAAGTCCCAAACACTAATCCCAAACTCTAACCTTATCTTATAGTTAGAAGACTCATCAGTAGAACAATCAAAAATATAAAACCTTGGCTTCAGCTGACAACAACATTCTTTCTAAGACAATATATTTTGTAATTTATTTTGTGTAGATGGGCTTTTAATTTTATCTATGTGGTTGGATTAGTTTTGGTGTTGCAGTTATAGTTTGGGAATCCAGAGCTTCAAAAGACCTGTTTACCAGTTTATTCTGGATACTGTCATGCCCTCAAAGTTAGTGCAAACAGAAAATATCTTTTGAAACGGAAAGTGCTGTCAGACTAGCTTATTGCTGAAGGCTGCAGAGATTGCAGCACTGAGAAAAAGCTGGTGACAATGCAGTCAATTTTTAATTTTTTTTCATTGGTATTGGTTTCCCCTGTATGATTAATGTTAGGGTTTATTTGGAGGTTAGCTTCCAGTTTTAGAACATAAAGAATCAAGATCCTGATTTCCTTTCAGTGTCCTCAAGAGCCGAACTTATATAGAGGTCTCATAACATATCAGTGACCTAAGTCCTTTCTTGCTAAATTAATAATATGAAGGCTTTGCCACAGCCTGTCAGTTTTCTGTTGTTATAGCATAACCCCAAGAGTATATATTGCATGTTTCTGAGATACAATAAGAAAGCATGAGGGAGTTCCTATGGATACAAGTGTATAGATCCAAGACAACCAAAACTCGTGTAAATTTTCTCCAGTATCCTAAAGGAAGCAGTAGCTAGCACAAAGCCCTAGAATCACACTTGTATTTTGTGTTAGGGAAAATAAGTGTATTTACTCCAGAACAGATCATGAAAGTAAAATATCTTAAATACTGTATATACTGTCAAGCGATGAGGACCTAAGGATAAACTGGAAGGTTTTGTGTTGTTTTGTTTTTGCTTTTTTTTTTTCTTTGCAGTGAAGAGTCAGTTACTACTTCTTTTTTCATGTCTATGAGGTCTTTGTTATATTTCCTAAGCAATTGCCTTCACACACACTGACCTTTTCTTCAATTTAAGATGGAAGCAATATTCATTAACACCTCCTATGAAATTCTAAGTATATGCTTGGAGAATGCAATTAAAAAAAAAATTCTTAAAAATCAATTCTCCATAGAAATTATACTACAATAAGTTTTTTATAGTTTTATTGGGATTTTTTTTCTTGGTACCTTTACAAGCAAATTTTTTTTCATTCTGTTCATTAAATTGTATCACACTGCACAAATATTCTTATGCTTGCATCAAACTTACATTTATTTCTTTTTTCAAACAACAGTTTTGTTCTCACTTGATACAGCTGATAATAACCCTCCACTTCAGTGAAGGAATTAATCATTGACATTCTGTGGTCTGTTATTTGGAAAATCAAATCAAAGGGTCATTCTCATTTTGTCTGAGCTTAAAAACCTCTGAATGGTTGAAAAGTGATATCAAAAACATAAAGTATCTGTTGGATAGAATACAGCTAGATGCCCTGGGCATTAAAGGTGGCCTTGGAAATTTGTATTTTATGATTTTATAAAACAAACTGGAAATCCTGTTGAGGCTAGGCTTTATATTTGTTGCATCTAAAGAGAGTGTTTCCTTCTCCGTGAGATTGAATGACAATCATAAGACGCTAAGTTATGGAGGAGTGACATCTGGCTCCTCGGCAGACACCTCAGGCAACTGTGTTAATGTCTTTGGAGATGGCTGTGTATCTGTAATACAGTTAAGTTTGTTGTCTGGATTGTATTATCCTCTCAGTCTCTTAGACATTTTCTCCATTTTGTCTTTTAGCTCACATTGGAATCACTGAACCGCTCATAACCCTGACTTATAAGTCTTTTCTTGTATTTCCATCTGCTACTGTAAGTTGGTTTTGTTATTGTTTACTTCCCCTCCCCCCCCCAACCCCATAAGCTGTAGGCATACTTTGCTAAATTTCAGATGAAAGGTTTTGTCAACTGGAAGTGCATTCTTAACGCTTGATGAAACTGAAAATTTTGGACAACAGTGCTTCTTAAGAAAAGATGATAAAGGAAATGAATACCTACTGAACACTTAGAATTGAGAGCTGCAGCTCAAACTTCATTGTAGAAAGCCATAATTATAAGAGTTACAAAGGAAGAGAAGATTATTTAAATATTTATTAACAGGTAAGTATGTATGGAATTATGAGGGCAAGCATAGCAGACAGTATTTTTAACTTACAGTTGAAACATTCATGAATATTACCAGGTCAAAATATTTGCCAGTTTAATAGGGAATTAATTGAAAATATGTTTTCTTCACATTTTTTACAAAAAAAGTGTGATTTATTAAAATGGAAATGTTAAAAGATATTTGAAATGCTGTTTTCTGAAATAAATCACTTTTTAACCCTCCTATCCTTCATTGCACCTGGCTGGACTATGTGATGTATAAAAACAAGCCAGAAATACTGATTGGGTCCATTTATTTCCTGGGGAAGAACTGTAAGTCCCTTGGGCAGATCTCCTCAGTGCGTGAGAATCATCAATATGGCATAAAAGAATACTGTAGTCATATTTGCAGCCACTAGGTCCTGAGCATTTTAACTTTTCCCTGCTGATATACAACATATGTTTCAAATGCAGTCAGCTGGTGGAAATTGATTTAACCCTTAGGCAGCAATACCATCTTCTGTGCTAGTTATGAGGAACCACCTTGACTTTGTAGAAACAGGTATAGCACAGCACCTAGAAATCAGATAGCAATACAGTGAGGTACCTATAGGTGCATGTCTTTCCTTTGATCCTAGAAGCACTATGAAGTTAGAAACCTAGCTACCTCCTGATTCTACCTTCTAGAAATTATATGGGAGCAATGTGCTTCAGCTATTTTCCTTTCTGAATATGAAAATGACAACTCTATTCTGTCATGGCAGAAACAATGCAGTATACAACTAATAAATGAACTTTCATGTCAGCTAGGATTTATACAATCTAGGATTTCACCTTCACTAAGAAAACAGTTAGCAATGGAAATCAAACCAGTAATTCAGATGTGTGAATGAGACAACTATAAAAAGTTTAAAGTCATGACCTTAGACAAAAGAAAGATTACATATCTCATCTGAAATGTATTAAAGTGCACAGATACTACAATTTGCAGGCTGCACTTCAGTTGTGCTGTATGTACATCCTTTTGCTTCCATAGGAGCTATTAAAGCCTTCAAAAAAGATAGTATTTCTTGTGTTAACATTTAGTTAAAACACTCATGTATCACACATTTGTCATATTTAATTGGGAATGACTGAAAAAAACATGCATTTTGTGTATTTTTTCTTTATGTGCCATTTAAAGTGTTTGCAAACAAATTAAATAATGGTGTAAACTATAGCTAGGAATTTACCAGTAAATTTGTAATTTACACATAATTTCCTTAGGCGGAAGAAAGTCAGTACAAAATTAAAGGCCCTTAATTATGAAAATACATATGATAATTTCCAGCCTCAAGAATTGCTCAGATAAAAAACCCCAAAACCAAATAATTAAAAAGTCCCCAATCTTCAAACATCATTAAAGTGTCTTTAATTTAATTGGCTAAATTTTAAAACTTTAATTTTAAAGTTTTGAGAAAGTTTTGATAACTCTGGAAATTTTTTGTCCTATTTTTTCAAGTCAGAATAAGCACATTATAGATATTATTGTCAATGTGAAACATGTTTTAACCGTTAATTATTCTTACTAGAAACGGTGACATTTCTTCTAAAACGTTGTCAGTCTCTTGTGCCTTGCTCAACACAAACCTTCAACCCCATTAAAAAAGGCAGTGCTGCTAGTAAAGTTGTGAACAGATGTTTTATCTCCACATTTTGTGCATAAATGCAAATACTCTGATGTAAATTGATCAAACTGTTGAAACAAATCATTTAAGATTTGTGCAGTGATTAATAACAGAAGCCAGTAATCAAATCTCTCTGCCATCAGCACATCTGTTACAGAGAGTTTCTAGTTTGCTCCATTATGCAAATGTGCAATAAAACAAATAAATTACTTGATTTAACAGCTGGTTGAAAAACATTATTTTTAAATTTTTTTTAGTGCATTGTTTTTACCACTGATGGCCACTTGATGTAGACTAATTCAGTTATGCTTATGTAGAGGGTCACAGAACTGAGAAGGGTTGGGGGTGGGGAAGTATCAGCTCTTCTCAGGTACTGCTGCAGAATTTTAAAGATGTTTAGGATTCCTCAAACATAGCTTCTAGCAAAACAAAATGCACAGGAGAAAAAAGTTTCCTTGAGTTCAAGACTTTAAAGATTTCCTCATGTAACTTGGCTCTGCAATATCAGTAGTGTCAATTACATAAGTAAATCTTTCTGCTGCCTTGAAAGGACCAGCTTTTGATTCATTACTGCACATCAAAATGAATATGATCTAAAAAAACTGTTTCAGGACATTTCAGTTTATAGGTTCATGAACTGCAGAGAGTAAAGTATCAGCAGAGAATTACTCTCCATTGAAGGTACACTTAGACCATATTGTGTGGTTATGCATACTGTAGATTTCAGAAGCCTTCAGCAGTAGGATTGGAGAATGTAAAAATTTTTCAAGTGAACAACTTTCTCTGCTCAGGCTTGTTTATTTTCTCTGCAATACCCCAGATGTAGAAGAACTAAGATCACATTTACTTCTGTGGAATGGAAATAAAAACAAAGAAGTGAAAAACAGAAGTAAAATGTGCTCCTTGATAAACCTTATTTCTGAAAACGTTTGTTCATTTTTTAATGCAACCATACGTATTGCCCCCAAAATTCTGTATGCTGAATTATATATTTTATGAAGTAGTGCTATAAAACCAGACAAACATCAATTTCAAACAAACATCATCTTTCAGCTCCCTGGGTTACCAAATATCCAGCTGTGCCAGCAAAGTATGCTGCTCTGGAGGGATGAATTTTAATCCAGTAATCTCAGAGCAGAAAATGTTAGTTTATAGACTTTGCTCAAAAGTAACCAAACAGAAAGTTCTTAACTATTTGAATGTCTAATACCCAGTATTGATAGACCACATTAATAAGCAGTGTGTATATTCAAGTTGTCCTGTAGACAAAGAGAGATAGAACCTACCCTTTAAGGGGAGATGACATATAAATATGTCCACCATTCCTGGTAACTACGCAAAAAAGTGGTGAAAAAAATTTCATGTCCTTTTCTTCTGTATGCCAAGGAGAAAAGAGAGAGAGCAGTATCTGGGAGTCATATATGGCACGCAGTTTTTATTACATTTTACTGAAACTAGAAAGTCAGCTTGTGTAGTGTAATATATCTTCCTCTCTTGAAAAGGTGATTATCAGTACATGTTAATAAATATCTTGATTCAAATGTCAAAGTCTGACAGGTTTCCATTTTTTCATTTCTACTTGTTTTTTTCTTTTTGTATGTGTCGCAGAAAAGGCAACTGATTCAAAAGAGGTCTTTAAACGAAGGTATCACACTTAGTGTAAAGAAAAAATCTAGAAGCTTGTCAGGAATTTGCTAAGAGAGACACTGAAAGGTATCTGAGGTTGTTCAAATTCCTATAGACCTCCTCACCTGAGAATCCAGGTTTCAGGCATAATAGAAATGGAATTCCTCTTATTCCTTGTCTAGGCTGCCCTGATCTTGATAAGTCAAAAATCTTAAGTAAAGTCTTGCCAGCAATATTCTTTGTGCAGTTCTGAATGAAAGTAGAGGGTATAAACAAGTGTTAAACATTTTCAAAGCATCACTAAGTGTGTGTGTGTTTATACTTGGTATTTTCAACACGGTGTGTAAAGCAATGATACTTCCTTTTATTAAAAGAGGTTGGCAGAGGAAAGAAACAAAATTTCTTCTTGAAAAGGGCAGAACTGGTCATGGTCCCTGTAGAGCTATTTAGTGCTTAAAAGTAGGCATATAGTGCTATTTCAGAAGTCTTAATATATTCAGTCATATAGAATTGTGTAGATATGGCACAGGACACAAATCAGTCATACACCCTTCTGGAAAGTCAGCTGAATAACAGACATTAGGTCATCTAAAATGGTATTAGATCCTTGTGTTACCTGAGTTGTTCCCTAGCAATCTTATGCTTGAAACATCATGGGAAACTTCAAATGACTACAAAGCTCCTTTTCTGCATTTTTTCTCTTACAGCCTCATTTTCCAGCTTACTGGACTGATTCCATGTTTTAGACAGCCTTCACAGTGAAAAAAAAGCTGCGAAAATACCACATAAGAACAGTTTTAGATTTTTTATTTACAGCTCAATGGATTATGTTGGGGAAAAGTATGTTGTCCAGACATCATCAATTCCATCAACTCTGCATCAATTCTGCCATAAGGGGATAAGGATTTTAAATGGGAAGGCGTGGATTTCAGAGATGTAAATGTAACCAATTATGCTATCTTATAATTATTCAGTGAAATTTTAGAAAATTATGTGACTTTGAGAGTTTGTCATCACTTTTTAACTCTCAGTTTGTAGCTTTCTGAAGAAAAGATTTCTTGCAATATTTTTAATTTCTCCGAATCAGTAATAGCAAGCCTTTGATGTATAAGCAGTTCTTAGGATAATTTCTCAGAACCAGGATTCAGTATAGATGTATTTGGTCTGCTTTAAGAAGGGAATTGTTATGGTTGTATTCTAGGGCAAGAAGTTATTGAGGAAGATACGTGACCTGAGTGCTCTTATGTCCTAACAGTTTTGCACCTCTGCAGTGGTAAAAAGGGGACATTTATAACAGTACTGGAAGCTTGGACAGCCTTCAAGGAAATCTTGTGTGAACCAGGAGGTGAGTCTACTTAATGCAAAAATCGGAGTTGGAGTTTACACATTCCTGCATAGATACGGGATTTGTACAACTCACAAATATCTTTGATCAGTAATTAACAAATATTTAGGAAGCTACGTAAGCAATCAGCAGGTTGACAGTAAGCACTCATGCAAACACACAAGGTCTGCTAAAAATATTCTGGTTTTCTAATTCAGTAAGTTAGCAGGAACTGTGTAACAGGAAATATAGAAGGAAATCAATAATTTTGTGGTGTGGTAGCAAACCAGAATGAAAAGAATGTGTACTTGTAGTGATCAAGTGCATCAGAAAAAAAAGTGATCCCCAAATTAATATTTTAAGATAAAATGAAGCGAAATGGAAATAAATCACTCGATCAGTGAAGAGAATTATCCCGATGGTATCAGTGGAATTACAGGAAATGAGTGAATGAGCTAAAGTTACAGATACAGCAAAAATTATGCATTGAAAACATGCATAGCATATAACCAAGGAGAGCACTGGGATCATAAAAATGTCCACAGAAGACCATGGTAACAGAAATTCAAAGAAACACAACAAAAATGAAATGAATGACTGCTATGAAATATGTAGATTAGTAAGAGAGTTGAACACTGTTCAACTGCCCTCACACAAACCATTCACCCTCCTCCCTGGCCTCAGCTCTTTGCAGATGTCAGTCAGCTGCTTTACATGCCCTCCATAAAAGCCATTAAGGACACTGATATGGACTTGATTTTTTTCTGATAACGAAGCAGAAATATAGAGGTGTTGCTCAGCTAAAAGTCTCATGAACTGACTGTCCACTGTATACATATGTGTCCTGGATTCAGCAGTAGCAGTCATTTTTTCTCCTTCATAGTAGCTGGTGCAGTGCTGTGTTTTTGATTTTGGGCCTGGGAACTGCGCTGATAACACCAGTGTTTTCAGTTACTGCTTGGTAATGTTTAGGCTGGCCAAGGACTTTGTGAGCCTCATTCTATGCCAGGGAGGAGGGGAAGCCGGGAGGAAGGAGAGACAGGACACCTGACCCAGACTAACCAAAGAGGTTATTCCATACCAGAGCACGTCATGTCCAGGATGTAAAACAGAGGGCAGATGCCCGGAAGGGTGGTGGGGGTGCACTGCTTGGTCGGGCTGGGATTGGTGGTGAGCAATTGTATTCTTTCCTTGTATTTGCCTTGTCATTATCATTATTGGTGGTACCAGTAGTGATTTGTGTTATACCTTAGTTACTAAACTGCTCTTATCTCAACCTGTGGGAGTTGCATTCTTTCGATTCTCCTTCCCATCCCTCCAGGAGTGGAGGGAAGAAAGAGGGGGAAGTGAGCGAGTGAGCAAAACTGCGTGGCTGAGGGGCTTAAACCACGACAATATGGTTCTGATTAAGTAATGCTTGATTTAAACACTATATCTGGTCTTGCTTCTTGTCTTCAGACTTAGAACTCTGTCAGGCAGATTTTCTTCAACCTAGACTACTATCCTTCATTGATATTTGTAAATGTACAAGAGAAGAATTGTTACCCATGTGCTCAGAAACTGTGGATCAAAACCTGCAAGGTCAGTTTTACCCTATTACTTAACTGCAGATCAGTATATGAAATGTAATCAGATGTATCATACCCTTTTCCCATCAAAAAGACTATGAGGCTTTTTTGTTTTACTCTGTATTCTATGTAAATTTCAATGACAGTAGAAATCACCTATCACCATTTGCAATAAAACACCTTATTGCAAAACAAGCTTCTCAGATAGAGAAGTTGTGTATTGGTTTGTTGCTAAACATCACACAGCTGCTTTACGGTGGAAAGGATATCATGTTTGCAGAACCTCACCAGCATTCGACATAACAAAGCACTAGTGCCTGCTAGCCACAACACATAGCAAGATGAAATATCGCTCCGTGGTGAGACCGACACAGTCTCTGTGAGAAAAATCAATAATTTTTCAATGAACTGTACAAGAATCCAAACTGATGGCAAAGATAGTGAAATAGACTGCCACAAAGAGGGCACCTGTGCATATATTGTGCAACCTTACTACAAGTAACCAAATAATCCACTTCAGGCCAAGCAATATTATGTACGCAGCTGATTTGGGCACTGCAGCCTGAACCAAAGCCTGTACTTAAGCTGAACCATACTATCACTGCTTTATCTGTGCTCTGAGATGTATGTAATTTAAACAACAAATGTTTCTTTTCAATAGCACTAATGTAGGAGAGTTTCTTTCAGAAAAAAAAATTAGGCCAGTAAGCCTGTTAGAGCAACTTAGGAACTTTCAACACAATGTAACCCTTCTTCCAAAATTTGATACAATATTGCTTCAGAAACCCTCCTTTAAAGCAATTATTGGAAAGAGAAAGTATAGTTAGTGCTCAGAACAAAGTCCATTGCAGTGCATTGTTCTGCAGAAAGCCATTGATTCTGAACTGGGGCATTTGAAATGCTATTTCAAAATGCTCATTTCCTGCTGGGTTTTGGGTCATTAAACTTGTTTGAGGAAGGACAGTTTATGCAGAGAAGCTGCGAACTATGCTGAGTGAAAACTACCAGTGCATTACTGGATGCCTCAAAACAAGTAACACTGTTACAATGAAGTTATTTAGGAAACATCAACCGTACAATTGCAAACATTAAACATGTTGCTTAGGCAATTATATGAGGAAATGAGCATTTCTGATACTGTTGAAAACTTCCTGTAATCATGGGATTATCATAGAATCATAGAATCATAGAATAGTTAGGGTTGGAAAGGACCTTAAGATCATCTAGTTCCAACCCCCCTGCCATTATAATGGCAACAGAACTGTTTATATATCTGTCAATTAAAAATGACAGGACACAATATAATATCTGGAAATGCACTATTCCAAGGGTAGATTTAAGACAACTTGGAGTACCATGAAAGTTAGTAGTATGATATACTAATGCAAAAGAAAGATGATGTCATTGGTCTAATTAGGACTACTGAGCAGCCTATAACATTAACCATCTTTTAGAAAATATTATTCTGGTAATGAAACTATACAAGAAATAGTAGTAATAAAATACACCTCTTGTGATATTCATGTATTTTGATGGCATAGAATCATAGAATCATAGAATAGTTAGGGTTGAAAGGACCTTAAGATCATCTAGTTCCAACCCCCCTGCAATGGGCAGGGACACCTCACACTAAAGCATGTTACCCAAGGCTCTGTCCAACCTGGCCTTGAAAATGCTGTCATGCAGAGGAAAAAACAATTAGGGTGATAAGGAAGAATATTTTTGTATTCAATGATATCTTCCAATTCTAGAAAAGGTACTTCATTTCTTCTTGAAGTTAAAATATTTTATGTCACTTCTGCGAATATAGATATATATATATACACATCATGGTCCTATTTTCTCAAATCTCTCTATACATGTGATAAGTATTAAAACATACAATAGATTAATTTTTTTTTTTCTGTTTCTTTATCCAGCTGCCCACAAATATGCTGCATACAGCCTGCCTGTATTGGACTCTCCATTAAAAAAACAGTTACCTATTCAGATCTGGGTCAATTAACATTGACAGAAATCCTGAGAATGGCTTAACTCTCTGACTTTAACACCACTAGGAGACGTACGAACTGCTTTGCTACTGTACTTGGTACATCCCCAGGGGAGATGTTTCAAATTCTTAAAAATCTTTGTGTACATGAGCAGCTTTTATATAGTTTTATTCCCTAGTTTTTTTAAACATTGCTTACATAATGTGAAATAGTAGCTTTTCTTTCCACTGAATTACATTTCTTAATATATGGGCATGGTCACTTTCACTCCCTTATTTTTAGAAAGCACATATCACTTTTCACTGGATTGATTAATTTGGGGGAGGGGAGGTAAGATTCTCATCACATGAACTCTCATTTTCAGCTCTTGTCATAATAATTTCTCACCTTTGCATAACAGTCTCACGGACAAAACAAGTATTAAAGTCAGGGCACTTGAATTTTATTGCTGTCTTTCCCTATCACTAGCAGTGAGACCAATGAAGAAGCTAAAATCTTTCTTTCTTATTCCCATTGCTATAAAAAAGGAACAACATGGTTATAGACTCCTGTATCATATATACAAAGGATGAAAGAACCAGCAGGAAGTATATGACAAGCTTTGGAAGACCTGACATGGCTCTTGACATTGGTACTAGGATCAGATATTTTTTCTCCCCTCTTCTGTGTTCTTCAATAGAAAATTGATGTTGGTACAGTAGACTAATGATTGCATGATTCCTTGCAAAAAAACTAACCAAATATCTGGCATCAGAGAAACATTTCCTGTATTAACTCTTTGAATGGAAGAATTACTTTACAAGCGCAACTCTTTTTTTTTTTTGGGTGACCTGATTTGTTGACTTATGCTAATATCACAGGTAATTCTACGATCCAATATGTCACAGCTAATCTAAAAATTAGATGTGAATAAATATAAAGCCAGTAACAACAGCAACATTATCATCTTCTTTACAGTCCTGGTGTCCTCAACATAAAAAGGACATGGTACTGTTAGAACAAGTGCAGAGGAGGGCCGCAAGGATGATCAGGGGACTGGACCACCTCCCATATGAAGATAGCCTGAGAAAATGGGGGCTGTTCAACCTGCAGAAGAGAAGGCTGTGTGGAGACCTCATAGCAGCCTTCCAATACCTGAAGGTGGCCTATAGGGATGCTGGGGAGGGACTCTTCATTAAGGACTGTAGTGAGAGGAGAAGGGGTAACGGGTTCAGACTTAAACAGGGGAAGTTTAGATTGGATATGAGGAAGAAATTCTTTACTGTAAGGGTGGTGGGGCCCTGGAATGGGTTGCCCAGGGAAGTTGTGAATCACAGAATCACAGAATCACAGAATAGTAAGGGCTGGAAAGGACCTCAAGATCATCTAGTTCCAACCCCCCCGCCATGGGCAGGGACACCTCCCACTAAACCATGCCATCCAAGGCTATGTCCAACCCCACCTTGAACGCCGCCAGGGATGAAGCATTCACAACTTCCCTGGGCAACCCATTCCAGGGCCCCACCACCCTCACAGTAAAGAATTTCTTCCTCAGATCCAATCTAAACCTCCCCTGTTTAAGTTTAAACCCATTACCCCTTGTCCTCTCACCACAGTCCCTAATGAAGAGTCCCTCCCCAGCATCCCTATAGGCCCCCTTCAGGTATTGGAAGGCTGCTAGGAGGTCTCCACGCAGCCTTCTCTTCTCCAGGCTGAACAGCCCCAACTTTCTCAGCCTATCTTCATACGAGAGGTGCTCCAGTCCCCTGATCATTTTCGTGGCCCTCCTCTGGACTTGTTCTAACACTTCCATGTCCTTTTTATGTTGAGGACACCAGAACTGCACGCAATACTCCAAGTGAGGTCTCACGAGAGCAGAGTAGAGGGGCAGGATCACCTCCCTCGACCTGCTGGTAACACTCCTTTTGATGCAGCCCAGGATACGGTCATCCCTGGCGGCATTCAAGGTGGGGTTGGACATAGCCTTGGATGGCATGGTTTAGTGGGAGGTGTCCCTGCCCATGGCAGGGGGGTTGGAACTAGATGATCTTAAGGTCCTTTCCAACCCTAACTATTCTATGATTCTATGATTCTATGAATTAAAAATTGAAAATTTATGATGGACCAAGGGAATTTAGAGCATGATTTAGTGAAAAGAAGATGGGAGAAGAACTTGTGCTTATTTTAAAACTTCAACTGAATGACAAAAAGTGATAGGATTATTGTGTTGCTCTTAGTTGTCTGCCTGTTAATCCAGATTTATTCGAGCAATGAAGACCTAAATCCCAGTCAAAAAAAAAAGTAGGAAAATGTAACCTGCTAGAAATATGACAGGGGTAGGATGCAGCACAGATTTCCAATGTCTAGTCTTTACGTCATCGCTTTGGAGTCTTTTGTTGGTTATATGCAGAGCCTTGTAGTTCATTAACCTGCATATTAGCCCATTGCAGACAAGGTTATAGTACAAATGTTTCTTCTCATCTTAACAGGATGAATTTACATATTGAAATTCTAAAGCATCTTCACTCAGTCATTTATGAAGCCATATGGCTGAAGAATTAAAAGCTTCACCATTTGCACTGAACTTACCACTTACTTGAACTTTTCAATTTTATCCCAACAATTTAAATAAATAGCAATAGTAAGAAGTGAGAAATCAAAATCCGAATAAATTGCAAGCATACTTACCCTGTTTTATCCTCATTTCTTAAGTGACAGATGATGGCACTAATTCATAAACACAAGATTTTTGGCTTGAAAGATGCAAGACATTCAAAATACTTGAAGACTTTTGAGTTCTCTATCATTCAATCTAAATCACCAGAGCTTTACAAGTTTGCAGCTCTGTCCTTACCTGCATCACAGTTTTTTTATCTTTTCCTGTTCATCCTCACTGTCATGTGTTGAAAACTTCCTAAAGTCTCTCATGATCCTACAGTAAATTTGCAAAGGCTACTTTGCTTCTCTTGTGATGTCAAAAAGTGCAGCTCTTCTGATCATAATCTCCAAAATTTTAAGGATGCAAAAATCTCTGAATAAAGTAGAAAGAAAATGAAAATACAAGCTCCTTATATGTCATTAAAGCAATAGTTCCAAATTAATGTTTTGCAACTAAAACAATAGAGAATTCCCAGAAGACTGTTTTAAAAGGAGGTCAGGTAGCTTGTGAATTTCATTCAGTCTCTCCCCCAGCATAATGAAGATCATGGCATGCTTTGGAATTCACGTCTCCATTATGTGAAAAAGGCTGGGAGTTCTGGTGGTGGTCCCAAATAGAATAGAGGCGATTGTGGCTGCTTTTCATTCAGTTTCAGGGTCATGTAAAAGTCTACGTGTATGGGAAAAAAATCCTTTATTTTAAAATATAAAAGGGGAACCAAGTGAAAATGGCTAGGATTCTTTTCTACCTTGTGTAAATTAAAGGAAAAAAAAAAACCCTGATATGTAGAGGATAGAACACTCAATACTTTCTGTAACAAGATAAAATTCTGCATACCTAAAGCAGTTTCATTGCTGCACTTGTGGATCAATTTCTGAACTGTAGATTCATGTTTAGTATATAAAAATAGTTACCTCTGGTGAACCTTAACTTACTGAGTTCTGTTTTTTGATGCTTACATTTTTCCAAAGAAAGTTACAAATAATTTTCTAAAGCAGGTGTTTCCCTACTTTATGAAGACCTAAAGTTTTATTTCTTTAAGGCATTTTGCACTATTTTTGGGTGTGGAATACATTATTTCCTAGTGTTATCATTTCACAAGCTTGGCCTGTAAAGAATATGAAATGCCCTTCACCTGAAAAAGGTCCTTGTGACACATTCTGGTTTAGAGCTTAAAGAATATTGATCATCCATTAAGCAAATTTAGTGCACATAATACCATCTTCAAGATGGAGATAACAAGAAATGCACTGCGGGAAAAATAAGACTATTTAATATTCTAATCTTAATCACTCATCTACTGTCCACGTTTATAGCATTGCTCTCAGTGGACACATATTCTTTTCTCATGAATTACCACTCAGGAGTATTGTATTGTAATTCACTGGAGAGTATTTGGTTGCTTAGACTCCTACTTTAATTTGGTATTGCTTTATTAGTAAAATGAAGTCTCACAACTGAATTTACAGAAAGCACTGTTATTGTTTTCATACAGTTTTGAAATTGAAGTTAGAGAAAATGGCACAGTGATTTGGAGAAAAAATACACGCAAAGGTATTTCATTTCAACAACAAAACTTACAATGTTGCATTATTCCATTGGCACATCTGTGGTTTAGGTTTTATCTATGTATTCTGAATAAGATCCTGTGAATGCAATTATGGGTCACACATCTGGTATGAGGAGTCAGGGATAAAAGAATTAATGTCCTATTTTCCCTTCTCTGGGGGTACAAACTGGTTTGCAGGTTACTATTCATTGGAACATCCCAAAGTGCTGACAGTAAATAAAGCAGTTACAGCTGCTTTCCACTAGGCAGAAGAAAAACAGATTCACAGAAAAATACTCATCCATAAAAAGTACAAGACATTTATGATCAGAACAAGGATTTATGGAACTTTTCAGTGATTGAGCATTGTCTAGCATTGGAGCTCAATCGAACTGAAATCTCTAATTTATATGCTATAGATTCTGGCATTTTAATTCTACTTATACCATAAGACTTATTTGCAACTTATTTGTACATTAAAAGTATTACAATTTAAATGAATTTTGATATATTTCCTTATCTCTGGTTCATTTTTTCCCCAATTTATTTTCAAATTTTCTAGCATGTACCAGTGCCATCAGATCTGACCCACTGTGAATCTAGGCTTCCTGATGTTAAAACCTATATATGAATAAAGCATGACTCAACAGTCATTATGGAGTTCAATGAGTACAGAAAAAACCACGAGGCACTTATTTCAAGAATCCATCTGGTATGAGAGTATGGTAGACTGCGTAGACATCACTAGAGGGAGTCGTGACCACACAAACCAGGTTGGCGCGTTTTATAAACATTCTACTGAGCTGAAATTGGCTCAGATGATGAAATTTGTGCCATATTATACTAGTCACCTATGGGAACTTCCCATTTGTTTTCTGGAGAAAGAGAGAGAGAGAAATGAATCTACCACAAAGATAATTTTTTGAAACAAATATTAAGGACTTATATTAACAGAATTTACCCATTTCGTAAGTAGCCCAAGCATCTTGTTAGGGAAGCTCTAGATGGGGTTCTCCAAGGATGGATACCCCATAAAATTTCTGGACAATCTGTGCATTGCTTATTTACCCTCAGCAAAAAAGTGTTTCTACTTATGTTCAGGCAGAATAGCCTGTCTTTCAGATTGTGCCCTTTGCCTCTTGTCCTATCACTCCACACCACTGAAAAGAATCTGGTTCTGTCTTCTCCCTCAGGTATGTCATCAACAAGACCCACAAGCCCCGTCTTCTTCAGGCTAAACAGTCCCAACTTTCCTCATAGGAAGGATGCTGCAGTCCCTCAATCACCTTCCTGGCCTTTTGCCTGTATATTAACATTTCTCATGTACTGGGAAGTCCAGAACTGGACACAGGACCCCAAGTGTGGCCTCACCAGTGTTGCTCAGGTATATAAAGTACCAGAGACAGTATAATAAAGATGTGTATCTTTAATGAAACCAAACCCAGAAATCTGATTCATGGCAACAGATGGAAATACCTTGATGAAATGGCATATTATCAACAACACCCAACTCTTTTTTGTATTCTGAAGTAGACAGCATTTTTTTTTCCTACATTCTATAAACAACTGTAACTAAAACCATAGCGCACCTTTTTGTCGCTAAGATATAGTATTAACTGTATTTTAAAACTTCTAGTTTCAGTTTGTGATTAAGATGTGTTCTTACTGCTTTCTGGTTTGAGTACTTTTTCTACAGGTTATGGCTGACAGCAGCAAGCCATCACCTTGCCTTTGGCTTGAAATGGCTGCTGGCTTTAATGCTGTGCTCATCTGATTATAGCTCTTGGTCACATGCAGGCTTCTATGGTGATGTCTGGAGAAGTCAAGATGATACCCTGCCTCTAAAAGTGAATTAGAGGTAACTTAGGAGAGAAAGACCTTAAGAGAAGCCCCAGTTAGAGCCATCATGTAGATGCAATTGATAAATTTGACCCATAGATTGACTGGTGAATGATACTCACTCTAAAATGAACTTTACGTTTCTCCTGAGACTGTTTAAATAGAGCAGGTTTTCTAGCAAACATTTTTGAGAGAAATAGAAATAACTGAAGCAGTTAAGATAATAAAGTTTTAGAATGCCCTTACAATTCCTTACTATACAGCCATCTGACACTCTTTCTAAATAAATGAAAAGCACAGTGACTTCATCCAATTTACCCTCCCTTTACCAGTTACCATAAATCAAAAAGTGAACAAATAATACCATTTAACTGATCTGACCAGTTACTTACATGATAATGACAACTCAGGCAGAGGTATCAAACAGAAAAACTACAAGCCATTCTCAAGATAAAATTTTTTTAAAAAATTTCTAAATTTCTTAAAAAATAAAGTTATTTCACAAACAGTCTGTGAAGAGAGAGATAAAAATATCTTAATTAAACTGAAAGCAGAATTCACCTATTTGGGTACATAGTATTTCTTCGTACAGTGGACATCTTCAAACCACCTTTGTTGGACTCCACCGGTGTCTACAAAGAAGGTGGTTCTGAGTCCTGCCTTAATAAATATTTTTTTTTTTGTTTGATTTTTTAATTAAAGAGTTTAAGTTTTTTTTTTTTTTGTCTTTGCTTCCATGTCCTGCATGTATCTTCCCTTCCACTTCTGAATAGTCTTCCTCTGGCAATAAAATCAGTGTTTCTCTTCCATTTCATCTCCATTTCTTTCCCTCGTTACTACTTCAAAGTTTAGCAAGAGAGTTTTAGAGTGCCTTTACAGAGGGCCTGAACCAGCAGCTCTGCAGAACTGTGCTTGAATAATTCATCAAACTCAATCTTACAGAGTGACTAATGTGCTAATTATACAGAAGAGTCATTTATAAGGTTGGGTTGGGTGCTCAATGCTAAACACCATTATAAAATAGTCATGCAGTATTTGGGAGTTTTCTGAAAACTAAAGATGTAATAGACATCCACAGTGATGGATAAGTTCCTCAGCACTATGGTCCTGCTTCACCTAAAAGATTTATCAGCAAACCAGCATCAAGACCCACCTCTTGAAGAGGCAAAAATCTATTAGGACTCTGTTTTAGAAATAGGCCACCTATCCATACTGCCAGGATTTTTAAAAATAACTCATCAAATTGAAAGTTTCCCAAAGTCACAATGTGCCCCTTAATTTATTGTCAAATCTCAGCCTTATGTTGCCTGTGGACTTCTTTCAGCAGATCTTGTTAAAACTGCTTATGAATGTTCTCTGTGAAACATGAAATTTGACAATATGTGTTTGGCCATAGTACTTCATCTGGAATTATGTGTTTCAGTTATGTTTTAAAGTGAGGAAATGGGAAGCTTGTGGTTTATAATAGAAAGTGTAACTTAGTGAAAAATAGCTAATGGTATTTGTTACTGGAGTAGATGTGATTTTTCTTTCGGCAACATTAGAGGCAACAGGAGAAACAAGAATGAACAAAAGCCTACCTCAGTAGTACAGCAGCCAGGAAGGCTACAGATTCAGAGAAAAGATTCACAACAGTTAATAGACAAACAAAATATGGTGCCATCCAAAGTATATATGCCATCTTATTTGGAATATTTTTGCAGATGATGCAGTATGTCAACCTTCATAGGCAATGGAAAAAAACTGTTTTCTCGTTTCATTTTAAAATCTGTGGTTAGGTAAACCCATTAGCTCTAATTTTCTAGACTAAGCCACAGTTCCTTCAGTTATTAAATAGTATATTAATAATATACTTTCAAACACTTTTGACAAAGTAACTAGCTCATATTGGCCAGTATTTTGGCCAGCTTGGATGCTGCAGTATCCAATTATAGTTTCTTCCTTGTTTTCTCCTTTTGCACAAAACAACAGAAATATTCCAGAAGAACAGACCCAGAAGTACTTCTGGATACCAAGCAATACATGAATAGTCCCAGACATGCAAGGAATGCCCGGTGCATTCATGATGTGGGAGCAGACTGCTGGACACAGAAACAAACATATTCTTTTTGCGCATTTCTTTTGGGATTGGACCATGTAAAAGGGAGCTAAAGAAACACTTTGTGTTAAATTTTTACCATTTCATGTTACTTTCCACTTATGACAAATATTTTTTAATGTTTAATATAATGGTCCTTTATTTTGCTCACCATCTTCTTCCACAGGTCAATGCCTGTTCAAGTATACGAACATATCTGTGACTAGCCTGCTGTTTGGACAATGACCTCGAATTCTGACTCCTTCAGGCTGCAGCCCCACTCCCAGTGGGAGATCTTCTGTCAGACTGGATGCTCCAAAACCCTCATGAGCCTTTTCATATCTTGCTGCTGACATTATTTTGAGTTCTGCTGTCATTATAGTATCTTTCTTAGTCATGGCTTAAAACTTTAAATAACTAATCTAGAATGCCTTCTTTCCAATATAACTCTCTGGCATATAATGTCTCATTTTTCTTACTCTTGACTGGTTTAGAGATATGAAGGGTTATGTGAATTGCAAATGGGTTTAGGTAGAAAATAAATGCCAGGAGGAAGAACAGCATAAGTTTCTCTTGGGCATATGTGGACAAAAATAAAGTGCATGTTCACAAGAAACTGCTTCAAGGGACTAGGGAGTGAGCTGGTTATGTATGGTGCTCTTATATGTGGTAGCATAGGGCTAAACTGATAAAACTAAGTGCAATGAAGATAAACCTAAGTCGATGAAAAGTAAATCTAATTGGGAAAGGTAGAAAAAAAAAAAAGCTTCAACAGTAAACTTAGGGAAAGGATGATTTTTCATTTATATGATTTTCACCTAGTATTTCTAAAGGATTCTCTTGGAAGAAACCAAGAAAAAGGTCGCTATTATAAACAAATATTCATTAAAAATCTCAATCTCTTTTAACTGACTCGGAGAAGGGAAAAGGCTAGTAAGAAATAAACAATAAATCACTTAAAATCCCATAGAATTTAGTAAAAGGTGATTCATTTAATACATTTGCCCAACAAAGAATGCTAAAAGTCAGATAGATTAATAATCCAGTGTAAGAATGTGTATGAAGGGGACATAGCAATGGACAACTGTGATATTCTGAGTTTAAAAGAGCAGTATGCATATCTTAATTACAGAAGTACAGAAAAAAATGTCCTTATATCAGTAAGAGTGGATCTTTAACTTTGCTCACTTGTGAAAAAGAAAACTATATGTTTGCTATGGGAAAAAGAATCCCATGTGCTTCAAAATTTATTGGGCAAGTATCCATCCTGAAATGTTAACAAGCAAAGATGAATCTTATTTATTATGGAAGAGTTTGTAGAGTTCTTATAATTTAAGCTCATGTGTTTCATCTCAAAAAGATAATGTTTAGTCTGTTTTGAATACTGATAGCAACTTAAAGCCTGAATATCTTTGATCAGGCATGGATTAGTTTGCTGGGTTGGTTTACCCACTGTGTCTATTAGATTCCTGTTTTACATGAATTCTTCCTTGCCAGTTAATTCTAAATCTTTATTTTGCTAATGCAGTGAAGCTATCCTTTGAAAGAGGGCATTTGAATAAATGATTATGCAGTGCTTCCTGGAACATCAGACATGGAATGTATTTTAAAAGTAAATTACTTGTTTCACTGTCTGGTTTAACTAAAACTTTGATTATGCAGGTAACTATATCTGAATATACTGCTGACATTGGCTCAAGCAGTTTTCATATATGGATGGATAAATGAGATAAACTTAGTTTTCTGCAAAATTAACAGGCTGTTTTTGGAATTATTCTTTATATTCTGACTTCATGATCCATAAAGGCTTTTCAATATAATGAGTACTTATATAACATAGAGTCATATGGTGCAATAGGCCAGATGGTTGCACTGCCATTCAGGGGGACCTCAACAGACTAGAGAAAGAGGCAGACAGGAACCTCATGAAGCTCAACGAAGAGAAAGGCAAAGTTCTGCTTCTTGGAATGAAAAACCTCAGGGATCTCTATACAGTGGATGCCAATCGGCTGGAAAGCAGCTTTTCAGAAAAGGACCTTGGAGTCCATGTGGACGACAAGCTGACCATGAGCCAGCAATGCACCCTCACAGCTAAAAAGGCAAACAGCATCCTGGCTGCGCTAGGAAGAATGCTGCCAGCAGACCAAAAGACATGAACCTTCCCTTCTCCTCAGCGCTGGTGTGGCCACACCTGGAATCTCGAGACCATCCTAAAAAACAGACCTCTACACTGAAAACACTGCAGCGGAAACATAGAATAAAGAAGGTTCAAAAAGAGCTCTAGAGATCATCTATTCCAACCCCTCTGCTCAAAGCAGAGTAGCTTTCTCAGAAGATGAGTTGTCTGTATGAATTCAGTCAATATTTCAAACTAGCTGCTACAGTCCATAATAGAAAGACTTTACAAGGAAAAGGCTTCTTACAGAATTTCCCTCTTACTGACCCAACATAACCGTTTGTATTATTACATTTAAAAGGCTCAAGCTAGTCGACACACTTTTTTTCCATCCAGAAGAACTTTGAAAAAGTTTATCTTGAGAAAAGATAGACGGAAAATTATTTACAATTTTATGTAGACTGGGATTCTATATGAAATTATAAAAGCAAACATGTACACACATGTGAGCATGTACTCAGAACTTTCATAATTTAGATTATAAATTGTAAAAATTTAAAGCATTAAACCATAAAAATATAAGAGATTTTTTTCCCCATTCATGATCACAGGAAAATATGGAAAATTAATCTCATTTCTTGCATACTTCCAGATAGTACTGATAAAAAAAACCTAGAATGGGCAACACGACTTCAGTTGGAAGGTTTTAGCAACTAGAGAGATTAGCGTTATTTACTCTTGATTAACTGATCAAAAAAAAAGACAAACCTCACAAACGTTTATTCCAAAATATTCAGAAGTCTTAAAAATGCAAGATAATTTGACAGCCCTGGAAAATTTTCATTCTGCAATATCAATTTCTCAAAAGCAGTGAGTTTCAAATGTATTTTTACTTAATTCACTAGTATGCAACTTAGTTAAAATGTCACAATTATTTGGAAGAATACTTTTTCTCCTTGTGGCTGGCTGCGCATGAGATTTGATTACCCCAGAAGACTTCTATACCTTTGTTTTTGCTTAAAGTAGAGATGCATGGATAGTAAAAGTAACAATGCTACTATTTTCCTTTACCTTCCAGTGATGTTTATTTGTTGCAACAGACTATCTTGGAGCAGCTGTCTCTTACACAGTGGCCACCATCTGTGAAATGCATCCAGAGAATGGCCCCAGCTAATGCATTGGTGTGACAGCTTTTTGCCCTCAGCTGAAGAACTAGCCCACTTTTATATTGATTCTACAGCATGGATAATTTCCAGAACAATCTAAAATTTTCTATATGAGTTGCATTTCTGAGAATTCAGAGGGATTTGCAAAGAGAGGGAAGATCTTCACAGGGGAATTTTTCTGCAGTTCTTTTGCTTTCAGCTTCTTGCATGTGAACATCTCAGTGAAAGGATCTCAACACATTTCATTGGTACAATGTATGTTGGAAAGTAATGCATACACCTATTCCTACAGTGAAGATGAGTGGGAAGAAAGCTTCATGTCAGTGAAGAATCTGAAGATGAGTGGTAAATTCTGAGGAAAGGTTTAAAACAAAAGGAGATTATGTACTTAGTGAATATACCTCTGCCTTTTGGCTATTGCTCTACCAGACAATTTTCTCGAATGAATGTGCTATTTTATATGGGGTCCTGGGCCAAGCTGAGGGTTCAGGGACCCATGGGAGGGTGGGCTGGGACAGCCAGGGCTGTGAGTACCTTCAGCCGCATGACATTATCTGATGGGTTTTAAATCAGAAAATCTTCCTCACAAAGAAAGAACTGACAACAAATGAAGTGAATTAGTTGAAGAATGGATGAAGTGAACCCAAATAGAACATAATTATTTCGATATGTATTTTCCTTATGCAAACTCTTCCTATC
The DNA here is from genome assembly GCA_039720435.1 of Amazona ochrocephala. Classification (NCBI taxonomy): domain Eukaryota; kingdom Metazoa; phylum Chordata; class Aves; order Psittaciformes; family Psittacidae; genus Amazona; species Amazona ochrocephala. Next base: position 28,314,468 of record CM077882.1, read on the forward strand.
TGGGGGAATTCCCATATTAGTGAAATTTTTAATTCATACTGAAAATAGTGCCTGAAGAAGTCTTTTCAGATCTTGCTCAGTGATTTGTTTTGTTTGTGGAGAAAATCAGATAAAATTCTGTAATTCAGCTAAGAAGAGGACTACAGAAGCTAAAAAAAATATAATCACTGTTCTGGCTGGTGAACTCAAAGTTGAAAATATGTTTTTTAACACGAATGCTTCCCATCACTATTATTTGAGTGCTCTGCATCTGACTTCCATTAGGTAAATATGTCTTCTCTTAATTCCAGGAGTTGCAACACATTACAGCGAACTGAAGTGCTCCCCAAGTTTACAGTTCAAAATTATTTGCTCTTATGAAAAGGAATCACGACTTTGAGGTTATACAGAGAAGCTGCTTACACTAAAACAAGGCTTCTTTGAACATTTCATATTTTCATAGAGAAATATTTTAAGTGCCTTGCCTTCTTCATTTGGGTTATTTTCATGCATGAGTGCTTTTTCTGAATTGTTGGTAGTCAACTGCAGAGTGCCTATGACTTGCATGAAGCAAAAGGTGAGAACATCAGATATTCTTCTGTGAGAAAAGATTATTCATTTCTCTAATTCATTTTACAAATCACTCTTTCCCACCTAGTTTAATTTTACTTACAATTAAAAATTTGGATTTTTCTGAAGAAATCTTATACAAAAGAAAAATCTCACTACAGATCTTTATATTTTCTTAAAAAAAGAAATTAAATCATATCTGTTATGAAATCATGAAAGAAAAATATTACTTGACATCCCATTTTGTACTGAAGCCTCCTTGTAGCTATGATCAGGGTCCAATAAAGGCTCTTGGATAAAAGCACCAGTTTTCATTACTTGTCAATTAATGCTTTATGTCAGATGTATTACCTTGCTTGTGTAATTGCAAATAGACAGTTTTCCTGTTACAAACTCATGCTATATTTATTTCCTACTCTTATTGTATTTGTTTTTAACTGTTTGGCAGTGTACAAAGCTGGCATATGTCTCACCAGATTATAAATTCTACAAAGCTGTTTGCATTTTGTGAAGTATCATAATGTCCTCGTGACTGATCTTTGATTACCAAAGGCCTCAGTCAGTCATTGAAGACTGAAACTGGCAGACTATTTAGCGTGCCCTAAGTGTAACTTTGAGACAGCAGGAGCTAGAGCTTTCTGTAATTATACTCCCTGATTGTGGAATCTGCTCCCTATTGAGACTGGAAGAGCAGCATCTGTTGTGACATTTAGGTTAAAATTAAAGAGGTGCACAAGTTTGTTGATGCATTTAAATGTGGGGAATCATCATAATTATTATTTTGGATTGCTTTTGTAGAAAAAAAAAGGAATAAAAATGAAGCTGTGGGAAACACTTCTTGTTGTTATGTTAAGAAACTCTTAAATTGTTATTTATTATTTGTCCACAAATAAAAAGAAAAGAAAAGCTAATCAACACGATGAACACAGAATAACACACACAGTCTGGATTTTGAGAAAATGGTTATTGCAGCCCTTATTAGTTCATTCATATATTTTCCCCACCCCCATCCTATTTGCATAGTACTTGTCAGTACTTTACACATGGAGAGGCTGGTATTTACCCTAAGAAATCTAAACTATGAAACCATATTTAGTATTAGTTATGTTTTTAAAAACTAGTTCAAAATCTCAGGGAAAGAAATTTTCACTTTATTTCATTAAAAGGTGATTTTTTTTTATTTCTGCATTGGCTGGTTCACTTGGCTAGTGAGCCACCAATTCATAATATTACCTAATCTTTCAAATATTCTTGGGTTTAAATATTCTGTTTTACAGCTGCTACACATTCTATAAGCAAAAATTATTTTCCTGCAGTATTTATTTTATATTTGATCAAAATATTCTCCTAGAAGATTTTTTTCCCCATCATTAGGACAGGCTGTATTTAACACTGGAATTCTTATTTCATCTCTATAGAGGTGTCCATACAAAATGGGATAAATCTCAGATATTGCCTTCAAAATTTATTTTTCCTCACAACACAGTTTTTGATATAAGCAGCTTCTAATATGAAAATTATATTTTTCATATGTTCTCATAATTAAACACCATAAACACATTAGAATTTTGTAATCCTAATGTAAAGCTCAAAACCAGAGGGCCACAGCTGTTGGCAATTCATAATCCACAAAACAAGAAAATGAAGATTTCCTAGAACAAGTGTTAAGTACACTCTAATTTAAAATTTGCTATGGATAATTTTCAGGTGGTTTTGGCAACATTTTCCATTTAACTCCAGGCAGCATACTTTTTAAAGGAAATAGTTTAGAGGATACGACCTGTTCCTATATTTCAGAATATAGTTACATAATTCAGGATTCTCTGACAAGTTTCCCTTCAAGTTTCTAGAAAGCTGAAGCTCCCAAAAATCATATGAGAAAAAGAAACTAGCCATATTGAAAACTTCCACTCTTTCTGACAGTAATATCAGTCATCACTGATGAAGATGTCAGTCTGAAGTACCTGCTGGGCAAATACTCACAAGCCTGCAGAGTAGCATATACTTCGATAATAGCCACAAAGCTATATTTTCCAATCTTATACATAGGCAGATATATCAAAACATACTTATTTATTAATTTTAGGTAAACAAATGCTCCTTTATATGCTATATGAATAAATTTCCTTTGGTGGCACATGATCCTGATACCCAGACAGAAAATGAGTGAGGGTTCTCAGTGTTCGCAGCAGTCTCGCTTACTAAGCAGCAGAATTAATGTGCTTGCTTTAGGAAGAAATCAGAAAACTGCAAAAGAGCTGTATGGGCTAACAGTAATTAAAATGAAACAAAATGTCCTGAATTTGCTGGAGAACCATAGGCCGAAGTTCAGAGGTCCAGCATGAAGCTGGAATCTCAGGGTTCCGAAACATTTTCTTATTTCACAAGATTACATTGTATTTAATGCTTTTTGTATTCATTATGTACTGATGCAACTGAAGAGCAGGATGCTACATTGGGAAACAATTAAAACAAAAACTTTACTCTGACTTTTACCTCGAGTTTTGTCATGGTTTAAGCCCAGCTATAACTCACCCAGTTCGTTCACTCGCTCCCCCCTTTCTTCCCCCCTGGTCCCGGGGCGGGGAGGAGGGGATGGGAAGGAGAATCACAAGAATGTAACTTCCACGGCTTGAGATAAGAACAGTCCGGTAACTAAGGTATAACACAAACCACTGCTGCTACCACCAATAATAATAATGACAAGAGAAATACAAGGGAAGAGAATACAACTGCTCACCACTCGATGACCAAGTCGTGAATTAACTCTTCTGGGTTCCTGCCCCCAGTTTTTACATCCTGGGCATGACGTGCTGTGTGGTATGGAATACCTCTTTGGTTAGTTTGGGTCAGGTGTCCTGTCCCTGCTTCCTCCCGGCTTCCCCTCCTCCCTGACAGAACATGAAACTCAGGAAGTCCTTGGTCAGACTAAACATTACTGCAACAACTAAAAACATGGGTGTTATCAGCGCTGTTCCCAAGCCAAAAGTCAAAAACACAGTGCTGCACCAGCTACTAAGAAGGAGAAAAATGACTGCTACTGCTGAACCCGTGACAGGTTTTCACTACGACTTTGAGTATTCATTGTTGTACTTCTGTTCCCTACATCAATAAAACAAACGCCTATGAAATATGCAATGAGAGGAATTTAACCTGTAGAAGACAAATGAAGAATGAAAGTGACTAAAACATCTGTAGCAAGTGCAAAAAACTGGGAGGTGACTGTGATTCTGCATGATTTCTATAGGAAAGTCATACTGGCTCAGGACAATGTTCTGTCTTTGTCAATGGCCACAAGCAACAGGAAGGGAAGACAAACAAGGCAAACAAACTATAACTCCCTCTGGTACTGGCCTGTCATATAATTATATTCTGCTTTGAGGATTTCCTGAGCATCATGTGGCTTCTTCAACCTCTTTGAAGATCTTTCAAAGTATTTTCCTTTATATAGTCTTCTTTCCAGGCTGCAGAACATGTTTTCTCAACTATTTGTTATACATAAGGTCTTTCACACTTTTGAACAGTCCTGTGTTTTTCTGAATCTTTCTCAGTTCTATTGAATACTATCTGGATATAAGATCAGACCTGTACATAGTATTCAAAGTGTGGGAAGAACACAGATTTGTACAGTGGTTTCACTATTTTCTCTCCCTTTATTTCCTCATATTTTTAAACTTTAAAGTCTGGTTTTGGTGCACTACCAAGCACCGAGACCATATTATCATGGAAATATGTGTCATAATCCCAAAGTCTTGTTTGCGTCTTTGAGTGACCAACTCAGGTCCATTTACTTTACAGATGAATTGGCTCTCTTGTGTATCACTTCACACTTCTCTACAGTGAAATTTGTTTGCTGTTTTATTGCTAAGACACAGGCTTGGAAATCTTTTCTTCATTCCCTGCAAGTGGCTCACATCTTTGCCACTTTGATAAACTTTTGTCATTCCACACAGCTTTCTTTAAAGTTAACATTCAGAGTTTAGTTATCTTGGCTGTCTGGCAAAGCTCTGACATAAGCAAAGAGCACTCTCACAAGCCATCATATACAAACCATTGCCTCTCACAAGCTGATTTACTTTACCACCAATACATTGCTCATTCAGACTTGGTGCAAGAAAAGAAGTGACAGGCATTCTAATGGAGTAGCAGCTGTGAGAATGCACCTTCAAATTAATAAAAAAGTTCCCAGCAAAGATGGATACCTTCAATATGTAGTCAGATTATCTCAAAATAAACACAGAGCTTTGAAAACCTTTAAATATGACAACTGAGAGAGAAAGAGACCTCTTTTTCCTTCAGATAAGAAGGGAAAAGTGATGTCCTTTTGAGGAGTGTCTGTCTATTCATCTGTGACCCTTAAACCTGACAGATTAGGAGGACTGACATTCATATAAGGAATTGGGCTTTTATCACTCAGTTTAAACATGCAATTTTCCCTAAAAACTAAGAAGATTAATGGCAAAAAAATCAACTAATAAGAAGTAAGGTAGATAAAATTCTTGCTAAACCTTGACTCAGAAGTTTAACTTGTGGAGATTTAAACTCATATTTTCTTCTATTTCAGTACTCCTGGCTTTAGAGCCTACATAATTTTCTTTCCTAATTTTAAGCATAGTTAACACTCAGAAAACAAAGCAATGCAAATTACTACATTTAAAGCACTTGATTCTCCCTGGTTTTGTAGTAAAATCATGTGAAGTGAGAAATACTGTAGCACAGCTTGTACAAATGAAGAGTTTGAAATGAAAGATCTGTAATTTGTAAAGAATCTTTGGATTTAAAGCAATGCAGTCTTATTAATACAACCAGGAAAGCTCTTAGGTTCCAAATAAACACATCTATTAGAAAGCAAGTACTTTTAAAAACAACAGAAGTAATTGGAATTTTATTTTAATGTTAGATTATAAAGATGCAAGTTACTGGCAAGAGAAGACACAGGTGTAATCCCAGACTCTGCACCTTTCTTAAAATGGAATTATGCTGTAGCAAGCAAACTGCCTTAGAAAATATTAATAAGCACCAGTATCTCTGTGCAAATGGCAAAGTGCAAAAGTTGTGATGCATTATGTAATAAATACATAAACACTGAGAAGACAGTTATTACCGCTGTTTGTTTTGATGGAAAAAAAGGGTTTTATTTGTTTTGCTTACTGCTGTATATACATTTTGACATGGAAAAGACTATCTTCCTACGAAATATATAACATAGAATCATAGAACAGTTAGGGTCGGAAAGGACCTTAAGATCATCTGGTTCCAATACCCTTGACATGGGCAGGGAAACCTCACACTAAACCATGTCACCCAAGACTCCATCCAACACGGCCTCGAACACTACCAGGGATGGAGCACTCACAACTTCTTTGGACAACCTGTTCCAGTGCCTCACCATCCTTACAGTAGAATCATAGAATAATTAGGGTTGGAAAGGACCTTAAGGTCATCTAGTTCCAACCCCCCTGCCATGGGCAGGGACACTTCACACTAAACCATGCCACCCAGGGCTCAGTCCAACCTGGCCTTGAACACCAGCAGGGGTGGAGCCTTCACAACTACCCTGGACACCCCATTCCAGTGCCTCACCACCCTTACAGTAAAGAACTTCTTCCTTATATCCAATCTAAACTTCCCCTGTTTAAGTTTGAACCTGTTACCCCGTGTCCTCTCACTACAGTCCCTCCCCAGCATCCCTGTAGGCCCCCTTCAGATACTGGAATGCTCCTATGAGGTCTCCATGCAGCCTTCTCTTCTCCAGGCTGAACAGACCCAACTTCCTCAGGCTATCTTTATATGGGAGGTGCTCCAGTCCCCTGATCATCCTCATGACTCTCCTCTGGACTTGCTCCAGCAGTTCCATGTCCTTTTTATGTTGAGGACACCAGAACTGTACACAGTACTCTAAGTGAGGTCTCATGAGAGCAGAGCAGAGGGGCAGGATCACCTCCTGTGTCCTGCTGGTCACACTCTTTTTGATGCAGCCCAGGATATGGTTGGCTTTCTGGGCTGCGTGCGCACACTGAAGCTGGCTCATGTTCATTTTCTCATCAACCAACACCCCCAAGTCCTTCTCCGCAGGGCTGCTCTGAATCTTTTCTCCTCTCTACCTGTAGGCATCCATGGTATTGCCCCAACCCTGTTGTAGGACCCTATAATTGGTTTGGTTGAACCTCATGAGCTTGGCACTGGCTCCCCTCACAAGTGTGTCATCCTTCAGGATGAAATCCCTTCACTGCAGCGTATCACCCAAACCATGCAGCTTGGTGTTATCAGTTGAGGGTGCACTCAATACCACTGTCCATGGTGCTGACAAAGATGTTGAACAACATGGTCCCAATACCGATCCCTGAGGGGCACCACTCATTTGTCTCCAGCTGGATATTGAGCTGTTGACCACAACTCTTTGCGTGAGGCCATCCAGCCAGTTCTTTATCCTCTGAGTGGTCTATCCATCAAATTGATGTCTCTCCAATTTAGAGATAAAGACATCGTGTGGGACAGTGTTGAACACTTTGCGCAAGTCCAGGTAGATGACATCAACTGCTTTGCCCCTGTCCATCAGTTCCATATCCCCATCATAGAAGGCCACCAAATTGGTCAGGCAGGATTTCCCCTTAGCTAAACCATGCTGGCCGTCACCAGCCACCACACTGTTTTTCATGTGCCTTAGAATGCTTTCCAGGAGAATCTGAGTACATAAACCCATAATTGCATCAGCTGTGGGACATAGCAATATAATTTAGCATTGCCAGAGAGTTTACTACAAACTCTGACAGTATGCAAATTGGGCAGTTAATATTTGTTTGGTTTTTGTGGGGTTTTTTTGTTGTTGTTTTTTTTTTTCTTCTGTGAGATTTTTTTTGTTTGTGTTTTTCTTTTTTTCTTTTGCTCTTTTACTTTCTTCCTAAAATAAAGTTCTCTGCCTACTTTTAAAAAACATATGTAGCTTGCAAGCTCCCCCACAAGCAGATAGGGAATGAAGCAAAGCTGGTCAAACAGGAAGCTAGTATGCCCACATTTTCTATGTGATGAGAGGTCAGAAGTGTTTTTGCAGAAGACATTCCACTGTGAGACTTACAGTAGATGTCATAATTTCCTTTTGGATCTTTGTAAGGAAGTTGTTGTTGCTTTGGAGTTTAGTTACAGCTCTCAGAAGTTCATCAGTGAAACTCCTACACATCTCCAATATCACAGATGCTAAAAAAAGCCCATGTCTGAGGTTAGCAGTCACAGCAGGAAAACCAGCTTCGAGGTGTAACAAAAGCTATCATTCAAGTCTTCTTTAGTATTTTGATTATCTTCTAAACTTCTGAAATTGAAGATATTTGCAACTTGTGGAAGGATCATTAGTATTTTTGAGACTCAGTTTCTTAGGCCAGCTCTACTGGGGGCTGGTGGTATTGGTCTGACAAAGAAGGGGAAGGAGGCTTGCCAGACTGGTCAAGGATGCTTTAATCTAGATGTGTTGGGGAAGGGGGCATCATTCCATCCCAACACACCCAGTCAGTTGCCAGCACCTATAATAAATGCTTGGAACAATGTAGAGATAATCCAGCCCCTTCAGCCACTGAGCCGGCATCATTTGGAGCTCTGCTCAAATGCCTCCATGGGACCGGATGAAATCCATCTGCAGGTCCTGAAGGAGCTGCCAAATGAAGTCGCTAAGCCACTGTCCATCATATTTGAAAAATCATGGCAGTCAGGTGAAGTTCCCGACAACTGGAAAAAGGGAAATATAGCCCGCATTTTCAAGAAGGGGAAAAATGGATGAGCCGGGGAATTACAGACCAGTCAGTCTCATCTCTGTGCCTGGCAAAATCTTGGAGTGGATTCTCCTGGAAGGCATGCTAAGGCACATGAAAAAGAATGAGTTGGCTGGTGACAGCCAGCATGGCTTCACTAAGGGAAAATCCTGCCTGACCAATCTGGTGACCTTCTATGAAGGGGCCACGGAACTGATGAACAGGGGCAAAGCAGTTGATGTCATCTACCTGGATTTGTGCAAAGTGTTCAACACTGTCTCACACAACATCTTTGTCTCTAAATTAGAGAGAGTTGTGGTCAATGATTCAGTGTCCAGCTGCAGATCAGTAATGAGTGGTATCCCTCAGGGATCGGTGTTGGGACCGGTCTTGTTCAACATCTTTGTCGGTGACATGGACAGTGAGATTGAGTGCACCCTCAGCAAGCTTGGAATGACATCAAGCTGTGTGGTTCAATTGATACGCTGGAGTGAAGCAATGCCATTCAGAGGGACCTTGACATGCTTATGAGGTGGGCTGATGTCAACCTTATGAAGTTTAATCATGCCAAGTGCAAGGTCCTACACCTGGGTCGAAGCAATCCCAGGCACAGCTCCAGGTTGGGCAGGGAAGAGATTCAGATCAGCCCTGTGGAGAAGGACTTGGGGGTGTTGGTTGATGAGAAAATGAACATGAGCCAGCTTCAGTGTGTTCTCACAGTCCAGAAGGCCAACCGTACCCTGGGCTGCATCAAAAGGAGTGTGACCAGCAGGTTGAAGAAGGTGATCCTGCCCCTCTGCTCTGCTCTCATGAGACCTCACTTGGAGTACTGTGTACAGTTCTGGTGTCCTCAACATAAAAAGGACATGGAACTGTTGGAACAAGTCCAGAGGAGGGCCACGAGGATGATCAGGGGACTGGAGCACCTCCCATATAAAGATAGCCTGAGGAAGTTGGGTCTGTTCAGCCTGGAGAAGAGAAAGCTGCATGGAGACCTCATAGCAGCTTTCCAATATCTGAAGGTGGCCTACAGGGATGCTGGGGAGGGACTCGTCATTTGGGACTGTAGTGAGAGGACAAGGGGTAACAGGTTCAGACTTAAACAGGGGAAGTTTAGATTGGATATAAGGAAGAAGTTCTTTACTGTAAGGGTGGTGAGGCACTGGAATGGGGTGTCCAGGGCAGTTGTGAAGGCTCCACCCCTGCTGGTGCTCAAGGCCAGGTTGGACTGAGCCCTGGGTGACATGGTTTAGTGTGAAGCGTCCCTGCCCATGACAGGTGGGTTGGAACTAGATGACCTTAAGGTCCTTTCCAACCCTAAGTATTCTATGAATCTATGACTCTAACTTCTTGATAGTTTCATTCAGAAACCCAGATCTCTGCCATTTTTTTGCACTGTTCTACGTGCCTCTTATTTCTAGCTGGCGCAAGACTCTATCAGAAGAACCTCTAAAGTAAAGACTGGGAATGACAGTGATAACATACAAAGTTGCCCTGACTCTTTGTGCAGTAGGAACTGAAGTGAAGAAAACAAGAAAGGAAGAATTTTTTCCTTAGAAATCAGGATTCATATTGAGCAGTCATTGGAAGTATTAGGCAGAGATTGCTGAGACAGTGAAAACTTAGCGGGAAATCATAGATTCAGGATAGAGGAATGCAAGAATAATGTAAGCAAGCCATGATTATCAGGCATGATACCAGCTAATGCAGGCAGATGTAGGAAATAATGACAAACTGGAGTCCAGAAGGTGCAAGTATCTTCTTACAGAAAGGTCATGTAAACTTTCTTCTCCAGTACTAGCTACAGAATTGAGCTGCCCCTTGGAGAGGTAGAATAATGGACATGAATTTTTTGAATGAGTTTCAGTGTGTTTCCTTTCAGAAACATTTGAGAAATCCTTTTAATTTTAGTCCATAGGGATTTGCCTGTTTTTTGCTGAAGTTTTTGATATGAGCGAGTTTGTAAAATGAGAAGAAATTAAGAAGCTTCATAGTCTTTCTTAAAGAGCTTTGACAGTTACATGAAAGACTGAAGAGCTATGAGCAAAGGGATGAAGGAAAAAGGGTCTTGCTGACCTGTTTCAGTCTTGCAAAGACTTCTGTTGTGAAAATTAATGATTGTACACTTAAGCATTTGAGAATTTAATCATTTCAGCTAAGGCATAGACATTTGAAGTGTCTTCAATTCTGTAAAAGGTGAATTAGGCACTGATATTTGAGAAGCCGAGTGCACTGAGATTAAATACAGCTCAGATTAAATGCAATTCCCTATATTGAGAAAAAAGTTTGTCCTAACTGCAAATGACTACTTCTAGTCAAATGACTAGCAAATTATGTTATTTAAAGTGTAGGACTGGAATACATATTGTAAAATATCAAAAATCCTTGTAGTGTTTCACAATAGTATATACATTCAGCTTGTTCACATCCCCACAAGAGAACACTTACCAATATAATGTTTAATTAAAATAGTATTACTCAATTTTACTAGGTTTGGTTTGTCAAGTAGTCTATAAAATTAAGACATAAGTAAGGAGTCATACCACTGTAGTCTCTAAATAGCTTCAGAATAAAATAACCTATAGCAACATTGTTTTCAATGTCATAATGTATATAAAAAAAAAATTACTTGACCGTGCAATTCCTTAGAGAACCTGAGAAGAATAAGATTAAACTAGAAAATAAATCAAATTAAATATTCAATTACCTGTGCCTTTTAATCCTTAACTTCTGTTCAGGAATATCAGCATATTGTTAGGCTCAAAAGGAAAAAGAAAAAAGTAGGCAGAATGAATCACAACTGACTAGATTGTTTTCTAAGCAATGATTCCATAACAGAATTATACCGAAATTATATTAAACACTTTCAAAAGGGTTACACCCCTACTTTCCTTTCTAAAAGCACTACATTTAAATTCTAGGCTATATTTTGCTGTTGCTGTTCTTTGGTTGATCTGTTTATTTTCTGTTTTGATTTAAAGGTGACTGTCTCAAGAGGGGACGCCTACAGGGCCTGATCGGGGGGAGGAGCCGTGTCTACGAGCTTCACCTCGGAGCAGCAACTTGCACCGAGGGAGCCTCAAGTCCTCGACAAGGCCTGCCCAGGAGCCTGCAGCTCAGCGGAGGCGAGCGGCTGACTCAGAGGGGCGGTGCCAGGAGGACCGGCGGCAGACCTGACTGGTTAAAATCCTGCCCCAGGGAGAGCGAGCCACCCAGAGCGTGGCGAACAGGGCGGGTTCGAGGCAGTTTGTGTGGCAGTTCGAGCGGGCAGGCAAGCGGGGTGGTGAACACTCGCCGTACGAGCAGGGCTCGGTCTGGGAGCTCTGCTCTGGCTACCCCGGCGGTGGCCAGTGTAGGCACCCAGACGGAACCGATGGGAAGGGAGGCTGCAGTGCAGAGCTCGGGGTGTAGAGAGCGCCTGCACTGCTGTCCTGAAGGAAGGGTGAGCAACGGGCAGGGCTGCACTCTGTGCTCCCTGGTGGAGGTCCTCCTGCAGCAGGCGGCTGAACTGCAGGAAGCTGTTACCAGGCTGAAAGGTGTCAGGGAAGCTGAGGGGAAGCAGCACTGCTTGCTCCGGGACCAGACTGTTCCGGGGCCTCAAGTGTCTACTGTTGCTCGTGCAGGAAAGGAGACTGCTAACCCAGGAAGCTGGGAAAAGGTAACAGAAAAAAAACAACAAAAAAAGGAGGAAGAGGGCAATTAAAAGCAAGGGGCTTCCTCCCACATCTGTTGTCCCCACCCAGAACCGCTTTGCTGTCCTGCAGGGGGCTAATGAGCAACAGTGCTCCCACCAGGCACAACCAGCTGATGCACTGATAAAGAAGATCACTACTGGTGCTGCCAGGAAAAAGCGGCGGACCATAGTAGTCAGGGACTCTAATCTGAAAGGCACAGAGGCACCCATGTGTCAGCCTGACCCAGCCTCAAGGGAGGTGTGTTGCCTACCAGGGGCTCGGATCAGGGATGTGGCCGAGAAGCTGCCTGCTCTAGTCAGTCCCACTGACTATTACCCACTCCTAGTAATCCATGTGGGTGCTACTGATATAGATAGCAGTAGCCCGGAGACCATAAGGAAGGACTACAGAGCTCTGGGAGAGCTGGTTAGGGGCTCTGGAGCTCAGATTGTCTTTTCGTCAATTCTCCAGGATACAGGGCAGGACCTTGAAAAGGCTAGGAGGACTGGGCAGGTTAATAAATGGTTAGAAGGGTGGTGCTATAGTCAGGGGTTTGGTTACCTTGAACATGGGACTCAATATAGTAGGCCAGGTCTACTGGGGGCTGGTGGAACTGGTCTGACAAAGAAGAGGAAGAGCAGTTTTAGTAGGAGGCTTGCCAGGCTGGTCAAGGATGCTTTAAACTAGATGTGTTGGGGGAGGAGGGCAGCATTCCATCCCAACACACCCAGTCGGTTGGTAGCACCTATAGTAAACATTCGGAGCAATGTAGGGATATTCCAGCTGCTCCAGCCAATGAGCCAGCTTCAATTGGATCTCGCCTCAAATGCCTCTACACAAATGCCCGTAGTATGGGGAACAAACAAGAGGAATGAGAGATGTGTGCATGTCTAAGGGGGTATGATATCATAGGCATCACAGAAACATGGTGGGATGGCTCCTATGACTGGTGTGTTGGAATGGAAGGTTACCGGCTCTTTAGGAAAGACAGGCCCAGCAGACGGGTAGGGGGAGTTGCTATTTATGCTGCGGATAGGCTAGAGAGTATGGAGCTCTGTCTGGGGACAGGTGAACAGTGGACAAAGAGTTTGTGGGTCAGGGTTAAAGGGAGAACAGCGATGGGTGACATTATTGTGGGGATCTGTTACAGAGCACCTGACCAAGGGGAGTCTGTGGATGAAGCACTCTATAGACAGATAGGCGCAGCCTCACGCTCGCAGGCCCTTGTTCTCATGGGAGACTTCAACCACCCTGATACCTGTTGGAGGGATGGTACGGCCCGGCACAAGCAATCCAGAAGGTTCATCGATTGTGTGGAAGACAACTTCCTTCTGCAAGTAATTGAGGAGCCCACAAGGAGAGGTGCCATGCTTGACCTTGTCCTCACCAACAGGAAAGTGCTGGTTGGAAATGTGACGCTCCAGGGCAGCCTTGATTGCAGCGATCATGAGGTGGTTGAATTTGAGATCCTCAGTACAGTGAGAAGAGCGTGCAGCAAGCTCACTGCCCTGGATTTCAAAAGAGCAGACTTTGGCCTCTTCAGGAACCTGCTCAGTAAGGTTCCATGGGATACAGCCCTAGAGGGCAGGGGGGCCAAGACTGTTTGTTGGTATTCAAGGATCACCTGCTGCAGGCTCAGGAGCGATGCATCCCAAAGAGAAGGAAGTTTAGCAGGAGGGCTAGGAGACCTCCTTGGATGGATAAGGACCTGCTGAGGAAAATTCAAAGGAAACAAGAGTCTTATAAAAGGTGGAAGCAAAGTCAGGCGACCTGGGAATAACACAGGGATGTTGTCCGGGAAGCTAGGGACCAGGTTAGGAAAGCTAAGGCCTACTTAGAATTAAACTTGGCTAGGGATGTTAAGGATAACAGGAAGGGATTTTATAGGTACATTGCAAATAAAAGACAGGTTAGGGACAATGTCGGTCCTCTTCAGAAGTTATCGGAAGAACTGGCTACCCTGGACTTGGAGAAGGCTGAGGTTCTTAATGACTTCTTTGCCTCAGTCTTCACAGGCAAATGCTCTGACCACACCACCCAAGTCTTGGAAGGCAGATGCAGGGTCTGTGAGAATGAAGACCCTGGGCCCACTGTGGGGGAGGATCTGGTTCAAAACCACCTTAGGAACCTGAATGCATACAAGTTCATGGGACCGGATGAAATCCATCTGCAGGTCCTGAAGGAGCTGGCAAATGAAGTTGCTAAGCCACTGTCCATCATATTTGAAAAATCATGGCAGTCAGGTGAAGTTCCCGATGACTGGAAAAAGGGAAATATAACCCCCATTTTTAAGAAGGGGAAAATGGATGAGCCAGGGAATTACAGACCAGTCAGTCTCACCTCTGTGCCTGGCAAAATCTTGGAGCGGATTCTCCTGGAAGGTATGCTGAGGCACATGAAAACCTACATGGTGCTTGGTGACAGCCAGCATGGCTTCACTAAGTGGAAATCCTGCCTGACCAATCTGGTGACCTTCTATGAAGGGGCCACGGAACTGATGGACAGGGGTAGAGCAGTTGATGTCATCTACCTGGACTTATGTAAAGCCTTTGACACTGTCTCGCATGACATCCTTCTTTCTAAGTTGGACAGACATCAATTTGATAGGTGGACCACTCGGTGGATAAAGAACTGGGTGGATGGCCGCACGCAAAGAGTAGTGCTCAATGGCTCAATGTCCAGCTGGAGACCAGTAATGAGTGGTGTCCCTCAGGGATCAGTGTTGGGGCTGGTCTTGTTCAACATCTTTGTGGGTGACATGGAGAGTGGGATTGAGTGCGCCCTCAGCAACTTTGCAGATGACACCAAGCTGTGTGGTTCGGTTGATACATTGGAGGGAAGGAATGCTATCCAGAGGGACCTTGACACACTTGTGAGGTGGGCTGATGCCAACCTGATGAAGTTTAACCATGCCAAGTGCAAGGTCCTACACCTGGGTCAGAGCAATGCCAGGCACAGCTACAGATTGGGCAGAGAACAGATTCAGAGCAGCCCTGTGAAGAAGGACTTGGGGGTGTTGGTCGACGAGAAAATGAATATGAGCTGCAGTGTGCGCTTTCAGCCCAGAAAGCCAACCATATCCTGGGCTGCATCAAAAGGAGCATGGCCAGCAGGTCGAGGGAGGTGATCCTGCCCCTTTACTCTGCTCTCATGAGACCTCACTTGGAGTATTGTGTGCAGTTCTGGTGTCCTCAACATAAAAAGGACATGGAAGTGTTAGAACAAGTGCAGAGGAGGGCCACGAGCATGATCAGGGGACTGGAGCACCTCCCATATGAAGATAGGCTGAGAAAATTGGGGTTGTTCAGGCTGGAGAAGAGAAGGCTGCGTAGTGACCTCCTAGCAGCCTTCCAATACCTGAAGGGGGCCTATAGGGATGCTGGGGAGGGACTCTTCATGAGGGACTGTAGTGAGAGGACAAGGGGTAATGGGTTTAAAGTTAAACAGGGGAAGTTTAGATTGGATCTGAGGAAGAAATTCTTTACTGTAAGGGTGGTGAGGCCCTGGAATGGGTTGCCCAGGGAAGCTGTGAATGCTTCATCCCTGGCGGCGTTCAAGGTGGGGTTGGACATAGCCTTGGATGGCATGGTTTAGTGGGAGTTGTCCCTGCCCATGGCAGGGGGGTTGGAACTAGATGATCTTAAGGTCCTTTCCAACCCTAACTATTCTGTTCTATGATTCTATGAGCTATCCCTCTTGGTTAATATCTTACCACAGCAAACCTAACTTTCTAAGAGAATTAAGCCTAACATTTCAGAAATGTCTTCAAATCCTGCCCCTCAGTGTCAAATATTCTGGCATCATCTACTGTTTTTTATTCACTTTTGTGTTTCTTCTTTTTAATATTTTATTTTCTTCTTACATGTTTTCGTTCTCTCTTCTCCTGCTGTTTCTATTATCTTTAGTCCAACAGGTTCCCAGTTGCAGTTTCCATTGTTTTCTCTGTTTGACTTGTAGCTATTTTGAATCTATCTCAGTATCTCTGGGTTGCTCTTTCAGTATTTGTTCTCCTTCTAATCAATGTCTTTCTCATTTAAAACTGAGGTGTTCTCAGAATTGTCTTGAAGAGGTCTTTTCTCTATTGTGACCAAACATCTAAGTATTCATTTTTTCTGAAGCTCTATAGTCCTGCTGTCTATCATTCTAATGATCATTTAATAGACTCAGAATGTCAGAGAGAACAAGGACAGAAAGTGTACAGCCAGTCAAAGAAAGACTTAAAGCAAATATAGTAAATTTTTATTTGGTTAGCCTGATATAGGGCATGACATTTTGGAACTTGCAGATTGTCTAATGGATTTTGGTTTAGGGCACAACATTTTTTTCTTGTATTAACACAAATCCATAATTATAAAATATTCACAGCAGTGGTCTCAGGAACTCATAATGAAATATATTGGCTCAGAAAGACCTTCTTTTATTCATCTAACTTTGAAACTGGGGAGTGTACTCTCTGTAGAAACTGCAAGCAACTGTTAAGACATATGTTCAAACCCACTCATTTTAAACGGGTCTTTCAAGTTTCCTTAAACTCAGAATTATCATAGCTTTTTATTTCCATTGGTTTCACTTAATTTTGAAAAAAGTAAGGTTGAGCAACTAGGTTTTTAAATGCGGTTTGGTTTGAATGTCAGCAGTTAACTGTTGGTAGAAAACAAGGACCTCATGCAGAGAATATCCTGCCTCCAGCCTGTTTAGTAGTTAAGCATAAAATGCTGTTATAAAAGGAATCCTGTGAAATTATACAGAAATATGTGTTCCCATTATAAAATGCTTTAAACATTTTTAAAAAAACAGTTGAATTTTCCTATAATTTTCTATTCTCTATTGTCATGTTTTAATTCTACAGAATATTTCAAACTTCATTTAATAAACTATTGTCTTTATCATTTTTAAATTCTTCAGAGCTTTCTCAGGATGTTTTAACTTTAATATTTCAAACGATCTCATCTGCCTGGAGAAAAACAGAAGCCTCTAAGGTAACCAGACCTAAAGCGCTTATGAATGGGTAGATTAATTTCAGCACATTAAGTTGCACTCGGGAACTACCTGCAAGCTGGATACAATATATAGCATGCAGAAAATGTTTTCAAGTACTTGGTATTTTTATTGCAGCTAAGGTACTACTATAGGATAGGTCCACAGAGCAAGAAACAAGTTACCAGCCTTAAGTAATAAAAATATGCTTTCTGCGTGACCAAATGGAAATCTTAGTGGCTGCACACTAGACCAAGTCTTCCAATACATGAATGAGTTACACTGCTGTTTCTTGCACTTGATGCCTATTCCTTTTAAGGTTATACTTGTGTCATCCCATTCCTCCATGCTCAGCAAAATACTGCCAATGAAGCAAAACCAATACTAAATAAAATGAAGAAATTGAAACAAACACCATTTATGAACTGTGATATCCCACCCAGTACATACTTATTTGCTGCCTTCTGTGATGCTCATGTACCAGATAGCTGAAGTAACAAAAATGTGTCTGGTTGGAAATTTCCTGGCTTCTTGTTGCTTTTAAGGAAACACACAGTTTAACCAAAACTTTAATTATTCATAACATAATTGCATTTGACAATTTTCTTTCTCTACAGTTAAATCATCTACAGTTCAAGTATTATTGTGTATTAAACAGAAGTATTTCCACTCAAGCTAGTTTGATAGCAAATGTAAACTGTTTTGAAGCTTATAATATAATGCTGTGTGGCTTATCTTCCTCTTTTACATCTACAGTCAGTTGTGTAGCAAAGAAGACCGAGTCCATAGGCTCAGAATAGAGAACGAAGCTATAAGACACCATAACTAAACCTCCCATGAATCACTGGCAATTCAGACAGAAAGGCCTCAAACATCATCTCAGACTTGACATTCTACCTTGTTTATCAATATTTCTCTAAATTAATTTCACAAAATATGAATTTAGTCTCACTTGTTTCATCTGCTGCATGATGAAAACAAGTACAAAAATACAGATTTATGATGATATTAAAATTCCACTTTTCAGATCAGTGTTTGTGTAGGTCTCTCAGAATGAAAGGAATAGAGCATCATTTTGTCAATTCCTGGAATATTTTACAAAACAGTATCAGTAACACTTCATGGCTAATTTTATCAAAGGCAGCAGCAAGACCCAAACAAATCAGTTTGAGGACTTAACTCTCTGCCATTGCCAAGAGGAGATAAGCAAGCAATGAACCATTGCAGTTCTCCTGTCATATGTGCTGATTAAGGTTAAGGATTCTAGGCATCAGCAGAGACTGGGATAATTATACCTATGCCCAGAGATTATTTCTTTCTATACAGTCCCCTGGAGATGGGCTGGGGCTTTGATTTACTAGCAGGAGGCTCTAAAAAGGCTGCCTGTTGCTCTTGGAACCCAAGACAAACTTGGGGCATATTTCCAGGGTGTGAATCACAAATTGAACAAAGACAAACTTGCAAAACCATGCGCACTGCACATTCTGCATTTGTCTTCACAAGATTTAGCCTTAGTCAGGTAGCAAGGGGAAAGCGTTACTCAGTAATTTGGTTCGAGATCTGCTGAAATTCTTTACTGTAAACCTATATGAGAAAATGCAGTAATTCCTGACACTAGTAACAGCCGGTTGATTGGAAATTTCTGTATATTAATGTTGAATACAGCTTTCTTACACAAGAAAAAGATGTGGTTTAATATTTCAAAATCCACTTGGTTTATCTAACAGGACTATCAGTAGAGAGAGATACTATATCTTATTTTATCCCATTACCAGCTGATAGGTGAATTTGCTTTTGTACTATAGCATGAAGCACATTTCATCACTAAAACAGACATTATAGAGTGTTCCTAATGTTCTCATTATCACCATGAAATCCTGCAGTGTCAAGTACAATCCTGCAGTGGCAAGTCTTAAAACTAACCACTGCAGAAACAACAGAGTACCATAAATGTTCAGTCTACATAATTCCATAATTCTACTGACATGAAGCATAGATATTAAAGGATATGACATGCTCATCATACTAATTATTTTGCTTTCCCAAGTACTTTCTGAGTTTTACATATTTTAAATATCTTTTCCTGTATCCACTTTAACCTTGGTTGTCAACACAGTTACTTCCACTCTATTTTTGGGTAAAATAGTATCTGTGTTTATTGCCATATTGCTCACCATTAACAATTATTCTGAAGGCTTGACATTCCTGATTCTCTTTGTTTGCCAGGGAACAGGAAGTCAACAAGTTTAATTACACTGCTTGGAATGGATTGGAAAACAGTTTCAAACTCTTAGGTGTATAGCATTATAACTTCAAGATGTTTCTGTTTAGGGCATTTCTCAAAATGATTCCTTTTACATTTCAAGCAGATTATTTTTATCATATAATCTTGCTTTAAAATTGTTAAGGATATTACTAATGCAGGGTGTTTATTCTGTATATATGATAAAAAATTGGTAGCCTAATTTTGAAGCTCTTCCATCTGTGACTTGACTGTGAAAATTGCAAAATCCTGTCCCATACATCATCTACTGTTTTTTCCCAAGGAAAGAAGATTTTAACCACCTATTGTGGTTTAAACCCAGCTGGCAACTAAGTACCACACAGCTGCTTGCTCACACCAGTCCCTTTCCCCCTTTCCAGGTGGGATGGGGAGGAGAATCAAAAGAATGTAAAACCTCTGAGTTAAGAACAGTTTAATAGCTAATATAAAGTTAGTGTAGCACTACTACTACAAATGGTAATCATAATAATAATAATGATCAGAGAAATAAGGAGAGAGGTATAAAAGTAAAAGGGAAAAGAAATGGAAAAAAAAATCCAACAAACAAGTGATGCACAATACAATTGCTCATTATCTGCTGACTGATACCCAGCCTGACTCGAGCAGCGATCTGGGCCTTTAGGATAACTCCCACCAGTTTATATACTGGGCATGATGTGCTGTGGTATGGAATACCCCTTTGGCTAGTTTGGGTCAAGTGTCCTGTCTCTGCTCCCTCCCAGCTTCTTGTGCCCCTCCTCACTGGTAGAGCATGAGAGACTGAACAGTCCTTGGTCAGGGTAAGTGCTGCTTCGCAACAACTAAAACACTGGTATGTTACCAGCATTGTTCTCAGACTGAAGACAAAACACAGCACTGCACCAGCTACCTGGAAGACAATTAACTCTATCCCAGCTGAAATCAGGACACCATATTAATATCAATGTCCATGATATTCCTGAAAAATTCATATGTTAAGGCAATATGACAAATTTGCTCCACATACGTTATTTACAATGTTTCTTTCAGCACAAAAGAGGAAAGGAAGGACTGGACTAAGGACATCTTTTCCACAGAATCTTCATCTAATTCTGTAGCTTGAAGAATGAACTGAAGGCAGTCAAATCCTTGTGGATCTGTGACCATGTGTGTCTGTAGAATATGCACATGTGATTAAAGAGTGTACTGTCTGGAGTTTACATAGCTATGCAAATTTTCTTCAAGACATATGTTTCCTTACCAGATAGACTACTTCAGTGTGAGCTCAAACTATGGAATTAATTTATCTCCAAAGTAGCTTTACACGGCAATATTCTGAAGTAAAAGATAGGTTAAAACAACAAACTGAGATTTATTTTTTTTCATCTTATTTTTTTTCATCTTCTTTCTCCAAGTTGTTTGATCTTGAATAACTCCCTCAATACTTCTCTGTTTCCAAGGGTTTTTCTACAAATTGATGACAGTGTTAAAGGCAATGTATGTTATTAGAATGAAAAGCTGTGCCAGGATTCTCTAGATTAAATTTGTTTGAATAAGGGGGAATATCACTGGAAAATGAAGTGAGAAGCTCAGAGAGCAGTAAATAAGAACTTCAAATGATTTATCTCTGTATGATGATGAAGTAGATTTTCAAAACTGAAGATGCAACAGTGAGGATACCCCTACATTTGAAAAAAATAAAACATTTGAAAAAAATTAAACATTTGGAAAAAATAAGTGTGAATACTCTTACAAAATGAAATGGATTTCTATTTGTAGTTATCTACAAAACCCAACACAAAAATAAACCAAAAAAAAAAAAACAAACCCAATAACCAACCTTTAAGATATGAAATGCATTACATTTATTATTGCCCTGTGCTGCTTATACAACCTGGGCATCTTCAGCAACTCTCAGTAAAATACCCAGGAAAAGTTTAAATACACGTGAAGTAAGGGGATGAAACAACTGACGTTTTAAAATCTATTCACACAGTGTTTTCTGTAAGCCTGTCTGGATTCCTCCTTCCAGATCTTCTGAAGCTACATGAAGTCTTTATTCTTTAAAATCCTCATGTTGCATTGCACCATGAAGGATTCTGTTTGATTCTGACCTGTGAAGACCCATTTATATACTGACACTGTTATTTGAAGGTAAAATACTACAGTATCAGTGGCAGCTATTTTGGGAAAATAACTGTGAACAAACATATTTATGACTGGTCAGTAGAAAAAAACCTGAGTGATAATTTATTAGGATGGAAAATTCAAGTAGATGTTCACAAACACTGATGTGCAGCATCTATCCAAGCTTTTAGTTTAAAATGATGCTGATTGCCTGCTTTTGAAACTTAATATTCACACATCTTCCTAAGCTGTCAAAACATTAATCTTCTTAACAAATCAAAAAGGCTAGCAAAAATTAGGTATCAAATATTCTAACCTGTGATCCTAGCACCTGAAAACGAATTTCAATCAGCATAAGCTGTATTTCATGAAACCTTTGTCATGTAATCGCAGCCTTAACCCACAAGAAAAAGGCTTTAAGTCATTCTTACATTAACATATAGCATGGTGGTAATTTTCTTTTACTGAGAAAAAGCTAGACTTTTAGCTGATGGTGAAGGGAACTCTAACAAACTCTGTTTCCAGCATGTCATTTGTATAATTGCTGACATAACTGATTATGCTTTTACAAAGCAGGTGAGCAAATATTCCATTGCCAGTGTAGTCTATGCCTCATGATGAACAGTGAAGGGGGTGAAAAAATTGATACTTGCAAAATGGAAGACAAAATGAGTGAGGAACAAAACACTCTGCTCCTTTTCACTGAAAGATTACAAAAGACAGAGAATAGAAAGCAGAAATAGAGAAAGCTGTCAGTGCGGACAGTATGGTTTGACTAACAAAATCAATTCTGTAAGCAAATATTTCTTATTGCATCTTGACTTTGCAGCAAAGTCGTAGACACATGTATGAAACCTATTTTCAACTGAAAAGGGTGTCATGTACATACGTGCATATGACTAGCATAGAATGAATTATTCAAAATTAATGTCTTGCACTGATTCATGCAAAAAATTATTGATCTATGGGCTCTGGATGACTGACCCTGAATTGATTGCCATCTGCAAGCGTACACCTGTGTTGTGGTTTGAGCCCAGCTGTAACTAGCACAGTTCTCTCACTCACTCACTCTTCTTTCTTCCTCCCCGCTCCTGGGGGAATGAGAGGAGAATTGAAAGAATGTAACTCCCACGCGTTGAGATGAGAACAGTACAGTAACTAAGGTATAACACAAACCACTACTGCTACCACCAATAATAATAATGACAAGGGAAATAACAAGGGAAGAAAATACAATCGTGCACCACCCGTGACTGATATCCTGCCTGACCCAGCAGTGATCCCACTCTTCCAGGTAACTGCCCCCAGTTTTTACATCCTGGGCATGACGTGCTGTGGTATGGAATACCTCTTTGGCTAGTTTGGGTCAGGTGTCCTGTCTCTGCTTCCTCTCAGCTTTTCCTCCCTGGCAGAGCATGAGGCTCAGAAAGTCCTTGGCCAGACTAAACATTTGACCAGTAACTGAAACCATCAGTTTTATCAGCGCTGTTCCCAGGCCAAAAGTCAAAAATACAGAGCAGCAGCAGCTACTAAGAAGGAGAAAAATGACTGCTACTGCTGAACCCAGGACAACCTGCGTCCTCAACTGCTGGTCATCATGACATTATTTCTGAGCTGTCTTTAGTGCTATGTTGTGGGAAAATTTTAAGTATCATAGTCTAAAGGAGATTGCCATATTACTTTAGTTGATTTTCCTGTATAAAAGTGGAGGGATTTCCCTTCAGATTTTCATACTCTTCTGCAGTCTATGAGAAAGATATTCCTGCAGCACTGTACCCTCACACATTCCTTGTAGTGGATATAGAGGTGAGACTGAAGAAATGAAGCCTGGTCCCTGAATTCTGTGCCACATTTACTCAAGAATGAGTTCAGATAGTGGGTATATTATATGGAACATTGCAGTTGTCGCCAGCTGGGGATCTGTTGTAACGATAATAGGCATCTAGCAAAAACTGTCTGAGAAAAAGGAGACAAGAACTAGTAAAAAGAGGCCCCTCCATAGGTGATAATTTTGGTTTTTGTGGGCACTATGTGTTTTTCTATAGTATTTTGAGTTCTTTTCATTTTCTGACTAACACGATTATTAAAGTGCAGTGTTGCTAAGGCAACCTCCTAGAACATTGTTTCCCAGAGGCCCACAGAAAATCCCTAGGAGCAAAAAAACCAGCTAATTCTTAACTACCATGCACTCAAATTTTCATTTTTTCTAGAATTTAATTTCTCACTTCTTTGAGCTCATCTACTTATAATGAAAAATAAGAAATAAAAACCCCCCTTAGCATTCAGGAATATGTCTAACGTACTATGTCCCTGAATTTTCCCTATTGTAAAAAACCTACATCTGCTCTGACCTTGTTGTCTTTATTTTGTTACATAAATTTTTCAGTTTTGATGTGTGCTACAGGTCGGACACTGAACAAAAAGCATTCCAGAAATTTAAAAAATTACAAGTAATTTTGTTTTATTTTTTTTTCTGGTGCCTATTCAAATAAAGGCTACTGCAGAATCTGGTTAATTACACAATTCCCAAATAAAGCATGCACTTTGGACTGAATTCAGTCTGTGCTAAAGCTAAAATGCACTAGAGGTTTGCAACTCAAAGAATGAAAATTAGCTCTGAATGGATATTCCCTATTTGGATGTGAAAAATAATTAAAATTATTATTATAAAATCAGCTTGAAGGAGCCTACGTAAATTAGGTAATCTTATATGGTCTCTTATATGTATATGCCTGTCAGAAAGATACCTTTGTTTTTTTATCACACATAATTTCTTAATTGAATCAATCCAAGCAATATAGCTCTCTCAATGTACAACATTTTCAGATCACCTATTTTAAATGAAGAAAAGTGGAAAACATATTTCTTGAACTATTAAGAGACTGCAATACATAGAACTTTATTTTAGTGAATTTACAGATGTCTCTTTTATCCATCTCTCCTCTATTTATGCTCCTTTAGCTGGTGCTCAGGAGAAGAGAAAGTATCCATTTAGGAAAACAAAAAAAATCAGATTTTATTTCACATTAGTTTTAACATGTCTATTAAATTCTACAGTACACTAAATGTATTGAGAGTTTGAAAATAATAGCCTGTAGTCTCAACGAACTCCTGCACAAGGTAGTACAGCTACTGCAGATTTTCTGGTTGTAATTAGCTTTGCTATCTGTCTTTATTTCTCTTTTATTATCTGACATTTCTCAAACTGTCATCACCCCTAATATTTTTAGTGCCATACTTTTTTTAGGGCAGGCTCGTAAATAATGCATACCCCTACTAGGCTTATTAACAGACCTTTCCTAGGCAAATATCTCCTTTCCCTCCACTCCAATTAGACAGTTTCTCATCTATATTCTTTATTCCTCCACTGTTAAAAAAAAAACATTAACAAGCACGTTGGAAATCAAGTATGTGTATTTGCACAGATTCTACAAAATGCTAGTTCCTTGCATGTTATGGTAGACAGCAGCCCATTTGTAATGAGTGAAAGCACTACTATTTCCAAACTCACAATCTTCTGTTTTATCAGTCTTATATTTCATTCTCCTCTTCTAATTCACTGTTATCATCATATTCTTGATAAGAATGCAACTCATTAGCTTTGCTGCTGTCACTGATTCAATGCAGATAAAAGATATAGAGTATAAATTACAAAGGTACCGGTCACATGAATATATAAAGTAATAAAAAGATACAGGAGATATCCTTTTCCTGCATTTTTTTTTCTGTCATTTGAATTACCAACCTGTGATATTTGAGGGTGTCATACCCCGCTTCCTGTTCTCTCTCTTCTACTGAAAGGAAAGAAGCAATGAGAAAGAGAAGATTAAATTCTTATTTATGCATATTTACAATTATATTTGTGGAAAATCTGTAAATTGTACATTCAGAAATGAGGCCGAATTGATGATGGGAAGAAAGAACATAGTGAATTCACTAGAGGATAAATTGTTCTCTATGCTGAGAAGAGCATAGCAGTTAAATAATAAACATGCACTGTTGATCCATCCAGGAGTCTGAAATTACTTGAGGGTTGTTTTGTTGTTTTTTTTGACTTTGCAGTCCATTTCATCCTCCCTCATTTCATGTATCCACTTATTATTTTATTGAAATCATGATCTGAAATGCGAGAAATCCCAGTAACGTGAAGTCACTAATAAAACAGTATATAAGCAACACATTAACAGAATAAAAGACTCAAATATTGACTACCTTGAAAATGTTGTGCTGAAAACTGCAGAAACTACAATAATCTAAAGGGTAGAGCAGAGTCCATGTTCAAAAAGAAATTCATAAACATCTTTTTAGAAATCCAAACCCACATTCCTTGTAATCATCTACTCCTTCATCATGGCCCCTGAAAGTTTTCTGTTTTATAAAAATATTGATTTTTTTTTTTCCAAAGCTATGAGATTTAGAAATGACAATTTAAATGCTGTTCTTCAGTTTTTATCCCGCATTAAAACGTGTATGCCACAGCAATGACTAAGTTGTTCCATT
Organism: Amazona ochrocephala; assembly: GCA_039720435.1. Lineage (NCBI taxonomy): Eukaryota > Metazoa > Chordata > Aves > Psittaciformes > Psittacidae > Amazona > Amazona ochrocephala. The sequence goes on from CM077882.1 coordinate 28,340,276, forward strand.
ATTTTTTGTTTATATGGTACTTGAATATCTCATATGAAAAGTTCTGAGAAGAGCTGCAAAATAAATTATCATCATATGATCTCAAACTTAACCCTCAATAAATAAAAATGGATAATTAAAATAAACCTCTTTAGGTCACCTGGTAAATGCCTTTAAGTGAAGGAACATTGTGGTGAGGATTCATATTCCTTTCCTTCTCTTTGCAGGTTGGATCTTCACGTTAATCATAGCTTCTCAAGAGAAGAATTGTGGAGTAACAAGTGAAAGAAAACTTAATCTTCACACTGAATTCATAATTTATTTTGAATGGGAAATGCTTGTGTCCACAGAGACGAAGCAGGATTACCATAATTCTTAAAATTTATATCACTATTGTTGGAAAAGTTTAATGAAGTGGCACATCTTTTAGAACAGATGTCACAGAAAGCTAAATTATTTCAAGGATTATGGAAGTGAAGGGCATACTGAAAATAAGAAAAACTGAATTAGTGTTTTATGCATGCAATAAGTGTGTGTAACTAATGCAAACGAAAGCATGTTTGAATCAAGGTTTTCCTGATGTTATATATGTGAACAGTAATCCCTGTTTGCAAAAGGTAGTTTAAATTTGGTTTGAATTTTCTGTGAAAAATTTCAACTCTACCAGGCTCATTAAATAGCTTCAATTTTATTGCATGTAAGATAGAGTCATAAAAAAATGTGACATCAGATCAAATGCCAAGAGATTCACAGTTGCTGACTGAGAAAACAAGCGACATGAGGTGCAGAATGAGAAAAAACCTTGAATTAAAAAAAAAAAATAATAAAAAAAAAACAAACTAACAAAGCACACCCCCCCCCCCCACACACACACACAAAAAAAAAAACACACCAAAAACCCAAACCAATAAAAGCTTGACTGAATCTGTTGCTGCTTATCTTATTTAAAGTTCTAGATGTCAGGTGTTTTGATTCTGGATCCCAGCTAAAAGAACAGAAAGTAAGTCACTACCCTAACCCAGGTGATGCACAGACCTTTTACCTTCAACCAGGTTTCCTTCCAAGAGAAAGAAGCTCCTTCAGGGAGATTCACGTTCTAAATCACTTCAAAACTTGAAATCATTTTTACAAGCCCTCCTTTACTGCCATGTTGTTTAATTCTCCAGAAGACATAGTGAAGATCAGTACATTCAGCTACTTGTGATAGCTTGCAATGGAAATGCTTGGTAGTCAAAGCACAAAGACAGATAATAATGTAGACCCTTGAAACTTCAACCTCTGATTTTTCAGGGCTTTCAAACCACAGCTTAATGACATCTGACATCTGTTGGTATGATGAAGTTGGGAAGTGCCATTTTTTTAAACAACTGTGCCTGTATTTTGCTGAATCTTACTGTGCAGTTAATCATTATCACTGTAGATTTGTGACAATCACCTCTTATTAGGTCCTTCTGCTCTTCTGTACATCAAATTTCACAAGCAGTACAGTTGTGTTACATCTCCTGAGATGGACATATTCTCCCCAATCTAGATTCTCTCTAGACAGTCTTCATTTCAGCAACAACTGGGAAAGGATTAAGAATTCCATCTACATCTAAGTGTCTGTCCTGGGTTCAGCTAGTAGAACTGCTACTGCTGAACCCAGGACAGGGTCCAAATGTTTCCTCTGTCCTTTCTTTACAATTAAGATAATGACAGTCTCCCTCAAATATCCATCTATTTCAATCTCTGACACTAACATGAAGCACATCAAGCTTTTTAAATGTGTTATCTATACATTTACTAATTCCTGTGAAAATCAGATTTCTGGGATGTTGAGGATTGCTTTTAACAGTTTTTATGATGGAGAGCACAAGTTTTCATTCAAATAGGTTTAGCTGCTATGTGGATTCCTAATACCTGCACGTTAGTGCATGTGACCTAGCAGAAAAACTGTTAATGTTGTCATATAAGCCAGCAAATTCAATAATCCCTGTCAATAAGATTTAAGTGACCAATGTGATCACTATTAGAGCGGCCCTGCCTCCAGCCAGGTGGAGGTAGGGAACAATTGGATCTACTGGACTATATGGATCAGATGACCTGGCACATCAGTTCCACAAAAATATAAATATAAGGCTCTAGTAGATACCAATGCACAGTGTACCCTGATGCCATCAAGCTGTCAAGGGGTGGAACACATTTCTATTTCTGTAGTGACAGAAGGATACCAAGAGTTGACTGTACTGGAGGCTGAAATCAGCCTGACTGGGAGGAAATGGCAAAAAAAACCCATTGTGACTGTTCCAGAGGCTCCATGCATCCTTGGCATAGACTACCTCAGGAGAGGGTACTTCAAAGACACAAAAGGGTACTGATGGGCTTCTGGTATTGCTGCTTTGGAGAAAGAGGAGATTGAGCAGCTGTCCATCTTGCCTGGTCCCTCAGAGGATCCTTCTATTGTGGGGTTGCTGAAGGTCGAAGAACAACAAGTGCCAATCGCGATCACAACAGTGCATCGGCGACAGTATCACACCAACTGAGACTCCCTGATTCCCATCCATAAGCTGATCCATAGACTGAAGAGTCAAGGAGGGATCAGTAGGACCCGCTTACCCTTTAACAGCCCCATATGGCCAGTGCAACAGTCTAACAGAGAGTGGAGACTAACAGTAGGCTATCGTGGCCTGAACAAAGTCACACAATCTTTGAGTGCTGCCGTACTGGACATGCTAGAACTTCAGTATGAGCTGGAGTCAAAGGTAGCCAAGTGGTATGCTATGATTGATATTGCCAATGCATTTTCCTCAATTCCTTTGGCTACAGAGTACAGGCCACAGTTTGCTTTTACTTGGAGGGGCATTCAGTACACTTGAAACTGACTGCCCCAGGGGTGAAAACATAGCCCTACCATCTGCCATGGACTGATCCAAACTGCAATGGTACAGGGGCAAGCTCCAGAACGCCTGCAATACATGGATGACATTATCGTGTGGGGCGATACAGCAGAAGAAGTCTTTGAGAAAGGGAGAAAAGTAATCCAAATCCGGCTGAAAGACGTTTTTGCCATAAAACAGAGTAAGGTCAAGGGACCTGCACAGGAGATTCAATTTTTGGGAATAAAATGGCAAGATGGACATTGCCAGATCCCCACAGATGTGATCAACAAAATAACAATGTCGCCACCAGCTAATAAGAAAGAAACACAAGCAACACAAGCTTTCTTGGGTGCTGTGGGGTTCTGGAGAATGCACACACGATATTACAGTTTGATTGTAAGCCCTCTTTACCATGTGACCTGGAAAAAAAATGATTTTAAATGGGTCCCTGAGCAACAACAAGCCTTTGAGCAGATTAAACAAGAGATAGTTCATGCAGTAGCCCTGGAACTAGACCGGACAGAGCCAGATGTAAAAAATGTTCTCTACACCGCAGCCGGGGAGATTGGTTCTACCTGGAGCCTCTGGCAGAAAGCTCCAGGGAAGGCTTGAGGTCGACCCCTTGGCTTCTGGAGTCGGGATACAGAGGATCTGAGGCCAGCTATACCCCAACTGAAAAAGAGATACCGGCAGCCTAGGAAGGAGTTCGAGCTGCTTCAGAAGTGATTGGCACTGAAGTACCCTTCCTCCTAGCACCCCGGTTGCCTGTGCTGGGCTGGATGTTGAAAGGCAGGGTCTCCTCTACACATCATGCAACTTCTGCTACATGGAGTAAGTGGGCTGCAAAAATTATGCAACGAGCTCAAATACGAAATCCCAGTCATCCAGGAATTCTAGAAGTCATCATGGACTGGCCAGGGGGCAAAGATGCAGGCTGAAGAGGCCCCACCATAAAATAATCTGTCAGAAATTGAAAAGCAGTATGCCTTGTTTACTGGTGGGTCCTGCTGTATTGTGGGAAAGCATAGGAGATGGAAGGCAGCCATATGGAGTCCTCGACAACAAGTTGCACAAATTGCTGAAGGAGAGGGTGAACTGGATCAGTTTGCCGAGGTAAAAGCCACTCAGCTGGCCTTGGACATTGCTGAACGAGAAAAGTGGCCAGTACCTTGTCTCTGTACTGACTCATGGATGGTGGCAAATGCCCTGTGGGGGTGATTGCAGCAATGGAAGCAGAGCAACTGGCAACACAGAGGTAACCCATCTGGGCTGCTGCACTGTGGCAAGTTATTGCTGCCCAGGTGCAGAACCTGGTGGTGAAGGAACACCATGTAGGTGCTCATGTACCCAAGAGTTGGGCCACTAAGGAACACCAGAACAACCAACAAGTGGATAAAGCTGCTAAGATTGAAGTGGCTCAGATGGACTTAGATTGGCAGCATAAGGGTACAATGGGCTGTTAAAAACTACACTGAGAGCAATGGGTGGTGGGACTTTCAAACACTGGGATACACATTTAGCAAAGGCCACTTGGTTGGTTAACACCAGAGGATCTGCCAACAGGGCTGGTCCAGACCAGTCAGAACTTCTACATACTGTAGAGGGGACAAAGTTCCTGTGGTGCACTTCAAGAATTTGCTAGGGAGGACAGTCTTGGTTATTCCTGCTTCAGGCAAAGGCAAACCCACACGTGGGATTGCTTTTGCTCAAGGACATGGATATACTTGGCGAGTAATGTGGGAAGATGGGGAAGTCCAATGTATACCTCAAGGGGATTTGATTTTAGGGGAAAACAGCCAATGGACTCAATTGTTGCTGCTGCCTGCTATGTAATACTTTTATAGCCCACCAATTAGTTGTCTTCAGGTCACCAATGACTGGCCCTGACTTCTCTTCCACCATCATCCCAACAAAGAATGAACTTTAATGAAACCTGGTGAGTTCTGAAGTAAAGGCAACAATCCAACACTGCACACAACCTCTCCTGCTCTGAAAGACTGTTACAAGAGATGGAACCCAAAATCATGGATCGAATGGACTCAGCTGCTTTATAGGGATTGGTCCATGCACTAAGGAATGACCTCTCTCCCTCTTTGTGTGTGTGTGGGTGTATATGTATATGTATGTATATAAGAGTGATGATATATTGAAGATGTGGGATCTGAGCATGACGTGAATGGTATGGAATAAGGGGTGGATACTGTCCTGGTTCAGCAGTAGTAGTAATTTTTTTTTCTCTCACTGCAGAGCTTTCAGAGGAAGACAACTATTGCACATATTATGGCCCAGTACATGTCATGGAAGCTGAACTCCAGCAACATTCTCAAAGAAAGCATCTGCTATTTGGCTGCACTACTTAGCTTTAACTTCTTTGCACATGAAATTATCCAGTGAATGCCTGAAACTTTAAAAGCAAAGCAATTAACATGAAATCAAAACTGAATACTGACCAAATACATGAAAAGTGCAAAGCTAAATAAATAGACAAACAAAGAGGAAGCACAGTATACTTTCTCTTTCAAAGCTTTGATTTCTGGTTACCAGATCATTGCACACAGCATTAAGAAATCTCCAGGAAAAATATTTATTTTATTTCTAAGTATATGTCTGCGTTAAGTCCAAGGTGTAGGGATTAGTGCAATATGGGTAGCTGAAATAGGTACGAAAAATTCATTTCACTTTACACATATTTAAGAGTTCATTAGCCCCAGTTAAAAGATCAAGAAAATATGAGTTACATCAAAATGGACACTTTTTTCCTATTACTGCTAAAAAGTTATTTTGCTATCCTCTCCAAAACCACATAATGCAAGTGCAGATATAATATATATTTTCCTTATCTCCTTATAAGTAGAATTTCAATAGTACGTGAAATTGCAGAAATTGCAAATATAAAAGCACTAATTAATTTTATTTCTGTCTGTTTTTTTCTCTCATAAAATGTTAGCAAACTGAAGTGATTAGAAGCTTGTCATTTAATTGCCACTTCTATGAAATTTCACATGTAGTCAGCAACTGCACTTTTTAAGCATTTTATACAAGTAATATCATATATCTTCACTGGCAATAAAAGACTACTGATGTAATATTTTCAACCTTCACAAAGTTTAAAAGCTGAGTATCTTGAACATTTTGCTTAAAATGAGAATGTAAAGAATTATCGTTTAACATGACATATAACAGTGTCTATGATAAGGAGACATAGAAAGGAAGTTGACCTTCATTAGAAATGAAGATATATGATCAGAAATTGATTTGAGAAATCACAAGCCTTCCTGACAGTCTAGTTTCCCCTTTGAAATACTTAATCTATATCTTTGAGTTCAAGTATGTGAGCGATCTCCACATTCAGTAAGTTTGACCTCGTCAGCTGAGCCCAGCTGAGAAAATGCAGGGTAGAATGCAGTTGAAACGTGCATTCAAGCAAAAAAAAAAAAAAAAATAAAAAAAAAAAAATCTCAGAAATAGATATTCATAAAGGAGAGGCTCAACACTTGTCAGAGAATGACTTCTTCACAAATTGTTTGGTCAAAGCTATGATATTTTGTGGAAATGCAGTCTTTTTTTTTCTGTCTATATAATTTCCTTTTCTGAAGTCAAAAAGTAAAAGAAATACTCAGGTTAGTTGAAAACAACACTTCTGCTTTTATCCAATTAATCTTTCAAGCCCTTCCAAGAATTCCAGAATTCTTTTCTCAATTTCATTACTCTGCTATAAATTCAGAAAAATTACAGTGAATAAAATGTTGTTACACTTCATTGCAAAACTGATGCAAAATAATGGACAAGTAATCTGGTCTACTTTTTTCTTTTTTTAATTGTAAAAAATCTAGTCAAATTCAAACCTTTGTTAACAAACATAGACTTTTCTATGAAACTTTTTTCAAAACCTCTGAGTTCAAGATGAAATATATGATCTGAAAAAAATAAAAGCTCTAAATCTTGCATCATTTTTTCAGCCATTCTATTGATTAGAACACTGCCCAGGCAGTGACAAACTGAAGTTTAAATCATTGCCCAATTTAGACATAGACTGGAAACCTAGTATCTAACTTCGATCATGGATGCCTCAAAAACTTTAATTCTCTTGCTCCATTCCAACAAACAATTATTTATAAAGAATGAACAGATTCAGCTGAGGGAATGACATCATAACTTCATGCATTTGAATCAGACAGAACATCTGTTTGGGAATGTGTCTTATCCATCATAAAAAAGTGCATTACCTAACAACACATGGATTATGAAGACAGGTTGAGATGGTTGGGATAGTGCAGCCTGGAGAAGAGAAGGCTCAGAGGAGACTGCATAGAAGTCTTTCAGTACATAAAGGGGGCCTAAAAGTAATCTGGAGAGGGACATTTTACAAGGACATGTAGTGATAAGGCAAGGGTGAGTGGTTCAAGATGAGAGAGGGTAGATTTAGATTAGTCATTAGGAAGAAATTCTTTATGATGAGGGTGGTGAGACACCGGATCAGGTTGCCCAGAGAACTTGTGGATGCTGTATCCCTGGCAGTGTTCAAGGGCAGGCTGGACAGGGATTTGAGCAACCTGGTCTAGTGGAAAGTGACCCTGCCTCTGGCAGGGAAGTTGGAAGTAGATGATCTTTAAGGACCCTCCCAAGCCAAACCATTCTTGATACAATATGATATAATATGATATGATATATGATATGATATTATATGAAGCAAAAGCAAGCTTTTGTTGTCCTTGTCAATCATTTTGAAAAAAGTTGAAAAGAGCTTTTACCTTCTTATGTAATGAAAAAATATTTTACCAACTGTCCTAAATATGTTTTAGACCATGAATCTCCATTCATGGTATTCATCATGTTCTCCATCACCTTATAGCTTCCTGTGTAGTCCTTGTCACAATATAGTAGTTGGACTCCTGAATATGTGTATTTATTAATACAGATAAGGCAAACATTATCAATCAAGAGATTTAGAAACATTTCAATTCCAGAAGAATTGAATTCCATTAAAACTACCTGGCAGCTTTTAGCTGATATCTTTCCTCCAAAAATACAGTTTAAAGGAAATATATCTCCCTGTTGCTTATATCAGCAACTGCATATTTTAGAATATGAAGCACCTGTTAGCATGGACAGGATCTGATATTTTTACACCACATTTTTCTTTCAAAATCTGATATAGCTGGCAGATTGTAGGTCAGTCTTTTCCTCACTGAAGACAGTGAAGCCATTCCTACTGCTGTTAAGATCACCATAAAGTACACAGTGCAAGTCAAAATATTCACTCAGTAAAGAATTGCATCATTAGCATTTACGTAAGAAATGTAATGATAATATAAATGAAATAATAGACAAAAATTTAACCAGATTTACCATAAAGTAGGGTAAAGGAGAGCATATCTCTGAATAAACACTTGATAAGACAATTGCAATAGTACTGATGAGGAGGAGACTAGTGATTTTACAGTTGGGCATTCTATGATGAATTTAGTTAATGTCACCAGAAGATTAATAATAAGCAGGAGGTAAAAGACAAAGAGAATGTCAAGAAAAAAACCCTTTCCTTCCCTTCTCTTCCCTTCCTACAGGAAAAAAGAAATTTTGGAGACCAACAAAATTTGTTGGGAGAGTTTTCATTTTGAAGACCTAAAAATCTCTTTTTAAACAATATTCTATGTACTACTAATGTGAGGAAATAATTAATTCTGAATTATTCACATACTATTATTTCCCTCTTAATAGCACAGAAGGCCTCAGCAACAGAGAAATATGTAGTCCTAAGGAACCAGAAGGATTTAAAAAGTACTTGCAAATATTTGTGCCTCTTATATCCTTTGTGTATTCAGAACATGCAGATATTAGAGCCATCATATACAAGTGGTGGGTGACAGCAGGACAAGTATATAACACTTTGGGATGATGAATTAACATATCTTTGAGTATTGCAAGTGATAGAACAGCTTTCAGGAAGAACAGATCCCACAAGCTTCAGCACTGGCTGTCATATAGATCTGATGTCATCTGTGCATTAAGGAGTAATTAGTATTAAAAAGTATCCTCCCTTTTCCTTGCTCATTCTCCAGCTGAGGTGGCAGTTTCCAGAAGTTCCTTCTTATATTACAGTTTAGGCATTAAATGAGAAGTTGATGATTTTTTAATTAATAAAATGCTGTCACAAATTATTTTCTGTGATGAAGTGTAAATCAAGTTTCCAGTCCCTTATGTGTAATATCAGCAGCCAGACTTTTCATAACACTTCAAATATACAAAGTATGAAAACCTTGCATGAAAACTCAGGTACATGAGGTAAAGAACTGATTCATTTTAGTCCTATTTCCTTGTCCAGAGAAAGAAAAAACTCTTACTCTGCTGTCTAGATTATCACAGATGAAAATACGCTCATAAAATGGCTGTGTACTAAAATGCCATTCTCTGCGAAAACAGGTAACCGTTGTTGCTGAATCCTCCTTATTTTAAAAAATGTCCAGGATTAAAGCTATTTATGAGACATATCCTGGTATGAGTTCCAGTTTGTATGCAGTACGTTACCTACAATATCATATAAAAGAAAAAAAAAAACATTCACAGTATAAATAATGGGAAAGAGAATCATTATCTCTTCAAAGACCAGAGTAATATAAACATTAGCAAAAGGAAAGATGGAAAAAGAAAAACATATTCATAACTTTCTGAGGGATTGTAAATTACATTTGCTTATGTTCTTAGGTTTTATTTGATTTTCTCATAGAAGTCCCACAGAGTATTATGGAAGGATGATATGTAACTCTTTCCATAGGGTTTAATGATGATCTTGGAAGAGCTGTGATTAAACTAATAATAAAAAAATCTCTATGGGATTCTATATTGTTTTCCCAGAATGATCATAATAGTAATACAGATGATGTATTTATTACTTAAATTAAAAGAGATTTTCCTTTTTTGTAAGACAGCCTGGAACTTTCACTGTACAAGACAAGGATCTGTTCTCTCTGATGCTAAAGAAGGCTCTCTTTGCAGGATATGTCACATCTATCACTGAATCCTGATTGTGCATGCATAGGAGAAACAAGCCTGATGTTGCTCTCTTCAATATTGACAGCAGCATTCCCGGCAACTTAACAAGGCAGGAGCTGAAACAGGACCTAAGCACTGCCTTCGTGATGTTAGCTTACCTCAGCTCCTGCTCCTACTGAAAAAATCTTGAACTTTAATGTCCATAAATCCCAGAGGACTCCTTCCTATGCAGCAAGGTAAAATCTGGTTATGCACAATCCAGTAATATACAAATACATTCATCAGGTTTTTACTGAACATGCCAACCCTAGGATAGGCATGGAATTCTATAGTTGGCCGAGCATCCACTAGCAGATATTTGTCAGCAGTCATTGAGAGAAAAAGATATTTACGAGAATGAAATTATTGGTGCCAGCAAACAAACTTTAAAATCAAAGGTAGCCAGTCTAAAAGAGACTTTGTGCAGAATCACTTTGCTGACAATAATAGCTGACAATAATAACTAACAAAAATAAATTCATCCTTTCTAGGTTAGCTATGTCCCTTACAGCAGAAAAAAGGATACATGCTTATGGAATCTGTGAATTGTAAATTGGTTAAGACAGGACAGCCTAATGTTTCACCAAAAAAAGGTTTTTGGTATCTCCAGCTTCCACAGGTGTAAAATAGCTCCAATTCAACCTTGACTTTTCATGCCAGCAATCTATGTTATTTGAGATGCAAGACAATTTCTTCCTAATGAAAAAGCTTCTCTTTTAGCTGTATGGTGAGTAGTTCTGGTCATATTTGCGTGGTAGCACCTGCACTCTCTGTGGAATGATGTTGATGTGTAGAGAAGAGAACGAATTGCAATTTAATCTTAGAAAAGAGCATGAAGTCTAGCATTGAACATATACTAGACTATATACTACTATTGAACATATACATGTCATAATACTGAGTTAAAACAAAGTACTTTTTTAGAACTGACTTCTGAAAATGCTAAGTGATTCCAAAACATTTTGAACGGCAAACAGCTTTTCTTTGAGCTGAAATATCTATCAGCTTATAAGGATGAGGGTAGGGCGATCACTGCTTTTTAGATGCTCTGAGCACTCTCTTAGTTTTTTTAATCTGACTCACATCAAACATTGGATTCTTTGTGCTTTAACTTCTTATGAACATCAGTGAATCATGAAAAGCACAGTAGCCTTCACAGGCATTTCAGAGTTGATAGTTCTATTCTCTGTGCATAAACAAATACATTATCAGTTATAAAATTCTGAGTTTCACATCAATCAGGTTTTTGAAAAAGTCTGCTCAAAAATTCAGGTGATTTGGAGACTTCACTACAACTTTGAGATAGAGACAAACAGCGTCCTCTGTAGATATAACAATGTCCAAAATATGATTATATAATATGAAGTTTATCAGGAGCATATTAGGATCAGAACCTGCTATCATGAGGTAACAGTGATGTAAGTACAGGGAGGGCAGAGTATTTTGTGTGGCTTGCATTTTGGCTTGGTTTCATTCTTCCAGCCTAACGTGGATAATATGTTACCTCACTGGTTCACTTTTGTTTGAATTATCCTGAGGTATACATAGGTCTTCCAGTGCTGACACTGAGAAATTGCAATTATTATTGAGTTGGACTTGGATATGTTTCATTACACTGATATTTATTTTTCTCTCCTGAACTGCAATATGTAGCTGCTGTCTTCAGCTCAGAACACACCAAAGTTTTTAAAGAACTTGAGCACATTACTGAAATCACATTGCAATAACTCTAATAAATTGCACCTGTGGACTCCTCTCCAGTTTATTTATATACTGTATCACAGGTTATTAATGGAAAATAACCCACTGAGATACAACATTCTTGTTTACAGTGAGATGCTGGTGATGACAGCAGGAATATAAAATATAAAATCAACAGGGAACACAGAAGTAATAAAAAGACAAGGGTGTATAAAGCAGGAAAAAAAAAACCAACCAAAACCCAAAGCCAACTGTGAAGGCAAAAATAAAATAAAATAAATTTCCACCATAAAACAGTCAAAATCTGGAGTATATTTATAGATACTGGGGAGCACAAATACCCACAGAGTCTGAATATTTATGGGTGTCAAGAAATCTGTGAGCTATTCAGAATCAAAACTTGATCAGCAGGACATATCTCTCTCAAAAGCTGGTTATGTCTACTTCACTATAGCAAAGGAAAAAAAAAGAAAAAGAAAGAAAAGAGAAGAAGAAAAGAGAAGCAAAAAACCCAACAAAAACCCAAACACCCAGTGAGAAAATTCTTATGTGTAAAGAGAAAAGATTTATTTTTTGTTTTAAGGAAAAACTGTGAAGCTTTTGAAAATGTTTGGAGTTGTTATTCCCCTTGAAATTGTTTTCAGGTGAACATCTGGTACCTTTACAGCTATCCTGATGCCTATATTAAGTTGAAGCCATGATGTATTAACATTCAATTGCTCAGCATCACAAGTATTCTTTGTGATCCCAAGAGAAAAAAATCACCTGAGAAAAGAATGAGAACCCGGAAGTGGTGAGGATAAGGTGATTATTTTATATATTTCATATTATATTCCATAGAATGTACTCTATAGATGTCTGCAGAGCTCGTCATTCTATAATTCTCCACATGACACTTTATCTTGTGGTTCTCTATATCTGAATTAGGTTTCACCTTAATTTCAAAGGATTTGTCAGAAAGAAGATAACACAGAGACAGAAAACACTGGTGGGGCTGGAAAAGGCTGAACTTTGGTCAAAAACATGGACAGTGGGATTGAGTGTGCCCTCAGCAAGTTTGCTGATGTCACCAAGCTGTGTGGTTCGGTTGATACGTTGGAGGGAAGGAATGCTATCCAGGGGGACCTTCACATGCTTGAGAGCTGGGCTGATGCCAACCTGATGAAGTTTAACCATGCCAAGTGGAAGGTCCTACACCTGGGTCGGAGCAATCCCAGGCACCCATACAGGTTGGGCAGAGAAGAGACTCAGAGCAGCCCTGTGGAGAAGGACTTGGGGGTGTTGGTCGATGAGAAAATGAACATGAGCCAGCTTCAGTGTGTTCTAGCAGCCCAGAAAGCCAACTGTATCCTGGGCTACATCAAAAGAAGCAGGAGCAGCAGGTTGAGGGAGGTGATCCTGCCTCTCTACTCTGCTCTCATGAGACCTCACTTGGAGCATTGTGTACAGTTCTGGTGTCCTCAATATAAAAAGGACATGGAACTGTTAGAACAAGTCCAGAGGAGGGCCATGAGGATGATAAGGGGGCTGGAGCACCTGCTGTATGAAGACAGGCTGAGAAAGTTGGGACTGTTCAGCCTGCAGAAGAGAAGGTTGCATGAAGACCTCATAGCAGCCTTCCATTATCTGAAGGGGGCCTGTAAGGATGTTGGGGAGGGACTCTTCATTAGGGACTGTAGTGATAGGACAAGGGGTAACAGGTTAAAATTTAAATAAGAGAAGTTTAGATTAGATACAAGGAAGTTCTTTCCTGTAAGGGTGGTGAGGCACTTGAACAGGTTGCCCAAGGAAGTTGTGAATGCTCCTTTCCTGGCAATGTTCAAGGCCAGGTTGGATGGAGTATTGGGCAGCATGGTTTAATGTGAGGTGTCCCTGCCCTTGGCAGGGGGGCTGGAACTAGATGATCTTAAGGTCCTTTCCAACGCTAACCATTCTATGATTCTATGATTCTATAAGGCATACAGCTAGATCCTAATCTCACATTGAAGTGCATCTTCACCTTCATCTCACAGTAAAATAGTACATGCCTGGAATAAAGCAAGCTTATACATCACTCAGTTCCAGAGAACATTGCCAGGTAGAGATTAACAGTCCTGAGAGCTGGAGATGGGACAAAGAGTTCATGTTTATGCCACCAAGGAAAAATAGAAAGATAAATAGGTAAGAAAAGAATTTTGTTAGGCAGCTCTTGAGAATAGAATCATAGAATCATAGAATTGTTAGGATTGGAAAGGACCTTAAGATCATCTAGTTCCAACCCCCCTGCCATGGGCAGGGACACCTCACCCTAAACCATACCACCCAACGCTCTGTCCAACCTGGCCTTGAACACCGCCAGAGATGGAGCATTCACAACTTCCCTGGGCAACCCATTCCAGTGCCTCACCATCTTGCTTCTCCTCCTGTGAATTGAGATTCTGTGATTCATACAATAAAAACCTTGATAAGATTTCCCTATCCCTCAGATTTATTCGATCATCCATGCACCAAGTAACTGTGCAATTTCTCTGAAAAGCTAATCTGCCTGTAACAACACAATGTGGCTTGTTTCAGACTAGAAGGAATCACACAGGACCCCTTTGCATAAAAGTGGGCTCCTCAGGAGTGGGAAGGTTTTATAATGTAAATAACATTCCCTTCTTCTGGTTCTGACTGTCTATTGTAAAATACAATAAACTAATTTCAGTCATTACAGGTACTGCTCTCTGGGCTAGTTACTGACCTGCTGTATTAATTCTCATGCAGTAAGGTTAAACAACATCACCAGCTTCCCAGGAGCTGCATATCTTGGGGGGTAATTTCAATGGGTGTCTACTTTGGGTGGATGCTTTTCGGCATTCTGCAGTTCTATCAGAGAGTATTCCTGTATCATTAGTTTTTCTTCAGGGTTTGTTTTTGTTTGATTTGGGTTGGGATTTTTTGTTTGTTTGTTTTTCTTTTCACCCCTTTTCATCCTGAAAAACAAAATACTTCACAATATTGTCAGGAAGGCTGAAGTAGAGAACCGTGTGTTATTTCTTTTTCAGCTAAAGGGAATCATCATTGTTACAAATAGCTTCAGTTTATGCGTCAGCTTCCTCCTCGCCCCTCCTAATGAGCACAGATATCTGATTTATTCACTTCTCTCTGGGTTTAAAGTCACTGACTGCAGCAGTTGCAGTAGAAGTGATATATAGCCATGCTTGACCCTAGTGAGATTTTCCAAGGAGATTATTAGCCTTCTTGCATGTTTTTGAGGAAAATCTTCTCCAAATTTTATAGTAAGCAACAATCCCCTGCTTTATTTCCTGTGCACCTGTATGCAACCAACCTGTTCAAGGCTGATTAATATTCACATTCTAAGTGTTACATATTAAGATGATAAGTATCATCTGCTCCCTTGCCACTCTACCAAATACCCTACTGTCTTCAGCAGATCCTGGAAATTAACTGATCTGATCCATAGCAGTTATTTCTTTCCTTTGCCTCAGGATAGTGTTAATATTTAGTGTAATCTACACTTTGTTCCACTTCATACAATATGCATTGCTCAGAATGTAAAATTATGTATTTAATGCTCAGTAATAATTTTAATTGTATGAAAAAGTAACAAATGAAACACGTTCTTGCCTGTTTTGTCTTAAGCAGTGATATGCAAATTGAACTGCAAAATCAGAGTGGCCACCTAATCTATAGTATAAAGCTATTTTAATTTATGATGGACATTTTTGCTTAGCTGATATGTATCTGGTGCATTTTTTTTTTAAAGAAGCATTTACAAAGGTGTATAATGGTCCCTGGACACACAGCACCTCAATTTCAATTCAGCTGGCAAGAGTACTAATTACATTATCACATATTCAGCAACATTTAGCAAAGTTATTTATTCATTCATCCTTAATACCCAGGGTGTCTGGAAGGTCACTGGCAATAAGCCCTACCTTGAGAATCTCAGATGATGTTATACAAAGAAAATTAGATGTAGAGCTGCTAGAAAAACAAACTCTCACAATGAAGCTAAACCTATGAGATATGCCTCTTTAGTAGCTTCATGACTTATAGAAAAAAATTACTTGTCTCCATGAACAAAAAAAAAATGAAACCCCCCCATAACTTCTATAAGCAAAAAAGATAAAGGAGGAAAGAAAGAAAGAGAAAATATACAGGCCGATCTACAAATCATAAAGCATGAGATTGTAAAGGATGCAGAGGAGCCAAAGTCAGAGGAGCCAAAGTCAACATCCTAACAAGAACCTGCATCCCAAAATTTGATCCTCTGTCATGTGTGTTGTGTTTAGCTTCACTGATTCCGAGACAAGCTAGTGAAATTCAAAGGTAGTTTCAGGGTTATTTTTTTTATGTTTTCTTTCTTTTTATTACGTTTGGTGTTAAATTCAAGCCTGCATCTTTTACAGCATGGAGAGAGAAACTGGGAAAACAAGAAGGAAAGACAGGATTATGTCTATAGAATATCATGTAGTCATATTTATTGTCTGCTCTGAGGAATAGGAGCTTCAACAATGTGCTGTTTAAAAAAGAAAGGAATAAATCAAGACTCAAAGAATGAGTTTAAACAATGACAATGGTACAGAAATACCTGAACTCAATTCAGAAAAACTGATTTGAGTAAGAGTGACACAGCAGACTGCAGGAGAGATCATGATGATTTCTCATTTGCTCAGTTTCTCAACCTGATTTTTTTATAAAACAGAATGAGCTGAAGAAGAGTAAAACCAAACTGAAACAGACTGGCAGGAAATTGATTTTTTGGTGGGAAAGAGAAGCTGTAGCAAACCAAAAAAGTGAGGAAAAAACTAAAGCTACATCCTCAAAGAGGATGAGGTTTGAATGATCAGGGTATGAAACTTGAGACTTAATCTGACACCTAGGTCCAATTCAGAGAGAAACCAGATATGGAACAAGTAAGGAAGAGACGACCTTATTAAAGTAGAGGGAAAAACAACAATAAAACCAGCATGGGGACTGAGAAATTACAAGTGATATTTATGTATTTAGAGCATGGAGAGGAAAGTTATGGTATGAGAGAAAATAAGGTCAGATCAAGGACATGAATAGAGTATTGCAGCCAACTGGGAAAAAAGAAGACATTTTGCAAGAAAAAAAAAAAAAAAAGATGCTAGATCTAGAAACAAGAATGAGGCCACAGTGAGACCGGAATGTGCTGAGACTGCACAACATCCACTTTATGCCAGCAAAGAGTCCTGCTAAAATGTTTGTCCCTGTCTTATAAGAGCCCTTCAAGTACCAAAAGACTGCTCCTTTGAGCCTTCTCTTCTCCAGGCTGAACAACCTCAACTTTCTCAACCTTACTTCAGAGGAGAGTTGTTCCAGCCCCCTGATCATTTTTGTGGTTCTCCTCTGGACTTACTCCAATAGGTCCATGTCTTGAATCAAGAGGGCGAACTTGTAGATGCCATTTACTGCTCACTGTCTCAAGAGGCAAAGGTACATTGGTGAGAAGTCATGGGACTGATCATGTCAATAACCTGCAATAACATGATGCTCTGTGACAAAAATTTTGCCTTCACACCTCATTTTCAGATGAAAATTCAGTTGGTGCACTCTGACACATTTAAATGTTAACATTAAAAGAAAACTATGTGATAGCTTGAGGTTGTAATGTAGAGTCCAAGTCAAATGACATAGTATTTTCTACATAAGGATACAGCTTATATTGCTTTTTTTCATTCATTTTTTTTATCTAGCTTTTTATTAGTTCTCAGGAAGTAGATCTTCAGCTGTTGTCAACAGTAACAGTTCTATTCATTTTAAGTTCGTCATGATTCATTGCATGAAGCTGAAAGATGATGCATTTGAACAGACCTAATTTTTTTCTTGTTTCTTTTCCTACATCCTCTGCAAGTTTCCCAGATACCATTACACTGCTCAGACCACCTTATGTTCTTCTGCTGATTCAGCTGCTCATGCTAAAGCAAAAAGCACCAAAGAAGATTATTTTTAATAAGCGATTCTTCTAACAGGCTCAGTGGCAATATTTCTAGTTGGAGTTGGAACTCAGTCTTACATCAGGAAATTCAAGAATTTAAGGATAAGTTTTTCCATCTTTAAGGATGTATAGTTTCGGACAGTAATATTCATACCACTTATCATCGTAGTTTAAGCCCAGCTGTAACTCAGAACCACACTGCCGCTACATCATTCCCTCCCTTCCTCCCCCATGCTCCCAGAGGGATGGGGAGGAGAATCGAAAGAATGTAACTCCCACAGGCTGACATAAGAACAGTCCAGTATCTAAGGTATAACACAAACCACTGCTGCTACTACCAATAATAATAATTATAAACGAAAAAACAAGGGAATAGAATACAACCGCTCACCACCTGCTGACCGTTACCCAGCCCAACCCAAGCTGTGATCTAACCCTTCCAGGTAACTGCCCCCAGTTTATATACTGGGCATGATGTGCTGTGGTATGGAATACCTCTTTGGTCAGTTTGGGTCAGGTGCCTGTCTCTCCTTCCTCCCAGCTTCCCCTCCTCCCTGACAGAGCATGAGACTCAGAAAGTCCTTGGTCAGAGTAAACATTACTGAGCAGCGACTAAAAACATGGGTGTTATCAGTGCTGCTCCCAGGCCAAAAGTCAAAAACACAGCACTGCACCAGCTACTAAGAAAAAGAAAAATGTCTGCTACTGTTGAATCCAGGACACATATTTAGTAGGCTATTTATTTAATTATTAATCTATTAATATTATCTTACTTTTATAGTGATAATTTTCTCTTTTCCTTTCATTATATCCTTTTTTCCTATTAGATCATGAAGTTGTTTGCTGTCAGATAAACTCTTTTCCAGCCAGGTATTTTTAAAATCTCATTAAAATAGCTCCTTACTTTCTTTCCCTAGAAAAAAAATAAAGCAAGGCAGGTTTTTCATGCTTTGACTAGCACTTTGGCAATTCTCTTTTAATGGTGCCCCTCCCCCCCAAAGGTATATAATAAAGAGTATACAGTAATGACCTCGTCAAAAAATCCTTAGAAACCACATCTCTAGCATGACTGAATTGCCATGCTTAAATATAGTCAAACAACATCCCTTTTAAGTAAAGCACTAGCTTAAAATGTCATTTTCTACTGGCTATCTCAATGATACTATGTTCCTTCTCATTGTCACTAATTGTAGGATGCTGTTCCCTCTTTAATGAAGTGTGACTTACGTATTTCCTTTTTTCTCTTTTCTTTTTTTAAGCTATATGAACTTGAATTTGGTTATATAAAACTGTACATAGTTCAGATTACTATCTTCTACCAAACTGTTCAGAGTGGCTAGGTTAGTGAAATTCTACCCACTGTTATTTAGTACTACATCAGTTTTTGCTATGTTACAAGTTTGGTTCGGGTATTTTTTAAAATACTCCTGAGGAGGGTGGATTATTATTATTTTTTCACTAGTGGAAGCATTTCTGAGGCTTAGAAACTGTAAACATCAAGAGCTGGCACCTGGATATTAATTGAATTAAATTGAACTATACAGTATCCCTGAAACAATCCAAACTGCTGGACACAAATACATTTTCCAGTGTTTGAGCAATAGGTTCAGATTTGTCACTCTGTACTCCACCCTCTCCCCCAGCATCCTCAATATGATCATAACTTAGCAATATCCTTCTTTTTTTACTGTCTTAGCAAGTCATGTCTCAGCATTAGTTCAGTCTAACTTGACTAATAACTGTAGAATCCTTACACAATTTTTTTAGCATGCATGAAATCTTGTCATTAGTGGTCTTCACAGCAATGCAGTATAAGCTAAATTTGCTAAGTAGAAAAGAGTTCATTTTTCAAACAGACTCCCATGGGGATACTGTTTTTTCATAACTGATGACTGAAAAGGCAATGAAATAGCTTAAACCAAGTGCTGTGTTTTGACCTTATTCTATGTTACTAACAATAACAGCTTCAACAGACCTGACCTCACTGCTTTTCAGAGGGGCTATCTGTGGAGTGAGCTATTGACAATGTATAATGGTAACAGAGCCAAAATCACAGACTACATTTACAATGTGCTAAAATGTTATGTTAAATGGCATAAACTGCTATCAAGACTGATTTTATATGAGAATGCAAAATGAAGTATCCTGCAAAGTCGGAGTAATGCAACATGCCAGGTAGCCTGCCTTTAGTTATGGAACCTATCTAGCTATTTCACTTGTCTTTCTGCAGGACATATAAGGTCTTCTGACATCTGTGCTGAGCCTTACTGCACACCACACTACCACACACCACCTGTGTCCTTTCAGTGCCCATATCAATCTTTCATTATCTCCCTGTCTTCCAAGTTTCTACTTATACAGTTGAAGAACAACAAAAGATAAAGCAGCAAACCTGACAGCTATTAGGGTGTCAAGATAACATGCCCATCACTGGAAACCATAATCAACTGCAGTAGATCATTTCATCTTGTAAGTTGTACTCTCCTGAATGTTGTAAACCTCAGCCTTAGCTGAAATAATGGTTATAGGGCCTAAGCGGAAACATGAAAGCTTCATCAGTCATAAAGGACTAAGACATTCTTGTCGGGCGTTACTGAGTCCACCAGAAGTGACATTGTCAAGAAAGCATTATGGGATTTAAAAACATTCCCATCTCCTTCTAGTTATCCATCTAGCTCAAGGTCTTCTCATATTGTTTTCAAAAGTAAAAGATCAGGATGGCCTGCTCTGCATTATCCAGTTTGTGCACTGACAGCAGGGTGTTGTTCCAAACAGAGTAAATACTACATGATTAAAGAAGGTTGTAGAGTCCACTAATCACTGCAGAATGCATCTATAACCCTTACACACTTCATCCACCCAGTCCTACTGTGAAAATTTCTGCTGTCCAATTGCAGGTCCTAAACTCATTTTCTTTCACCCTCCTTTCCCTTCTGTCCTGCTCTCCTAAAGCAGACTCTGCAGCTTGCTCCTACAAAATCAGTACAGCATCGTTTCATTGTTCATCTCTAATTGCAGTTTTCTGTCTCCATTCTTTAAGAAAATCTCCCTACACAGTTCTTTTTCCACCTAGGAAAAATAGGGATAAGGATTCTTTGCAACTGATGTAGTTTTTATTCTTCTCCCAACTACACAGACAGTATAATCAATATATAACTACAGAATGACATCTTATGTTATTTTACTATCTGCATCTGTCCAGTAAAAAGACTGTTATAGAAAAGATACCTATTTCAGCTCCACTTCATGTGATCCTATGTTTCAGTCACATTTTTTTGCACGTATAACAGTAAACATGAGCTACAGAGCCCTTCTGAATTTCTCACTTTGATATAATTTTCTCTGGGGTTCTAGCCTTTTTTTTTTCTTTTACAAGATTTTATGTTACTTTGGTTTTTTTTGTTTGCTTGTTTTATTTTTAGGGGTGCAACAAACCTGATATAGACTGAACAAACTTCTCCTTTCCAGAGTGGTACTTATGTCACCTTTTGTCAATTGGAGAACTTTATAGAATTAAGTTTCCCCAAGGAGTATCAAATTAAGAGAGCAGAAACATTTTTGAAAAAGAAAAACACAACAAAACCAAACCCTTTTGCTTTTAAAAGCCCTAAACCAAAAAAAATCCATCCATTGACATAAGTATGCAAACTTTATAGTTCTTATATAAAGAAAGTTCAGATACTAAAAGATACTTCAGAGCACACCTCAAGAATAAGCCTAAAACATACATGGTTTCAATACTCTCTGACTCAAAGACACACACACCCACAAACCAGAACATTTGCTTATACGGAGCTTGCCCTTTCTTACTCAGGCCTTTTGAAATTATTCAGTTCACAACTAAGGAATATTTCCATACAGACCACACTTGATTAATGGGGCCAGCTCACATTAGTCACAGTTCTGTCAAGAAAAACTTTGATATAGGCCATCTGCTGGAGTCTAGCAAGACTATATGCACATGCAGGCTGAAGCATTAAGAGAGAGAGAGAGATAAAGAACACAAAAGCAGGCTGTGTTCCGACTTAGTTCCTCTAATCTGCTAAGAAGTGATTTGGCAAGAATATAAGAAAAAACAGGGTAACTCGTCCTCCACTGCTTTTCAGATAAATCTTAAATTCTTAAATTCTGATCCTGGTCTATTCCTCCACATATTCAGCAAAAAGGATCCTTTTTTTTTTTAATTTTTTGGTACAGTATTAAAGGCATGCAGTTCTTGTTAAAAAAGACTGGAAATCTCCAGCTTTATGCCTTTAATTTTCTTCCCAGTCAATAAAAGTGAAGGCAGCCGTGAACTGCTACGTGCTGCACAGAAGCAAGCTTTCTGCCTTCTTGTAAAATACCTCCCTTATAACCCAGTTGGGAAGACAGCTCTTTTTTCAGACCTCTCCCTTTTTACACTGGGGGGGCTGGTCTCCTTGGCTAAAGCCTCTTTCTCTTTTTCAATATTGCTCCAGGTGTTGTGGTCTCTGAGCCAGTTATCTGTTGCTTCTTTGCAAAGAGTTTGTAGCTCGCCTTGCTGTAGCTGTGGTGAAACATTTAATTTTCTTTCTTCCTCTCCTTTACAGACAAAGAGAAGGGCAGGAGTCTTCATAGAGGTCGTGATCCAGACAGCAGTTTCCAGGTTGCTGTGAACCCTAAGGCAATTTGGCTGTCATCTGATATAGAGAGGCCTGATCATCTTGCTCTGTTACAGATTTTTAGAAAATGTATGCCATGTGTGGCAGCTTGGGGAGCTGGAGAGAGGAAGAGACAGGAGAACTCGTTATTTGGTCCAGATTCTGTGATTTTCTTTGGTGGACATCCTGTAAAACAGATCTACAAAACTCCATCCACAGAGTCAACTGTGTGTGTGTAGAGACGTCCAGGAGGGAGATCAGCAAGCCAGATGCAGTAGAGTTTTCAGCCTTTGACATATAACAGGTGGAATGTCACCAGTGACCCTAAAGACACCCTTACAGCTGTAAAAATTGGTCAGAGAATTTGACTTTTAGAGTGCCTGTGTATATACTTTATACAAAGTATAAAAGCAGACAGTAAACAGATTATTAGATATTTCCCTTTCAGTCTCCAAAGGTTCCGCATGCAACTTCTGACTTTTCAGTTGGAACCACCCTGAGTATTCCTATCAAAACATCTACCATAGTCAGGTCATTTCTGAACAATGCATTGAGTGTTCAGTTTTGAAATGCCAGATAAATAATTTGGTTGTGAATGTACATAAAGGCCATAGGGGCATGTTTCTGCTCTGTCTTAAACTGATTAGATCTTGAAATCAGGCTCAGAATCTTCCTGTGAATATTTTGTATCAGTGAAAATTCTGATTAGTACAATACTTTGGGCAACAAACGAGAAAATAATATGAATGCGCTCTTCAGATTTTTCAAGTAAATTTAGATTATTACTGTGTCTCATGATCATAGTTTGCTGTGGAAATGCTTTTATTCCTCCTGCCTTCCAGCTGCTAATGCTTGCAGTGAAAGGAACTAGCTGCTTGTTTGTCATTCTTGACATTTTTTGTTCAAATAAAAAAACACCTTACACTTCCTTAGGATGCATTTTTTAAATGGGGAAGCTGGGAAAAGGGAAAATCAGTTGCAGAAAAACAGTCTTAGAAGTGGACTGAAGATTTACGCATTAGCATGAGATTTCTCAATGTCTTAAAAGTATCATATCATGGAAAGTGCATAGCAATATTCAAACCTGAAGGGAGTGAGGGAAAAAAAAAAGAAAAAAAAAAAAAACAGCAAAAAAACAAAAAGCAAAAGTTATCCAAGCAACAGCTGTGGCTTGAGTAGCCAGAAGGATTTAGAGAATCAGCAAGATCTCTAAAAGTTACAAATCCTTTAAATAAATGGTGGGCATACCTTGTCAGCTGTAAAAACACCTCCACTTTTTCTGGTTGTTCCTTCTACTTGCAAGTCACATATTTGTTTTAAATATGCATGTCAATTTAGCCAAATTAAACATTAGGTAATGCTTTCTTTTTTTTTCTTTCTGCCCTCAGGCATCTACTGATACTCTTTTTTTTCAAGGAGGGCCACAAACAAGGGACATAACTGCTGAACTTGGCACAATTGGTTAGCATGAAATACTTAATTAAGGACTTCCTCTCCAACACTCTTAGCAACACTGGAAATACACTAAAACTGATTCAGAGAGGAGGCTTTATTTAGACAGGCTACACCACTGCGCCATCTCAGACACAAAAGTAAAATTTTAACATCTCCACTGTGTTTCAAAAGCATGTAAATTACCTTCTGGGCAAGACCACAGAGAGGTCAGTGCAGACACCTGTTTCTGCCCAGTGCAAGAAAGAGAATATTAAACACAATCTCTACTGATGAAATGAACTGTGGTACACTGTGTTAATGATATATCCCCACACAGGAGTAGCTATAGTTTTGTTTTAGTTCTTCCCTCTCTTATCCCTCTTTAATCCTGTATATGCATATACAGTCATTTATCAAACCTAACCCCCATCTTGGTGAATTTCCTGAACATATCTGGCAGCTATTTTCCCAAAACTAAGCCTACAATGTATTCAGAGTTCATGTAGTTTCATAAATTCCCTACAAAACTATAAATCATATTTCTTGATAACAATCAGAGTCACAGTATTCATAGACTTCTTAAGATTTCCCATGTGGCAAGACAAACTTTGATACTCTTCAACAGAAATGCACAGATGATTGACACCTACTGGGTGCTAGCATTTGGTCTTCTCAGTTCCTGACTGTGTGGTTTCTGGCAAAAGCATAAGTGACTACATCATATTTCAGATGCCAGCATCAGACATTCAGTGGTCTCCAACACTCTTCAGCCTTAGAGTCATCCTTTTTGGCTCATGCAGTCAGTGAATCTTAGAACCACTTTCAGACTCCCTCACTGAATTATTCAATAACAGTATTTTGATGATTCGACAGAAATTTATTCGTTTATATGTGAGGACAAGATCTTCAGATGAATTTCATCTGGTTTGGGTTATCTGCTCTTTTCTTAAATGATTATTTATATCCTATAATACTGATGCTTTGCTAATCCATGTCTACTCTTTCTTTAATATCATGGCCCAGGTATTCTATTGGTAAGATCTTAGGTAAAACATTTTTCCTTAAAAGCATATAGAAATTTTTTAATAATTTTCTTAGCTACTTATACTGAAATATGAATGCTGGACTCATTTTTAAGTCTTATTTTTAATGGACTTTCATTTAAAATGAAATATGAATGCTGGCTTTCATTGATAAACTTAGACAAGGATATACTGTAAGATCTGAATGCCTGTCTTTTTATATTCCTGCACTGGGTTTACTTGGCAAGGTTTGGTAGCAGGGTGGCTTCTATGAAAACAGATGAAGGTGCTCCTGTTCTTAACACAGATGGTTCCAAGCAGCTCCAAAACGGAAACCCACTGTAGGCCAAAGCTGACCCCATCAGGGATGCTGGTGTCACCTCTGTCATAACATACTTAAGAAAGGTTAAAAAAAATGCTGTGCTGCAGCTGTGAGAGAGTAAGAAAAATGTGAGAAAAACAAACCTGCAGACACCCAATGTCAGAGAGCAAGGAAGGAGAGTGAATGGTCCAAGCACTGGAGCAGAGATTCCCCTGCAGCCTACAGAGAAGGCCATGATGAAGCAGATTGCCCCTGCGCCATCCCATGGTGGATCCCATGCTGCAGCATGTGGATATACCTGAAGGAAACTAAAGCCTGTGGAGAGGAGGGCATGCACGAGAAGGGTTTCTGGAAGGACCTGTGACCCACGGTGGTTCCACACTAAAACTAAAAGGACCCATGCTGGAGTAGAGGAAATCTGTGAGGAGAAAGGAGTGGCAAAAATGTAGTGTTAGGAACTAACTGCAGCACTCATTCCCCATCACTCATACAGTGCTCAGGGTGCAGAGGAGGTAGAAGAGTCAGGAACAAAGAAGATAGATAAAGGCCATGCAGAATTCAGCCAAATAAGCAAAGTCCATTTTCTTTCTACAAGATATGTAGGTAATTCAGGTGAGATCAGAACTAATCTGAATATCAAGTTCCAACACTGCAAAAAAGGAGAGAAGCCAAAATTTATTTCTGTTTTACTAATTTTCTTTTTCACACTTTTGGGATTAAGTAAGATAGGATCACCACAGAAAGGCTATTCTGAAGCAGAAATGACAAGAAAATCGCACAAAAAAAATTTGATTATGCTAAGATTTCCAGCTAAGCTAAATCTATATAATCATAAAATCATAGAATAGTAAGGGTTGGAAAGGTCCTTAAGATCATCTAGTTCCAACCCCCTTGCCATGGGCAGCGACACCTCACACTAAACCATGCCATTCAAGGCTATGTCCAACCCCACCTTGAACACCGCCAGGGATGAAGCATTCACAACTTCCCTGGGCAACCCATTCCAGGGCCTCGCCACCCTCACAGTAAAGAATTTCTTCCTCATATCCAATTTAAACTTCCCCTGTTTAAGTTTGAACCCACTACCCCTTGTCCTATCGCTACAGTTCCTCATGAAGAGTCCCTCCCCAGCATCCCTATAGGCCACCTTCAGGTATTGCAAGGCTGCTATGAGGTCTCCACGCAGCCTTCTCTTCTCCAGGCTGAACAGCAAGAATATTCTCAGCCCGTCTTCGTACGGGAGGTACTCCAGCCTCCTGATTATGCTTGTGGCCCTCCTCTGGACTTGTTCCAGCAGTTCCATGTTCTTTTTATATTGAGGACACCAGAACTGCATGCAATACTCCAAGTGAGGTCACACAAAAGCAGAGTCGAGGGGCAGGATCACCTCCCTCGACCTGCTGGTTACGCTTCTTTTGATGCAGCCCAGGATACGGTTGGCCTTCTGGGCTGCTAGAACACACTGAAGCTGGCTCATGTTCATTTTCTCATTGACCAACACCCCCAAGTCCTTCTCCACAGGGCTGCTCTGAATCTCTTGTCTGCCCAACCTGTATGTGTGCCTGGCATTGCTCCAACCCAGGTGTAGAAACTTGCACTTGTCATGGTTAGACTTCATCAGGTTAGCATCAGCCCACCTCACAAGCATGTCAAGGTCCCTCTGGATGGCATTCCTTCCCTCCAACGTATCAACCGAACCACACAGCTTGGTGACATCAGCAAACTTGCTGAGGGCACACTCAATCCCACTGTCCATGTCACCAGCAAAGATGTTGAAAAAGATTGGTCCCAACACCGATCCCTGAGGAACGCCACTCATTACTGGTCTCCAGCTGGACATTAAGCCATTGACCACAACTCTTTGTGTGTGGCTATCCTGCCAGTCCTTTATCCACCAAGTGGTCCATCTATCAAACTGATGTCTCTCCAATGCAGAGACAAGGATGTCATGTGGACAGTGTTGAACGCTTTACACAAGTCCAGGTAGATGATATCAACTGCCCTACCCCTATCCGTCAGTTCCGTGGCCCCATCATAGAAGGCCACCAGATAGGTCAGGCAAGATTCCCCCTTAGTGAATCCATGCTGGCTGTCACAAACCACCTTGTTGTTTTTCATGCGCCTTAGCATGCCTTCCAGGAGAATCCACTCCAAGATTTTGCCAGGCACAGAGGTGAGGCTGACTGGTCTGTAGTTCCCTGGATCATCCATTTTCCCCTTCTTAAAAATGGGGGTTATATTTCCCTTTTTCCAATCATCGGGAACTTCACCTGACTGCCGTTATTTTTCAAATATAATAAACAGTGTCTTAGCAGCTTCATTTGCCAACTCCTTCAGGACCCGTGGATGGATTTCATCAGGTCCCATGGGCTTGTGGACATTCAGGTTCTAAGATGGTCTCGAACCAGATCCTCTCCTACAGAGGGCCTAGGGTCTTCATTCCCACAGTCCCTGCGCCTGTCTTCCAAGAATTGGGTGGTGTGGTCAGAGGGTTTGCCAGTGAAGAATCTCAGCCTTCTCCAAATCCAGGGTAGCCAATTCTTCTGCTAGCTTCCAGAGGGGGCCCACTTTGTCCTAGTCTGTCTTTTATTTGCAGTGTACCTATAGAATCCCTTCTTGTTATCTTCAACATCCCTAGCTAAGTTTAATTCTAAGTGCACCTTAGCTTTCCTAACCTGGTCCTTAGCTTATAAAAAAAAATGGCTTCGGCCATGGTAGAGTATGCTACCCAATAATGGTAGTACTAATGCTTATCACCACTGTGTGCTCACTATGACTTGGCTTGTTTTCTATGGTTATTCAGCACTGTGCTATTTTTTGAGCATGTTATAATGAACCCCTAACCCCAGATATTTTATCTAGCTCAGAATATGTTATGCTTTTGTGTTAAATTACATCTCCCAGACAATTGCCCATTCACAATAAGTAATGTAAATCAGTAATTGGTAGGTCCTATTTTTTCCAGTGGTCTTTCAGGGCGAAATAGTCAGAAAACTAGCTAGTTGAGAATTTTCTCAATAAAAATGTTTGTAGTGGTGAAGTAGTCAGTGAAAGAATTTGATGATAAACCACTGATCACCATTGATCTCTGTTTTGGACTGCTGCACTGGAAACACTGACTTATTTGTGTAATTTAAATTAATCTCAGAAACAGAAAACTTTACTTCCATATGCCTTCATATTAAACATATTGTAGGGAAACCTAAGGCTGTCATACATTAAATGACCTTTTATTTGTTGTTATTTCCATTGAGAAAGATCAACATACATAATAGCCTGTTGCGAGGGGGTGATTATTAAGTCATAAATACCCTGGAGCTATTCACATTCATGAACATTCAAGATATGGTCTTATGCACTGTCTATTTATGAAGGACTCGAATTATGTATATAAATATTCTCCTGATATTTCCTTTGTAACAGAACAAATCAGAATAGAAAGAAATCATGCAGTCAGAGAGGTGCCGGTATACTCCTTTTAAAACTAATCATGCACACGCACAAATATGAAAGCTTTTTAACAAGGGTGTAGACATGAATCAGAAATCCAAACTTTATATGAAGAGGCCAACAATTAGTAAGAATCATTGTCTGCTTCCAATCAAACAGAGACAGAATTGGCAAGAAGTGATAGAAGCTGATGTCACCGCAAAAAGTAAAGAACTGTCATCTGTGTACTGAGTGTTAATCTTGGGCTTACTTTGCTGTTTCTGCTTGTCTGTCCTTTTTCTTCTTTTGAACAGTAACATGCAGAATTGATGAAAGATGTGAAAAACTTATTTTGTTTCTTCATTTCATCCCACAATTTATTGTCAGATATGAGGTACAAGTGCACCTGGAGTGAAAAACCACCCTCTCATTAAAAGTATATGGTGGTCTTTCATGGTAATTCAGGCAGGGACAATGAAATCCAGATGATATTATATAATCAATGGTAGGTAGAAACCACAAGAAAAATATCTTCTCAGAAAAAGTACAGAAAGAACCCACTTTCCGTGTACAGTTTTGTTTCCATGGGTCTTAAAAGGAAACAGTTCGCATTATGCAAGCACAGTGACAAGATCCTTTTATGCCACTGAAAACTATGATGCCCATATAATCAAGGCTATTATAAGCCAAACTAAGAGCATGAGTAATCGTGTCTCTGGTTCTCACTGGAATGCATGCTCAGCTGGCTTCTTTGCAGTGAAAAAATATGCTGTACAGGGAAGAATCCACAGTAAGGGGGCAGATTTAAACTACAGTTTAGTCTTCAAAAAATCTAATGACCTTTGGGATATGTTGCAAGACTGATCTCTTTCTGCAGGCATTTCCTTATTCATTAATCTATTTCAATTATGGTCCATGGGCAAAAGTGCAAAATTGGCCTTGAACCACAGTGGTGCTCACTGCTGTCACTTTGGGAGGTTCACAGAAAGATTAAGGATAGTAACTGTAGCAACTAAATATTTAGTCATTATTATTTCTTCAGTACACTATGGTTACACTCAGCACCGTTAAGAAGTGAATGTGCTCATTGTTAACTTACCATTTCTGCTCCTTATTCTCTCAGCCTCTCTTTTTCTCTCTCCTTTGGGAACTTGGCCTCTTCTTTAGGAAACTATCCTTTTCCAGCCTCAATTAGATTTTACAGAGAGATTGTTGAAAACCTTATCCGTAAACTGATATGCATCAGAGTTAATAAAATTTATTAATACTGATAGCAAAATGTCACTAACTGTTCTAGTCCCTTCTTGAAACAAACAGAGTACAATAATAATTTGCCATTTAGGGAATGTACCATTTTTGTAAGGCTTCCTAGAAACCAAAGTAGATACTGCCTTGTTGGTATATTCCACATAATATGCTTGATGTTGAATGAGTTGCCTTTTGGACCTTATGGACAGAAACATAATATTTGTTTTAGATAAATGACAAATCTAAATGTATGCAGTGAGTGACATAGATATGTCACATATTTTTGCCCAATGGAAACAATGTATTTCATAATTCCACTTAAGGAAGTTATTGAAAAGATTTTGTGAATAAGTGATTGTCTGGGTTCAGAAGTAGCAGTCATTTTTCTCTTTCTTAGTAGTTGGTGCATTGTTGTGTTTTTGACTTTCAGCCTGGGAACACCAATGTTTTTAGTTGTTGCTCAGTAATGTTTACTCTGACCAAGGACTTCCTGAGTCTCATGCTCTGCCAGGGAGGAGGGGAAGCCAGAAGGAAGCATAGACAGGACACCTGACCCAAACTAACCAAAGTATTCCATACCACATCACATCATGCCCACTATATAAACTAGGGGCAGGAACCTGGAAAGGCTAGATCGCTGCTCGGGTCAGCCTGGGTATCGGTTGGCAGGTGGTGAGCGGCTGTATTCTCTTCCCTTGTTATTTCCCTTATCACTGTTATTATCGGTGGTAGCAGTAGTAGTTTGTGTTATACCTCAGTTATTGGACTGTTCTTATGTCAATCCATGGGAGTTACATTCTTTCAATTCTCCTTCCCATTCCCTAACCCTAACCCTAACCCTAACCCTATGCTGAGAAGGAGAGCTAGTTCATGAGCCATGTATCACATTTAAACCTTTTGGATACTCTCAATAACTAGTTGAAAATTTGTTTGAAGCTGCATTCCTGTGTCTAATTCCACCCTTTGTTCTAAATCCTTTTTGCAGAACAGACTTTGTTTTTTTAATTTAGTGGCCATATTTCTTGACCAAAGCCTTGGCTTACTACATTTTCAGCAGAGCTCAGGTCACAAACTACTTTAACCTCCAGTAAATAATTGCAGGTTTTATTCTGAAAATGGTAATGATCATTTAAATCATCCTCAAACTCCTTATCAACACCTTTTACATTCAGTATTTGCAATCTTTACTGGGGGAGGGGGAGGGGGGGAAGCAGATACCAAAAGGTGATTTCTAAGTGTGAGGAACAATAAATTATAAATAATTTAATTAATAAAAAAATAAAAATTGAGTCATCTTATTTCTATTTCAGTGGGAGTTGATGATATATAAGAATAGAGATTAATCACTAGAAATACTACTGTGAAAGTAATTAATTTTGGATGGATAGCACAATGTCAACATCTTAAGGATTCCTTTGTGCTCAGGCTGGTCTTCGAAAAATCTTTATGAAGAGTTCTGGGTGTATATAGCTAAATCTACTTATGTAGCATTTTAGAACAAAATGAGTGGTGGGTTTTCCTAGTGTTTTGTATTTTTGTAAGTCTCAAAGCACACATTTCTCATTTTTTCCCAAGTAAAGCAGGATAAAATCCAGTGGGAACAGCCTGAAACCATTCAGTTTGTTTGTTTTACATGAAAACTGTTACCCTTAGCCACAAGGTTTAAGAAATACAGGCATATTCCAGCAGTACAATGCTTCTCAACGAACTATTTCATGAAGTTGTCCCATGTGCATATATATTGATGAATATTCACCAGCCTTTTTCCAAAATCAATTATTTTGGTAAGACTGGAGAGGAGAAGAGAAACAATGCTGCTAAAATCCAGGAACATGAAACTTTTTAAACAAAAAACCTTTTCAAGTCTGCTGTAGTGGTAGTTATGAGGTGGAAAAATTAATGCATTTGAATAAATATTTATGTATAACAGTTTTCTGACTTGTATTTCTTCATGTCCCTTGAAGGCAAGTTAAGAAAACAACTATAAGTCATTAATAAGACATTAAATGAATACTGGACAACCTTCTTACTCTACTACTGTGCTCTAGCCTGGTAATAATTTCTTTTCTTTGTGTTTTTTTGTGCTTGTTTTGTCTGGAACAGAGTCCGTTTTCTACATAGTAGCTGTTATGAGCTATGTTTTGGATTTGTGCTGGAGACAGTGTTGTTTCAGGGATGTTTTTGTTACTGCTGAGCAATGCTTACGCAGAATCAACACCCTTTCTGCTCCTCACACCACCCTGCCAGCTGCAGGCTGGGGGTGCACAAGAGGCTGGGAGGAGACACAGCTGGGACAGCTGACCCCAGCTAACCAAAGCAATATTTCGTACCTTGTGGCATCATTATCAGCATATAAAGCTGAGGGAAGAAGGAATGAGGGAACACTGGCATTTTGCCTTGCCAAGTACCCATAGTGTGTGATGGAGCCTGATTTCCAGCAGAAGACTGAACACCCCCCTGCCCACAAAAGGGTGGGTTTTTTTCTGTTTTTCTTTTTTTTTTTTTTTTTGTTCCCCTGAAATATGCTTCCATATGCAATCTGAAATAGAAAAGCAACAGTGAACATGAGCTTAATGTATGTGAAAATAGGATCACAAAATTACATACAGTAAAGGTTAAATTAATTTCTATTCCTTTCTAACAAGACAGTGGTACATTAGAGTAATTGTTCAGCCCCATTGCGTCAGTCAAAGATATTTATATTGATTTTAAAAATCCTGGTTTGTAAAACCTGAAGTAATTTAAACTTTAGAGTCACATATTTAACCTTACATCTTATTCTTGAATATCCTTTCTGTTTACATTTTAGTTTTACTTAACTTTAGATTAATATCTAGATAGAAATGTGATTCCTTTGTAACTTCTTTTCGGATCTTGTAACAAGCCATAAACTTATAACTTCAGCTTCTGTATCACATGTTTGCCATGGTTTTATTAATTACCCTGGGAAAACCATTTTCTGCCTTTTCAGGTTTTAAGTCATGCTCAAAAGAAAAGTAAACTATATGGGCCTTTATATTACATTGGTTAAGGGGTTTGTCTGTTCTATCCATTCCTTCAGGGAGCAAGGCTCAACTACTAGGTACCTTGCATAAGCAGATTTTTAACTTCTTCATTTGAGTAATTAATTTGATGATTTCAGTGATAACTATTCAATAATATTTATGTAAAGGGCTGTTTTCTGGTGCCTTTTAGGTCTTCTGATACTATTAGGTCTTCTGATACTATTACTGAGTTTAAAATGTAACTTATTGTTTGAAGAAAATTGAAAGTCATGACATTATTGAATTTGAACTAAGATATTGCAAACTCAGAAAACCATAAATTAAAGGGACTTCTTATGCTGAAAGTAGTACTAAATTTAGCATCAGTGAGAATGAAAACACTGACTTCCTGATTTTTGGTATTTGCTTTTGCAAACATATATTAAGATTATCTTATAATTTTCCAGTTCCTTTTCATGTTGAAGAGTGCCTGATAACAAGGATATTGAGCACTCATATATCCCTTCCTGATAAATGTGTGAAAAAAACATGCACAATGCAGATGTCAGCACAAACAATATTCCCTGCAGAAGACATTTATTTAAATCCATTATCCTATATTGCAACTCTCAGACCATACATGCTTCTCAATTTTTTTTACTCTATTTTTGGATTATAGAAAAACATGCCAAAATTACATAGCAGGTCATTAAAATGACTTTATACCCCATCAGGAAGATTGAAATACGAAACCAAATATCCTCAAATTTCTTCCTACTAACTATGAGGAATATTTATTACATCACCTTTATGAATTTTCTAAGCTTTCCTGGTAGCATTCCATTATATGAAATGCAAGCAGTTTGATGTACTTACACTTTATGAGATTTCTATTCAGAACTTGTTAATGTTCTCATTTTAATAATAAGATTTTGATGCCTGCTCAGTGAATTCACCCTTTATTTCGCCTAATCTGCACATTAAGAGAGATAAGAGAGATTTCTTTGAAATGGCGAGAACATAATACCCCATACATAAGTATTAAAGATAAGTGTTATTTCCATTTTGGGGAGAAAAAAATATGTCATTTTACTGCTGTAGTATGTGTATGCCTCAGCATAATTATCAAAAATCATGTTACCTGTATTTGGTGAAATCATTATTTTTACCGGGGAACTAATATCCCATTTAGAAAAAAGTTAAGGATTGTAATCATAGAATCATAGAATGGTTTGGGTTGGAACGGAACTTAGATCACCTAGGTCCACCCCCCCCCCCGCTAAAGTCAAGGACACCTTCCACTAGACCAGGATGCTCAAGGCCCAGTCGAAGCTGGCCTTGAGCACTCACAGGGATGCAAGAAATGTATTGAGATTCCAGTGATGTAAGTAATGAATTCACAATAATGCAAACTCCTGCTTTAGAACATGCTAAATAAGTGTAGCCAGACAGAACAAAAAATTCATAATCCTGTATAATTTGCTGCGTCTTTGGAAGACTCAATCTCTGCTAGAGGCAGATCTATAAAGTCTAAATTCAGACAGTCCTCACCATTTTTCATCAAAATCAGCCAGTACACAGTGCAGAAGGTTAGTGCTGCAAACTATCGTTGAACACTGCTAATTACTCTAAGTCAGTTCATCACATTGCCATGTCTTCAAAAACATGATGATTTTGAAAACACTTAGGTCTCACTTTAGAGCAAAGACTCATTTTTCATTTTCTGGAAATCACCTACAATTTCTATAAAGAAGTTTCTTCAAGTTTTCCTCATCCTCCAGGTTTTTTCTGAAAAGGACTTTTTCTTTCTCTTTTTCTTTTTTTCTTTTTCTTTTTCTTTTTAATTTCTTTCTCTTTTTCTTGTTCTTGTTCTTTTTCTTTTTCTTTTTCTTTTTCTTTTTCTTTTTCTTTTTCTTTTTCTTTTTCTTTTTCTTTTTCTTTTTCTTTTTCTTTTTCTTCTTTTTCTTTCTTTTTCTTTTTCTTTTCCTTTTTCTTTTTTCTTTTCTTTTTCTTATTTTTATTTTTATTTTTATTTTATTTTTATTTTTATTTATTTTTTATTTTTCCTTTCTTTTTCTTTTTTTTTTTTATCTTTTTTTTTTTTTTTCCTTTTTCATAAGAATACTCTTCCACGCTTGCTTTACTTTCTGGCCCCAAAAGGCACATTTTGTTTCCTGTAGTGGTAACTTTCATTATACCTTATCTTGATCCATAAAATGGACTCACAGATACATAGGGGCATCCCTTGAATATCCTTTCAAATTATCAAGATTGACTTAGGCACCCTCAAGAGTTACTGCATAGAGCAACTTCAGGCTTCCAGAGTCTGTTCTTGATTTTGGGGGTTTAATAAATCTAAAATTATATTATTCTTTAAAGGTTTCATTAAAATGGCTGAGTTTAAAATGACTGAGTTTTTCTACATTAGCATGCAGAAAAGTATAGTTACACAAAACATACATTCGTGTTCAAATAAAAACATGTGAAATTCATAATGGTTATTTTCTGGCAATGATTGCAAACTGCACCTGACAGTTTGTCATAGAGTTAAGCCATCAGTACTTACATGACTGCTGGTGTCACATTCCTTGGGGTATATAGGCAGTCAAAATTTTATAAGTTAGTTTTGTTTATTTTAAAAACAAACTTAAACAAAATTCTGGATCTTTGCTTTATGACATAAAGATGACTACTAAATTCAAGCAAACTAAAAGCCATTTTCATTCCAGTGAGATTTAGTTAATATTAGGAAAAGAATGTTATAATTTTATTTATTTTTTTTAATTTAAAAATACAGGAAAACTTATCTGTAAATTTATTGGCATAAACGATGCATTTTTTTCAGTCATTATTTCTACTCCCTGAGAAATAAACAAATTTGAAAGCTAATGATGTTCATGTGGCAAAGTCCAACCAGTACATTGAATTTCAAATGCTGTAGAGAGTGCCCAAGAAGACCTGTGTAGAAAAGCTGCCAGAAAAAAAGGAAAAATCCCAGGAATGTCAAGCCCAGTTAATAAAATTTCTGTCTTGCTGCTGCACTTCTGAAACAAATGGAATGGCCCGTGTATGGAAGTCAGCTTGAAGACCTTTCAGGAAGGTTGCATATTGACCTGCCTGTGCACACAGCACAATGTTTGAGAACATGGGAAAAGAAGGATCAAGAAACAGACAAATAAGTAGCCAGGATTATAAAAGCCAACCATCTCATTCTCATAGTGGTTCAGTACTCATTCATTTAAACTGTTCTGCAGGTTTTGATCTTTTTATAATACAGAATTGATTAAGAAAAAACTAACAGGGAGAACATCCAAATAGACTTCCATGACATTATATCATACAAGGTGCACACCAGGGAGACCTTATAGCCACCCTCTAGTACTTAAAGGGGGCCTACAAGAAAGATGGGGAGGAACTCTTTATCAGGGAATGTAGTGACAGGATGAGAGGTAACAAATTTACACTGGAGGAAGGTAGATTTAGAATAGACATAGAGAAGAAATTCTTTATTGCAAGGGTTGTGAGACATTGGACCAGGTTGCCCCAAGAAGCTGTGGATGACTCACCCTTGGAAGTGTTCAAGACCAGGCTGGACAGGGCTTTGTGCAACCTGGTCTAGTGGAAGGTGGGGGTGAACTAGTGCAAGAGGGCTGGGACTACATGATCTCTAAGGTTCCTTCCAACCAAAATGACTCCATGATTTTATGCTTAAAATTAGGATTGAATGGAATTGAACTTACAGATGTGTGATTTTATACAGTTTCTTAAAAATCTGCACTTCAGATGTTCAAAGTCAGGGAAGTTCTTATACTGATTTGCTTACAGAGATTTTTAGAAGGAATTAAAGAGAAGAAAATATTTTTATTTTCATTCTTGCCTTACATCAGGAAACATATTTAAAAAAATACATAATGACAACTGTGGCAGGATTGTAAATCATAAGAATACATTTGCAATTAAATGTTTTGATTGATGAATTATTGTAGAGTTTAGACTATATAGTAAGTGATTTAAAAGTACAGGAACAGTTGATAATACTCTAGAGTTTGGGCTGGCCATTTAAAAGTAGATTTAATTTCGTACTTATGACTTGAATTTTCAGAAAAGAGTAGAGAGTTACACATCTTACTCTGATTTCATTTAAACTTATGTCAAGCATTTATGGTTCCCTCCTTTTGGAATATACCACCTAACCAGAACCACAAACTTGTGATCAAAACCCAGCAAACATGCTCGCTACCACATACCTGTGAAGTAAAGAAATATTTTAACCCCTGTTGTATGGATGTCTATTTCAGTACAAAGATATTACATGTTTAGCCTTTTACAGGTATTCAGGATTTGCATATTCCAGGAGTATGGAAGGCAACAGAGAATTTTAGAAATAACTTACAGGTGTATGATTGTTGTGAGGCCTATGGCAATTCTACTTCTAATTTAGGAAAAGATCTCAGGAGAAGCACAAGGCGTTGTTATGTTAGAAGTACAATTGAAATAGACTTCATACTTTGTTAAACACATAAAACAGGCATAAATCCACCTATATTTTTAATTCTTGTAGGTGGTTAGTCAGACTGATAATAGCTATCAGTTCAGTCATCTTTTCAGTTCTTATATTGAAATACTTCTACATATGACAAAAGATTTGTATACAATGTCTTATTTAAAATTCCAACAGAGCCAACAGAATAAACAATAGCTATTGCTTTATGATGGTGTCAACTGGATTAACAAAAATGGAGCCTATCTTCTAAGGCCACCTGCACAGGTCAGAGGAAAGAGACATGTGCTTGGGCTAAACAAAATATCAGTCCTGGTTATTCAGTTACTGTTCAGCCCATGTCCTATCTTTCCTCTACATGCAGTTTGTAAATAGCTGAAGTTAATATACTCTGGTTCTTCTTTCCATTGAAATTTGTGACCTTAAAGTAACTCATGATTTTATTCACAATCATTCTTCTAAGAAACTGCAATTCACTCTTCACATGTACTATGCAGAGTGCTTGACAGAGTCTCGCCATAAATGACATTCCATATTTCCTTTATCTTACTTGGAAATACAGCAAAGAAACATGAAAAAAGTGGAGGTCACCTTCGCAGTGAAATCAAGCCTGAGGCTTCTTAACAGAAAAGGCTGTATTTGGCTTTCTACCACATTTCCATTGAATAACTTGCTATGGCAGTCAAAGATAAATTACTGGCTTCCTGGGCGAAACAAGCTTTCCCTATGTTGGCCTTAGTGCCTTCTCTATTGGACATACACAGAAGACTGGAGGGTGAATAGTAAAACCATTGCTCCAAATGACTGAGATATTTCTGTGCAAAAATAAAATTCTCCTTCACGCTTTCTGTAAACAGTTCTCTCCCCTTCTTCTTCCTTTTCTTTACCTTGTCTTCCCTTCCCTTATGCCCCACCCACAACAAACTAACACAAATGGGTGGTGAGATTGAAGCTCTTCTCTAAGCACTGGAAGTTGAGCTCAACTTCAAATTCCTTTAACATTTGGACTAATATGTTAAATAAAGCTTAAACACGAAACCCTGTCGTAATAATGCAAAGTAGAAGATATACTGTGTTCTGCAAGTCTACTTTCTGTGATTTGCTGTGGAACTTATATCTAGACTAGTAAGAAATATGATAGAAATGCATATTATGGTAACATAATATGGCTCACGGAACAGATTGAAAATAAATAGATGCGCAATACCATTTGTAATTCAGCTTAGTTTCTGGTATTGATACAAAGTTGCTCGCAGATAAAAGGCTGAACTAGTAATATGTCTTTCAGGTTTTATAACTATCCTCTACATTAAAAATTATACCACTGAAACTTTATTATATGTACAAAAAAAGTCTGTGGGTCTTAGCAATATATGCCTGATAAAGGACAATCTATCCCAACTTGTCTTATGGGTAATATATATATTAGAAAGATAGATAGTCACTACCTATATCCTCTGGGATTCATTATGATGTTCACAAGGTCTTTCATCATAATGTTATGAAATGGATATAAACTATGAAGATAGGCAGAGAAAATTGGGGCTGTTTAGCCTGGAGAAGAGAAGGCTGCGTGGAAACCTCATAGCAGCCTTCCAATACCTGAAGGGGGCCTATAGGGATGCTGGGGAGGGACTCTTCATTAGGGGCTGTAGTGAGAGGACAAGGGGTAACAGGTTCAAACTTAAACAGGGGAAGTTTAGATTGGATATTAGGAAGAAATTCTTTACTGTAAGGGTGGTGAGGCACTGGAATGGGTTGCCCAGGGAAGCTGTGAATGCTTCATCCCTGGCAGCGTTCAAGGTGGGGTTGGACATAGCCTTGGATGGCATGGTTTAGTGGGAGGTGTCCCTGCCCATGGCAGGGGTGTTTGACCTCGATGATCTTGAGGTCCTTTCCAACCCTTACTATTCTATGATTCTATCTTGTGCATAAGCAACAGAAATATAAATTTTCTTTGGAAAAAAGATCACTCTGGCCTCAATGAGAATGATGACAGGAGGGTGGTTGCAGTTCTCTGCCATCTTACATAATGGATCTTTATTGTGACTTTTAGCCAAATTAATTTGCCAATTGCTGATGCATAAATTAATTTATTAATGTTTATCTTTTCCGAGGGCTTGAAGTTGGGTGCCCTATTTTCTTAATGAAAGAAAAAAACACAGCTGATCAACCATTTCAGAATTCAAGACTTGAATAAAAACTTACATGTCATGCACAGCAATGAGCACTTAACGCTCCACCAACACGTCAATTTGTTAGCTCTTCACTTTTCATTCTGTCCACTTACAGACTGACAAGCCAGTTTAAATAGACACAGTCTACACTGACGCTTGGCTTGAATAAGCAGTCTGCATAACCTACTAAACATCATCATTTTGATACAAATTTTCTCAGGATCATAAGACTATCTTGGAAAACAAATGAAAAACAGGTGTCATAGGAATCCTCCAGTAGCAAGGACAAGCATTAGACAAGTCTTCAATTCTGAATTTCCTCAGAATTAATGACGTCCCAGTGTGAACACACAGAAAAAAATGGGAAAACTGCACTTTCTTGTGCAGCACATAATCATCTGGATAGCTCTCTGCAGAGACATCTTTTTATACTGATTTCCTAGAAGACCTTCTCTGTAGAAATGAGGCATAAACTTTTTTATTCTAGGAAAGAAAAAAAAAGCTTGAAAATAGCTCACTTCATTTTTCAGTTATTTACTAAACCTGGAGATACACAACTTTTGTTTTTTTCTTTCCTTTCCCCTTGTTCCAGGCTCCTCTTTACTTTTAATTTGTGGAAGTCACAGAATAACAAGTGAGTTTCCAGAGTCCAGCAGAGTTGGTTTAGGGAGCACAGTTAGCATCTGTACATGACCAGCTGAGAGATTAATAAAGCTATCTGAAATAGGAAATTAAAAACCGTAGGGATAACACTGTGTGAGTCACTTTCCTACATAAAAAGTAGCAGGCACATTCAGTGGGCTTTCCCTGTAGGAGGGACAAAGGAAATGCTTTAAAAGCATGAAGTGACTTGGTTTCCATGCAGCTGCTGACCTTTTGCAGCACTGCCGTTCTCTGACTACTTACATATCTCATTTTCTCTCTCCTTTCTCTATGAGTCTTCACAATGACAGAGTATTTTTATTGCTGTGAGAACCAAGCAAATATTAGCTTTCTGTTCTGATTTTCTGCTCTAGTTATACATGGTAAGAAAAGAGGATTCTGATAGAAAGAAATGTTGCTTATAAAATTTTCCCTATCTGGAATATTCTGTGTAATCCCTTGTTAGTAGGCTCTGCCCCTGCAACTACACTACTTTCACAATTTCTCTTCCTTTTGTTTCACAGTGAGACTGCAGGATCAGGAAAGGACTTTTCAAAGTCCTGTTACTTCATGTAAAATTCCGTATTGAAATACTTTCTATATTGAAAACATACCACATTATCTCCCAAATGCAAATGATTTCTTGATTTATAAAATTTGAATTTACCTATTTAAGTAGGGAGTTGTGAAGATTTATTAAACTGGTCTTGCACAGCATTCTGTACTAAGTATTAATTGTTACAATTAGAATAAGATAGAGACAGAGAAGAATCACAGACAAATACTCAAAAGCTAGAAATTCCCTGCCCTAAGCTTTCAGTATCCAAGCTTTAATGTTGTGTAAAAAAACCCTTTTCATTTGATACAAAAATTGTACATTCTTATTTCTAATGATCCTATAGAATTTAACATTAAAAAAAAAAATGAAAAAAAGATAAACTGTTACTCATGAATTCCACCCCTGCTGAGTTCAAGGGGACCTTTTCCACAGGTACATTGAGACCTTGAGTGGACTCAGATAAATACAACTCATGAATCATGAAATGTGGGGTGCTCTTTAAAGCCCATTTTTCTCTAAATAACCAATTGCTGCCCACACAGCAAAGGACTTTGCCCCGATCCCCAAAAGAGTATTTGTCTGGGGGCTTCTATACATCATCTGATGTGAAGAAGAGGGAAACGCTACTGGTGAAGAAACAAGGCAAGCTATATTGGGGGCAGCAAGTCATTGCTGTTGCAGTAGGATGGATACCTGTGCTTAGAACTAGGAAGAAAGTAGACTTAAGATCAGGTCTATTTGCAGGACCTACCAGTGGACAGGTACTGCATAGCATAGGTGAGAAGGAAAACTTTATAATTTATGAAGTAGTGTTGGATGAGGTTTGAGCTGTATCTCGAATCCTTAGTATGGGTATGATTCAGGAGCTCATTCACAAAGTATGGTGTAAGAGTTGTCAATAAGAGTCCTCAAAAATATGGACACAGTACATACTTGCATTTTAGGAAGGAACCTGAAAATAGATGGACATGCTGAACAGCATAGAATTTTATATCTGTAAGGCTGAACTTACTGTTATTCTGTAATTTATTGATGGCTTAGTTTCATGTTTTCCTGGGGAATTCTGTAGGCCACAAGGCTTTGAAGTCTGATGTTCTTGGAATTAACATTTATGTTTTCAGTTTTGAATATAGCTGTGATAGTATATGCTTATATAGTGGCTGCCAAATCACAGTATTCTACAGAAAGCTTGTAAAGGCTTAGAAAAGAAAAATTCAGATTGGACATTGGCTTCTATACCACTAAAAGAAAAAGAAGAAGCTATGAGATGCACTTTAAAAATTACTACACTTATGCTAAATATGAATGATACAGATTACTGCAGGTGGCAACTCACAGAGACAGTGAAATAGAGGGCTAAAATTACAGTTATAAATATGCGTAATTATATACAGACTACTACCTTAATATGCAGGTCCCTCATTGTACAAATGGGGCTCAAAACACCTTAATCTCCTTTGGGACAGACAGAAAATCATCTTGAAAGTTTCAGCTTTGAGAAACACTTGGTAGATATGTAAATAAATACCAGAACATTTATTTACCAATGTGGAAAATTATAGTCTTTTTTTCTTACTGAAATTAATGCTACAGCATAGTCTCCTTGAGAACATGACATAACAGGAGCGATAATTTGTCTAGTCCCAAAGGTGACTTTTCAAACACTGTTAAAAAAAATCCGCAGTAGAGATAAGGAGGCATAATGAGGTAGGGAGGCCAAATGAAACTCAGCCCACACAGCACAGCACGTCTGATTTAAAGTGAGTGTTCACCTTTCCTGTCAGAAATTCTGCTTGTATGAAAACAATGAGTTGAATTTCCGCATCTTGCCTGCCAGAATGCAGGAGGGTTCACAGCTTTTTAATTATAAAACAATTTCCTTTGGGAAAGATGAAATGTATCTACCATTGATATTGCTGTGATTCTAATGGCTGCTCCGGACTCAGA
The DNA here is from genome assembly GCA_039720435.1 of Amazona ochrocephala. NCBI lineage: Eukaryota > Metazoa > Chordata > Aves > Psittaciformes > Psittacidae > Amazona > Amazona ochrocephala. Next base: position 28,382,674 of record CM077882.1, read on the forward strand.
CTCATTTGATAGCTCATTGCGTCTGAAAAAAAAAAAACCAAACAATCCAGAGCATAGTGTGTCCTCTTACAGAGCTTGCTATCTCCTATTATTTTTGAAGCAAAAAGTAAATTGTGACTTTAGTTGCTAGCAACTACATGTCGCCACACAAGGAAATGTGGTTGGTTAAAGTCGAGGAAATTCCAGTAGAATCTGGTCAAGTCCATTTTTCTGTAGAATTAGTTTGCTCAAGACCAGGTTTCCCATTGGTTAGAAAGGAGATTGTGCTTTGATGTACCAGGTATTAAATATAATGTGGAGAACCTGGGACATCTTTATAATGGCTGTAACTAACACTTGTTTGACATCACAATTCCTGGAATATTCCAGCCTCATAGGTAATAATGTAAATCATCCCCTCCACTTCACAAGCTTAGATCAAGGTCCACTGGAACTTAAGGAGACCTAATTGCACAGAAAGTACCTCACAAAGCCAATATCCCCTATATGATACACAAAATTGCACATGACTCTGATTGGCAGTGCCTAGAATAAGACCGTAATGGGTAGCAGTGAGCACAGACAAAATGTAAACCAAAGTATAATTCAGAAATAAATCCTGTGGAGTCTCTAAGAAACTATCTGGAAAATCTAACTGTACAGCCTTTAGACTTTCAAACAGTATGGCACCTTCAAATGAATATCTAACTGCCATGAAGCTTAAGAAAACATAACTGTTAAAGGATGCATATCAGGAGTGCTGAATTGTAACACATCACACTCATTACTAAGAAGATAATGAAAACTATTCTAGTAAGCAGAGCCAGAAAAAAACTTTCATATTCAGAGAACTGTGCACAATCTCATAATGGTAAATAAAAAAAAAAAAAAAAAAAACTTAGAATTTCATCTGATTTATTTTAATTTCATGATTGTTAACGTATTTTATTCTTGCTCTACCTTTCTCATGTATTTTCACCTATGTGCGCTGAAAGGTAACCACTGCAAGATTACTCATTTTCTTTCTTTTTTTTAAAAAAGACAACTATCCTGGAAAACTGGTCTTCCATCTTTTAAAGAGTAAAGAGATCTTCATCTGCTGAGATGACTTGGTGGAACAACCTCCATTTAGTTTGTCCTTCCAAAGTCAAGAGTGTGATTATTCTATAATTCTCTCACCTGATTAATTCTCAACTATGAACATAATTACACTCTTCAGAAGGTAAATCACTCTTATAAATCAGTTATTGTGGACAGTTCACTCTTCTGAACTCTAGCACAGTACAGAAAAGTCAGTCTGAGATTGTAGAAACAGATGACAGTTACAACACAAATTTTTCGAAAGGTCTACTCATTAATGAATTACAGATAACATGATACTGTGAGGGAAAAAAAGAAAAGAAAAAAAAAAAAAGAAAAGAATTACAAAGTAAGGGACCTTATAAATCCTTCAGATACAATAGGATTTTTATCACCTGGACGAGCAAAGAAATCAGTTCCTGAGTCTACACTTGTCCTGCTGCAAGCTGAGGTGAAGAGGTGACTTGATATTTATGAACTCTAATCTATTATTACTTTGCCAAAGGTGGGCTTGGAACTCGGACTGGCTTCAAAGAGCAAATCAAATGAAAATATATCAAGTGGAAAAACTGCACAGTACGTACTTCTCGGATTCCATCCCCTCCTCAGATTTAACAATATCATTTTTTCCTGGTTCTAGCTAGTAGTCAATTTATGCCCCAACACATATGTTTTAAAAACGCCATGTGACTGCAGCTCCCAATTCTATGAAAGGAACTCCAGTGGGCTTCCCTTCACACATACGAATGGTGAATCTTTAAAAAACACTTTTTCTAATGTTTCTTCAGCTTTGGCTTAAGAACTCAGAAAATTTTTAATCTGTTTTTCTGAAACATCCAAGTTAAGAAGAAAACCTACATTGTTCCATTTTACACAGAACAGCTCCCAGTGTCTAACCTTTGATGGTGGAAGACTGACTCATTTGGATCCTGAGGATTGTCTTCGCAAGTCATAGAGTGACAAAACAGCCTGACACAATGATAGATACCGAATTGGTTCTGGCATTGAAATATCTTTTTTTTTTTTCCATAGGAAAATAAGTCCTTACCTTTTCTGAATAACCTTACACATTTGTTTCCAGAATATCAGTGAGTTCCATGGAGTGATTCTGATAAGTGCAATATATTATACCTTTGCCCAGTAAATAATCTACTGATAACTCAACCTGATTGTTTTAGAAAAGATAGAAAAAATTATTACAATAAATCTTTTGTATCTTAGCATTTGATGTATTATTAATTTCATTGCATCTTCTTTCTGTGTTTTCTGTAGCAAGCCAAATAATAGGCTTTACATTCTCGTTGGGTACAGAAGAAATTACTATCACAAGTGCTTTTAATTGTTTTTGGTTCCTTTTCCTGGCTTTTTTGCATGTCTTTGTTTTCCCTAGTGAAAATGAAAAATTACTATGAGATAATGAAACCTTTGAAAAATATATTTCCAAATAACTGATCCAGAATTTCTTCTGAAATCAATGACACTGCATTAGGGATTAATTTATTATCCTACATTTATTCTTTGTACATTAGTCCACTATCTCAAAACCATATTTTGAAAAGAAAATATAAAATAAACTTGCCAAATTTACAGTTAAATTTAGGGATCTATAGCATGCATACCTTAGAGACAGATTTCAAATGAGACTTGACATGCAAGCAGTAGGTTAAAGGAGATAGTTTTTAAAGGATGAAATAATGTGGAAGGCATTTATAACATTTAATCTTTCCAGGCTTTACTTTTTATCTTTTCATATTGTTCTTACGTAGTTCTATTTGAAATCCTTTCCTTGGCTAAGGGATGAAAGTTTAAGGAAACAGAGTGAAAAATCATCCATTATCTGTATAGGATTAGCACATACCCACTTGATCATGTACTGGAGGATACTGTCTTTAAGTTCTTTCTGTACCCACTAGCCATACGTGGCTCTGAGGTCTAACGCTTCTAAAAGCAAACTGGTGTTGTGCTGCAGAATTGCCTTGCATACAGTTCTAGAGCTACTTCATTTTAGTGTAGGTACACCTTTATCTCATGTATGGATTTTCTTAACCATCTAGTCATAATTTGCTCTTAAGGAAATAAAAAACTCCAATAAACAAAAGTGGTACACAATACAATTGCTAATCACTTGCTGACTGATACTCAGCCCAACCTGAGCAGTGATCTGCCCTTCTGGATAACTCCCACCAGTTCATATACTGAATATGATGTGCTGCTGTATGGAATATCCCATTGGCTTGTTTGGGTCAGGTGTCTTGTCTCTGCTTCCTTCAGGCTTCTTGTGCCCCTTGCCATTAGCATAGCATGAGAAACTGAAAAGTCCTTGATCAGGGTAAGTGTTACTTAGCAACAACTAAAAACATAGGTGTGTTATCAGCATTGTTCTCAGGCTAAAGTCGAAAAAACAGCACTGCAACAGCTACTAGGAAGGAGAAAAATAGCTGTTACAGCTGAACCCAGGGCATCCTGTTACACCTAAAAGCAGATCCATAGAATTTTGGTTTGGAAGGGACCTGCTGGTCACACTTCTTCTGATGCAACCCAGCATACAGTTGACTTTCTGGGCTGCAGACACAGGTGCTGGATCACACTTAGCTTCTCACCAACAAATACCCCCAAGCCCTTTTCCTCAGACCTGCTTTCAATCCAGCTTCTATAGAAGCTTTTTCAGCTGCTCTTAACATCCCTTGCCAATTTTAATTCTGTCAGGGCTTTAGGTTTCCTAACCTGGTCCCTGTCTGCTCAGACAATTTCTCCGTATTCCTCCCAGGCTACCTGTTCTTGTTTCTACCCTCTGTAGGCTTCCTTTGTGTTGGTGTTTTTCCAGGAGCTCCTTGTTCATCCACAGAGGCTTCCTGGTATTCTTGCCTGACTTCCTCTTTCTCAGGATTCATTGCTCCTGGGCTTAGAGAAGGTGAGCCTTGAATATTAACCAACTTTCTTGGGCCAAGATTACTGGGTGCCCTCCTCACCTAAGGATCTCAAACTCCACCATGTCATGGTTGCTGCAGCCAAGGTTGCCCTTGGACTTCACACCCCCCACCAGCCCTCCATGTTAGTGAGAACAAGGTCCAGATTAGCCCTCTCATGGTTGGTTCTTCTATTGCTTGGAGAAAGAAGGTAACAGCAGTGTATTGCAGGTAATTCCTGGATTGCTTATGCCCTGCTGTGTTACCCCTCCAACAGACATCTGTGTGGTTGAAGTCCCCCATGTAGACCAGGGCTTGTGAACATGAAGCTGCTCCTATCTGAATGTAGAGGTCCTCATCCACTTTGTCTTCTTGATTGGGTGGCCTGTAGCAGACCCATACTATACTGTCCCTTCCTTTAATCCTGACTCATAAACTCTCAGTTAGCTCCTCATTCATCCTCAGGTGGAGCTCCATGCATCCCAGCTTGTCACTGACATAGAAAGTGACACCCCTCCTCATCTCCCCTGCTTGTCCTTCCTGAAGAACATGTATCCTTCCATTCCAACACTCACCACAGAAACATCCCACCCATCTCCATGATGCAAGTAAGATCTTAGGCCTTCAGGTGTGCACAAGTCTCTAACTCTTCTTGTTTATTCTGCATGTTACCTGTGTTTGCATAAAGGCATTTCAGTTGGGTCCCATTGAAGCTGACTTACTGGCTGGAGTGGCTGAAATTCCTCTTTACTTCTTTTCAGGTGACCTCCTGCTGACCTGAGACATATCCCCTGGGTATCTCCTGCTGGCACCAGCATCCAAATGGTAGGAATGGAGTAGATTGAGGTTCTCCCTCTTCCTTTCTTCAAAAACAAAACTTGTGAATCTTCTATGAAATTCCTGAATCAGGTATTGAATATTCACTTGTCTTACTGTGTTCAGAAAATACTTCTTTATATTCTATAAATTATAAAAACAAAACAAAAACATCAAACATTTTTCCTTTATTTACATGATGTGTTATGTCAGAAAAGGACAGGCACGAAATTTCTTTGCAAAAGCAAAACTATGACCTGCTCCAAAACTGAAACAGATCATTAGTGATCCACAGTTCTTCTCACTTAAACTTTTTTTTCCTAAGCTACAAGCTATGTTCTTCCTATAGCACAATAGACTACTCAATTTGATCAATATATGGTTAAATAGCATGTCTATAGAAATCCATTTCTTCTTTCTTTGCATGTCAGTCCTTGAACAAATCTTTTCCATCTTTCAGAATCTCTAAATGAAAATAAGACATTGAATCTTTGTGTGCCACAGAATTACAGGAATTTGGTTCCTTTTTTCTTTTTCCTGATACTAATTTATCAAATGAAACCATAATGTGTATCCTAGTTCCTTTCACAGGTTTTTGCTTCCTCTTTTCACAAACTTTCCCTGTTTCCACTAAAGGAGAGTAACTGCAACACAGAAGAAGTTGTGGTAAAAAGCTGGATAACAAGTATAGTTTTGACACAACTGCTATCTTGTGATTCCAAATGAAAACTACTGAAGTTAACAAATTCTTGAAACATGCCGAGCTTTCTCCATTCACATTGGAGTCTTCCATCTGCTGTCATCACAGGAATTAAGCTTTTTTTGCTTTTTAAGAGCAGGTTTTACAAGTCAATAACACAGCTATGAAAAGATAGTAATTTGCATTTTTTGCCATATATATACATATGCGGATTTACATAGATGTGCTGTGACTTTGTCTATAAACCACTACTTCCATTTAACTGCCTGTAGACACAATGAAAAGCCAAATACATATTGAAATAGTAAAGCCAAGTTCTCACAACTTATGGAATTATTTATATCTAGGATTAATACATATAGCTGTGCTCAAATTTGAATTCATACTTCTTTGCAAAAGAAGGCATCCAATTCTAAGATTTTCATGAAGGCCTGTTTTTCATTACAAGGCAACTCAAGGTGAACATCTCTTAGCCTGATTATGCTATTGCACGCTACAGTGGTTTGAATCATATTGTATAAACAATACCTGACTTATTTTAAAGTTCTATGATACCATATGTGCTGCACTAACTTGACAGATGGTTATTGATATTTGTTCTCATCTGCATCAACACTAGCTGAAGCATATGCAAAACTCTTAATGATATTAAAGATATGCCAATTAAGATCATATTGAAGTTTCTGATGAAACCTTATAGTGTGCTTCACAAGTTCCACTTCTGAATTTTTCATTGTGATTTTTATATAATTTTTTTATATTGTGTAGCTAAAAATGAAAATTACAATAAACATTATAAAATATATTCAAAGACTTTATTATTTTAAGAAGTTCATTCTAAAGAATAGTCAATCAGTCTGCCACAATGGAGAAATAAAAAGGAAAACTCTAACATACGTACGTATATAAAATTAGAACCTAATTGGAGTTCTGTCTACTTCCTGGTGCTAAGAAACTTGTTATATTCGTAAATTAAAATGAAAGAGTGCATTTCAGGGTAAATAAGAAAATAAATCTCAGACAGAGAGGTGTCTTCCCCACAGGGGACGATTTGCAACAAGGAGGAGCTTAAAAAATAGAAGGCCAAATTCTGCACCAGACGGTATGAAGTATTTTCTATTGTGGGAAACCAGTTTAATGCTGTATTGTAGTGTTTTTAAATCCTAGTAGCCAAGAAAGTATATTTAACAGTATAATGCAGTAGGGGACTTGTGCGCTTTTCCCGATTCAGTAACCAGGCAAAGTAGGCCATTGACTCTCAGTTCTGCAGATGAAGCAGATGCTTCCTACTATTGCCTTATTTTCCTTTCATTAGAAGTTATTTTTCTTCAGAAAAGTAGATAGCATTCCCACACACTAGTAAAAACATTCTACCATCTCTATTAATTAATTGCTTAGGGTAAAGTCCTTTGGCTTAGTATAGTGTAACTGAAATATGAGCACCATTTCCCTTCTGATGACAACTGGAGAGAAAGTAGTCATAGACACACAATGAGCAACATTTTCTTCCATATATTGCAGCAAAAGTCATCAGACCTTAACCATCAGTGCCCTCAAACTCTCTCTCTGTGTCCTAGTTCAAAACGACAATAATGAAAGTTTTTTGCTTCATAAGGAACTCAGAGAATTGTCAAAAATTACTTTAAAACAACAAGATATTATTTCATTTAGCCATACCTTTTAGCCAGTTACTTGGTAGCTACTAAATCAGTTACTGAGAAACTGATGACACTGATGCCAACTTGATGAAGTTTAACCATGCCAAGTGCGAGGTCCTAAACCTGGGCTGGAGCAATCCCAGGCACGCACACAGGTTGGGCAGAGAAGAGATTCAGAGCAGCCCTGCAGAGAAGGACTTGGGGGTGTTGGTCAATGAAAAACTGAACATGAGCCAGCAGTGTGCGCTTGCAGCCCAGAAAGCCAACCATATCCTGGGCTGCATCAAAAGGAGCGTGACCCGCAGGTCGAGGGAGGTGATCCTCCCCCTCTACTCTGCCCTCGTGAGACCTCACTTGGAGTATTGTGTGCAGTTCTGGTGTCCTCAGCATAAAAAGGACATACAACTGTTGGAACAAGTGCAGAGGAGGGCCACGAGGATGATCAGGGGGCTGGAGCACCTCCCATATGAAGATGGGCTGAGAATATTGGTGTTGCTCAGCCTGGAGAAGAGAAGGCTGCGTGGAGACCTCATAGCAGCCTTCCAATACCTGAAGGGGGCCTATAGGAATGCTGGGGAGGGACTCTTCATGAGGGACTGTAGTGAGAGGACAAGGGGTAACAGGTTCAAACTTAAACAGGGGAAGATTAAATTGGATATGAGGAAGAAATTCTTTACTGTAAGGGTGCTGAGGCACTGGAATGAGTTGCCCAGGGAAGTTGTGAATGCTCCATCCCTGGTGGTGTTCAAGGCGGGGTTGGACATAGCCTTGGATGGCATGGTTTAGTGGGAGGTGTCCCTGCCCATGGCAGGGGAGTTGGAACTAGATGATCACAGAATCACAGAATCACAGAATAGTAAGGGCTGGAAAGGACCTCAAGATCATCGAGTTCCAACCCCCCCGCCATGGGCAGGGACACCTCCCACTAAACCATGCCATCTAAGGCTATGTCCAACCCCACCTTGAACGCCGCCAGGGATGAAGCATTCACAACTTCCCTGGGCAACCCATTACAGGGCCCCACCACCCTCACAGTATAGAACTTCTTCCTCAGATCCAATCTAAACCTCCCCTGTTTAAGTTTAAACCCATTACCCCTTGTCCTCTCACCACAGTCCCTCATGAAGAGTCCCTCCCCAGCATCCCTATAGGCCCCCTTCAGGTATTGGAAGGTTGCTATGAGGTCTCCACGCAGCCTTCTCTTCTCCAGGCTGAACAGCCCCAACTTTCTCAGCCTATCTTCATACGAGAGGTGCTCCAGTCCCCTGATCATTTTCGTGGCCCTCCTCTGGACCTGTTCTAACACTTCCATGTCCTTTTTATGTTGAGGACACCAGAACTGCACACAATACTCCAAGTGAGGTCTCACGAGAGCAGAGTAGAGGGGCAGGATCACCTCCCTCGACCTGCTGGTCACACTCCTTTTGATGCAGCCCAGGATACGGTTGGCCTTCTGGGCTGCAAGCGCACACTGCCGGCTCATGTTCATTTTTTCATCAACCCACACCCCCAAGTCCTTCTCCGCAGGGCTGCTCTCAATCTCCTCCCCGCCCAACCTGTAGCTGTGCCTGGCATTGCTCCGACCCAGGTGGAGGACTTTGCATTTAGCATGGTTGAACTTCATCAGGTTGGCATCAGCCCACCTCACAAGCGTGTCAAGGTCCCTCTGGATGGCATTCCTTCCCTCCAATGTATCAACCGAACCACACAGCTTGGTGTCATCGGCAAACTTGCTGAGGGCGCACTCAATCCCACTGTCCATGTCACCCACAAATATGTTGAACAAGACCGGTCCCAACACCGATCCCTGGGGGACACCACTCGTTACTGGTCTCCAGCTGGACACTGAGCCACTGAGCACTACTCTTTGCGTGCGGCCATCCAGCCAGTTCTTTATCCACCGAGTGGTCCACCTATCAAATTGATGTCTCTCCAACTTAGAGAGAAGGATGTCATGGGAGACAGTGTCAAAGGCTTTACACAAGTCCAGGTAGATGACATCAACCGCTCTGCCCCTGTCCATCAGTTCCATAGCCCCATCATAGAAGGTCACCAGATTGGTTAGGCAGGATTTCCCCTTAGTGAAGCCATGCTGGCTGTCACCAAGCACCTTGTTGGTTTTCATGTGCCTTAGCATGCCTTCCAGGAGAATCCGCTCCAAGATTTTGCCAGGCACAGAGGTGAGACTGACTGGTCTGTAATTCCCCGGCTCATCCATTTTTCCCTTCTTAAAAATGGGGGTCATATTTCCCTTTTTCCAGTCATCGGGAACTTCACCTGACTGCCATGATTTTTCAAATATGATGGACAGTGGCTTAGCAACTTCATTTGCCAGCTCCTTCAGGACCCTTGGATGGATTTCATCCGGTCCCATGGACTTGTATACATTCAGGTTCCTAAGGTGGTCCCGAACAAGATCCTCCCCCACAGTGGGCCCAGGGTCCCCACCCTCACCGTCCCTGCATCTGCCTTCCAAGACTTGGGTGGTGTGGTCAGAGCATTTGCCCGTAAAGACTGAGGCAAAGAAGTCATTAAGAACCTCAGCCTTCTCCAAATCCAGGGTAGCCAGTTCTCCCGATAGCTTCTGGAGAGGGCCCACGGTGTCCCTAACCTGTCTCTTATCGGCAATGTACCTATAAAATCCCTTCCTGTTATCCTTAACATCCCTGGCCAAGTTTCATTCTAAGTGGGCCTTAGCTTTCCTAACCTGGTCCCTAGCTTCCCGGACAACATCCCTGTATTCTCCCCAGGCCGCTTGACCTTGCTTCCACCTTTTATAAGCCTCTTTTTTCCTTCGAATTTTGCTCAGCAGCTCCTTATCCATCCAAGGAGGTTTCCTGGCCCTCCTGCTGAACTTCCTTCTAGTTGGGATGCATCGCTCCTGAGCTTGCAGCAGGTGATCCTTGAATATCAGCCAACAGTCTTGGGCCCCCCTGCCCTCTAGGGCTGTATCCCATGGAACCTTACTGAGCAGGTTCCTGAAGAGGCCAAAGTCTGCTCTCTTGAAGTCCAGGGCAGTGAGCTTGCTGCACGCTCTTCTCACTGTCCTGAGGATCTCAAACTCAACCATCTCATGATCGCTGCAATCAAGGCTGCCCTGGAGCGTCACATTCCCAACTAGCCCTTCCCTGTTGGTGAGGACAAGGTCAAGCATGGCACCTCTCCTTGTCGGCTCCTCTATTACTTGCAGAAGGAAGTTGTCTTCCACGCAATCGAGGAACCTTCTGGATTGCTTGTGCCGGGCCGTACCATCCCTCCAACAGATATCAGGGTGGTTGAAGTCTCCCATGAGAACAAGGGCCTGCAAGCGTGAGGCTGCTCCTATCTGCCTATGGAGCGCTTCGTCCAGCAAGTCCCCTTGGTCAGGCGGTCTGTAACAGATCCCCACAATAATGTCACCCATCGCTGTTCTCCCTTTAACCCTGACCCACAAACTCTCTGTTGACTGTTCACCTGTCCCCAGACAGAGTTCCATACTCTCTAGCCTATCCCTAATATAAATAGCAACTCCTCCTCCCCGTCTGCTGGGCCTGTCTTTCCTAAAGAGCCGGTAACCTTCCATTCCAACACACCAGTCATAGGTGCCATCCCACCATGTTTCTGTGATGCCTATGATATCATACCCCCGTAGATGTGCACACATCTCTAATTCCTCTTGTTTGTTCCCCATACTACGGGCATTTGTGTAGAGGCATTTGAGCCGAGATCCAGTTGAAGCCGGCTCATTGGCTGGAGCAGCTGGAATATCCCTACATTGCTCCAAATGTTTACTATAGGTGCTACCAACCGACTGGGTGTGTTGGGATGGAATGATGCCCCCCTCCCCCAACACATCTAGTTTAAAGCATCCTTGACCAGCCTGGCAAGCCTCCTACCAAATCCACTCTTCCCCTTGTTTGTCAGACCAGCTCCACCAGCCCCCAGGAGACCTGGCCTACTATACTGTGTCCCATGGTCAAGGTACCCAAACCCCTGACTATAGCACCACCCTTCTAACCATTTATTAACCTGCCCAATCCTCCTAGCCTTTTCAAGGTCCTGCCCTGTATCCTGGAGAATTGACGAAAAGACAATCTGAGCTCCAGAGCCCCTAACCACCTCTCCCAGAGCCCTGTAGTCCTTCTTTATAGTCTCCAGGCTACTGCTATCTATATCAGTAGCACCCACATGTATTACCAGGAGTGGGTAATAGTCAGTGGGACCGACTAGAGCAGGCAGCTTCTCGGCCACATCCCTGATCCGAGCCCCTGGTAGGCAACACACCTCCCTTGAGGCTGGGTCAGGCCGGCAGATGGGTGCCTCTGTGCCTTTCAGATTAGAGTCCCCGACTACTACGACCCGCCGCTTTTTCCTGGCAGCACCAGTAGTGACCTTCTTTACCAGTGCACTAGCTGGTTGCGCCTGGTGGGAACGCTGTTGCTCATCAGTCCCCTGCAGCATAGCAGAGCGCTGTTGCTCATCAGCCCCCTGCAGGACAGCAAAGCGGTTCTGGGTGGGGACAACAGATGCAGGAGGAAGCCCCCTGCTTTGAATTACCCCCTTCCTCCTTTTTTTGTTGTTTTTTTCTGTTACCTTTTCCCAGCTTCCTGGGTTAGCAGCCTCCTTTCCTGGGTTAGTAGCCTCCTTTCCTGCAGGGGCAACAGTAGACACTCGAGGCCCCGGAACAGTTTGGTCCCGGAGCAAGCAGTGCTGCTCTCCCTCAGCTTCCCTGACACCTTTCATCCTGGTAACAGCTTCCTGCAGTTCAGTCACCTGCTGCAGGAGGGCCTCCACCAGGGAACGCAGAGTGTAGCCCCGCCCATTGCTCACCCTTCCCTTAGGATACCCCGAGCTCTGCACTACAGCCTCCCTTCCCATCGGCTCCGTCTGGGTGCCTACGCTGGCCACCACCGGCGCAGCCAGAGCAGAGCTCCCAGACCGAGCCTTGCTCGTACGGCGAGTGTTCACCATCCCGCTCACCACCCCGCTCGCCTGCCCGCGCGAACTGCCGCGCAAACTGCTTCGAGCCCGTCCTGTTTGCCCGTCCTGTTCGCCGTGCTCCGGGTCGCTCGCGCTCCCTGGGGCAGGTTTTTAACCAGTCAGGTCTGCCGCCGGTCCGGTCCTTTCCAACCCTAACTATTCTATGATTCTATGATTCTTGTTATCCAACTCACACAATAATTAACAGGACACTAGATCCCAATGTATACATGCATTTTGTTTAGCTAGCAAATTTAGCTATGCTATGCATTATAGACCAGGGAAGAAATCCCACATTAACTACGAATTTCTTTTGCTTTGCTTCTGGTACCCACACCACTGCAAGCGCTCTTTTAAAACACATTGAAACAGTGGCTCAACTGTGAACATAGGCAGAAGGAAATAAGACATTTGATACAGAAAATAGACTTTGTTACTGAGAGAAGGAGCATGTCTAGAGAGGAAAAAAACTCTCTAGCAAACCCTCTACTCTCAGATCCAGGTCAAACTATTCAGATAATTACACTAACATTGCTGAGTTTAATTCCGGTACTTATTATCTTTCTTCTCATTCCCATTCTCCATTGTCTCCCAAGCTACTCAACCCATGAAATTGTACAGTTTCTTATTTCCCACGGAAAATCTTTTCCAGAGAGGTTGTTTAGCTTTTTTAAAACATGAACAAATTTATGCAACAATGATTTTCTAGGAAGATCTGGTAACTTTTCCAAGTGTTTTCAAAACTGAACTATGTATCTTAACAGCCTCAGAAGCTTACAGGTGCCCAATTAGTAAGGTATGTGTGCCTATCTTTTAAGTACTCTAAAGCCTCTAAAAAGCCTATAGCTGAAATCCTTGCAAATATTAATGAAAATGCTTGAAAAATGTTGATTTGGAAAAGGTAAATAATATATCAAGTGTAGGTTGCAAACTTAGATACTGAGAAGTTAATGAAATTTAAAGAATTAAAATAAATTTATTTTCCATAACAGTAGATCAGGCTTGTGGAAGAAGAGAAGATACCTGAAGCTTCCTTAATCTCAATGTAGGATCTTAGTCACAAGGGTATTCCATAACATCACCAGACAGAAACTGGAAACAAGACCTAAAAAACTTTGTCTTTTTCCACATTTAATGTTAAGTTGCGTGATAACACTTTCTCCAGAATATATTGGGGAGTGAAGGAGTCTAAAGCAAGATTCAGAGACAGAGAGGGAGAGACTATTTAAGTTGCAACATATGAAGAAAATGGAACTATTGGAACAAGTCAGAGAAGGGCCACAAGGATGATCAGGGGGCTGAAGCACCTCGTGTATGAAGACAGGCTGAGGAAGTTGAGGCTGTTCAGCCTGGAGAAGAGAAGGCTGCATGGAGACCTCATAGCAGCCTTCCAGTATCTGAAGGGGGTATACAGGGATGCTGGGGAGGGACTCTTCATTAGGGACTGTAGTGATAGGACATGGGGTAATGGGTTCAAACTTAAACAGGGGAAGTTCATACTGGATATGAGGAGGAAGTTCTTTACTGCGAGGGTGGTGAGGCACTGGAATGGGTTGCCCAAGGAAGTTGTGAATGCTCCATCCCAGGTGGTGTTCCAGGCTAGCTTGGACAAGGCTTTGGGCGACATGGTCTAGTGTGAGATGTCCCTGTCCTTGGCAGGGGAGTTAGAACTAGGTTATCTTAAGGTCCTTTCTTTCATCCCCAATCATTCTATGATTCTATGATTCTAAGTCTAGAAATGTTTTTACTTTCATAATTTCTGAGAGGAGTGCAAGAATCACATTGGCACTTCAGCCTACCATCTAGGAGCCAAATGAAAATATGAGTTTCTAATCTCACCTTTTATCATGTTGGAAAAGCATGCTTTTTGGTTCAATTTGTGGTGAATAAAATGAGAAAAGTTAGTGAGCTACTCAGCTGTCAGTTTATTGATTTTTTTTCTAGTAGAGGTTTGGATCTTTATCTTCTACAAATGTTCATAAATATCTTCTGAATTGAAAACATAAAGGTTTCTTACTCTGTTTGCAGAAGGTGTCCACATATTCTTTGCTAGCCTTCATTGCTTTTCCACAGCTGTGTAGTGTTTCTTACTACCATGCTTTGTACCACAGGATATGATAGACGTGAACATATAGAATAGAAATCATGTGGGAACAAGTTAGTCTGAGATAGATTCTGAGCAGCATTCTACATTGTTACATTGTCAACTTCATTACCAGCTTAAATACTGACTGTTCACTGGAGAATTTTTTAACAAAATAATTGGACACAAAATAAAATTGTCATTCTACCAACCGAATGTGAGATACAGATAACATTAGTGACAACATAAATAAGACTGCTCAGCATAAATGTAGTTCAGACACATATAAAGACATGTAATCATACACTTTGGCATATGCTACATATATGAAACACTTCAAAATAACTATACTTAACATTCAAGTATTATTTGAGTTTATTTAATACAAACAAGAATGGGAATGTGAAAAAAAAAATTAATTTTGGCCTTGATTTCTCTGTACACCTAAAAGGGCAACAACTATAAATCTGAATATTTTTTTTGATGTCATGATATTGCCAAAACTAAATCCCTTTGATTATTACTATTGATTTCCAGCAGACACTTTTTGACTTTAAATGTAAATCTTTTCAACTTTACCCTTTGTATTAAGAGCTGCATCTCTTTATATCTAGCCTCAGCACTGACAAAAACTGTTTCTTCAAGGAAGATGAATCAATAGCAATTAATCTTGCAGTATAATAATTATTACACTACATAAATAGTAGTAATAATTTGTAATGAAAATATTTTTGAATGGATGAAGATCACATTGGATAGTGCTAGTACTCTAGCATAATAACTTGTATTTATTTATAAAATGAGAAATAATGATAAAGCAAAGCCTCTGCCAGGGAATGCTAATGTAAATAGATACACCTGCAGATGTATAGATTCAGAAACATAAACAGAAATGCATTTTTTATAAGCATCCTTTAAAATTAGAAAATTATTTTATTAAAAATTCTGACAACTGTGAATGTTTCACTTAAAAAATTCACTAGCAGATGGAACGATAAATTCATTCCATTAATAACCATATCTTTTTGATACTTCTCCAAAATCTTAAAACGTGATTCAATATTTGATGTCAGCTTTCTGTTTTCTTCCACGTGCCAAAGACCGCCAGAAAGCTACAATCAGTTATGATTACCTGAGCTTTGGTATTGTTGTGGAAATATTCTTAACTTTTTGGAAAATTTCCATTTTTTGTTTGCAAAGACAAAACAAATAATAGCATGTAAAAAATAAGTCACAGTATAATTAACAGATGAATATGTGAGCAATTATCCATGACACTGTCTTCTCTACATAAAAAATAATGTATCTTTCAAAACCTATCCACCTCTTGGATGATGAATCTCAATAAATAAATAGTGTTGATTTAGTTCTCACCAGCACAAAGGCATATAAAATAATGTTCAGCAAGTAAAAAAAAGGGATAGGGAAGAAAAGGTTTGAGGAACTTGTCTTCAAAGGAGGCAACAGCTCAGAGGCTGGCTAGGCAACAGTTAACTTGTAGGAGCTAGTTGTCTTTGCATCACTTGGGTTTTTTACTCATTTTTTCCCTTAATAAGCTATCTTTATCTAGACCTACAAGTTTTCTCACTTTTGCTCTTCCTATTCTCTTCCCCATCTCACTGAAAGTAGGGGAGGGAAAAGCAGCTGCGTGTGTGCTGAGCTGCTGGCTGGGTTGAACCCACTGCAGCACTGAGTAATTTCAGACAAATTTGATGCATCCTGTATTCCCAGATGTTGCTACAGTTTGTGTACAAAGACCTTGCTAATGTCTGTACTGACAGAGGGGATGCAAAATAAACTCCTTCCTTTGATCTGTCAAAGAATCTACATAGCATCATGAGTTTAAAACTCAGACTGTGGGAAAGCAAACTTCCTTTATCTCTTTTCTGATGCTATAGCCTGTGTATTTACAGTAATTTCTCCTACTTGCACTATTTTTTGCTGAAGAGCTGTTTCTATTCATTTTTACATTGTAGGGATACAGATGGGATAAAAGGAGCTTCAGAAGAATTGTTTTAGACTCAATTGTTTTAGGAACCGTCAGATGAGGTCCATTAATTTACATGTTAAACCTGGGATGCTGTGCTTAAGACAGGAAACATGACTGCCATTTGATACCAGATATTTATCTCCTGGTGCAACACTCATAGATCCCCATTTCTCTACAGTGTCCAAGCTGTAATAACTGTGCATTGCAGAGCCAAGTTGAAAAGATATTTCAAGCTCCTTTGTAGGACTGCAGTATTGCTTGCATTTGCAAATGCAACCTCAGTAAACTAAAACATATCTAGATTTATCTGCTCTCATCTATGATGTGTTATGCTTTCTGATCAAAATACACTGTCACTTGAAATGGAGGCGTCAGGCTTACTCAGGTATAGTGAAGTCATCCAAAGAGATTAGAAGAGGAGAGGGAAAATGAGCTGACCAAGAAATATAGTCTATGAAAGACAATCGTGCCAAAAGGAAGAACACAGAAGTCTCCAGAATGTGGCAGACTATGGATTCATTTCTTCACCTTGTACCACAGAAGTTGGAGGCATACAGACAGTGGGTAGTTCTAAAGTGAAAAGCTGAAGTGGTTTCTTTGCTATCATTCCTCAGTAAACAGCTGACTTATGCTTAGACCAAGGATCACATGCTGCAAGCTCAGGAGCAGTGCATCCCAACTAGAAGGAAGTTTAGCAGGAGGGCCAGGAGACCTCCTTGGATGGATAAGGAGCTGCTGAGGAAAATTCAAAATTAAAAAGAAGCTTATAAAAGGTAGAAGCAAGGACAGGTGGCCTGGGAACAATACAGGGTTGTTGTCCGGGAAGCTATGGACCAGGTTAGGAAGCTAAGGCCCACTTAGAATTAAACTTGGCTAGAGATGCTAAAGATAACAGAAAGGGATTCTATAGATACATTGCAAATAAAAGACAGACTAAGGACAATGTGAGCCCTCTTCAGAAGCTATCGGGAGAACTGGCTACCCTGGATTTGGAGAAGGCTGAGGTTCTTAATGACTTCTTTGCCTCAGTCTTTACCGGCAAATGCTCTAACCACACCACTCAAGTCTTGGAAGGCAGACACAGGGACTATGGGAATGAATACCCTGGGCCCTCTGTAGGAGAGGATCTGGCTCGAGACCATCTTAGAACCTGAATGTATACAAGTCCATGGGACCGGATGAAATCCATCTGTGGGTGGGTCCTGAAGGAGCTGGCAAATGAAGTTGCTAAGCCACTGTCCATCATATTTGAAAAATCATGGCAGTCAGGTAAAGTTCACGATGATTAGAAAAAGGGAAGTATAACCCCCATTTTCAAGAAGGGGAAAATGGATGAGCAGGGGAACTACAGGCCAGTCAGCCTCGCCTCTGTGCCTGGCAAAATCTTGGAGTGGATTCTCCTGGAAAGGCATGCTATGACACATGAAGCACAACAAGTTGCTTGGTGACAGCCAGCATGGCTTCACTAAGGGGAAATCCTGCCTGACCAATCTGGTGACCTTCTATGATGGGGCTACGGAACTGATGGACAAGGGTAGAGCAGCTGATGTTATCTACCTAGAATTATGCAAAGCGTTTAACACTGTCCCACACTAAATCCTTGTCTGTACATTGGAGAGACATCAGTTTGATAGATGGACCACTTGGTGGATAAAGGACTGGCTGGATGGCCACACACAAAGAGTTGTGCTCAATGGCTCAATGTCCAGCTGGAAACCAGTAACGAGTGCTGTCCCTCAGGGATCGGTGTTGGCACTGGTCTTCTTCAACATTTTTGTTGGTGACATGGGGAGCGGGATTGAGTGTGCCCTCAGCAAGTTTGCCGATGACACCAAGTTGTGTGGTTCGGTTGATATGTTGAAAGGAAGGAATGTCATCCAGAGGGACCTTGACACGCTTGAGAGCTGAGCTGCTGCCAACCTGATGAAATTTAACCATGCCAAGTGCAAGGTCCTGCCCCTGGGTTGGAGCAATGCCAGGCACACATACAGGTTGGGCAGAGAAGAGCCTCAGAGCAGCCCTTCAGAGAAGGACTTGGGGGTGTTGGCCAATGAGAAAATGAACATGAGCCAGCTTCAGTGTGTTCTAGCAGCCCAGAAGGCCAACCGTATCCTGGGCTGCATCAAAAGAAGCACGACCAGCAGGTCCAGGGAGGTGATCCTGCCCCTCTACTCTGCTCTTGTGAGTCCCCACTTGGAGTATTGCATGCAGTTCTGGTGTCCTCAACATAAAAAGGACATGGAACTATTGGAACAAGTCCAGAGGAGCGCCATGAGGATGATCAGGGGGCCGGAGCACCTCCCGTATGAAGATAAGCTGAGAAAGTTGGGACTGTTCAGCCTGGAGAAGAGAAGGCTGCATGGAGACCTCATAGCAGGTTTCCAGTATCTGAAAGGGGCCTATAAGGATGCTGGGGAGGGACTCTTCATTAGGGACTGTGGTGAGAGAACAAGGGGTAATGGGTTCAAACTTAAACAGGGGAAGTTTAGATTGGATATGAGGAAGAAATTCTTTACTGTGAGGGTGGTGAGGCCCTGGAATGGGTTGCCCAGGGATGTTGTGAATGCTCCATCCCTGGCAGTGTTCAAGGCCAGGTTGGACATTGCCTTGGGTGGTATGTTTTAGTGTGAGGTGTCCCTGCCCATGGCAAGGGGGTTGGAACTAGATGATCTTAAGGTCCTTTCCAACCCTCACTATTCTATGATTCTATGATTCTATAATAAATATCAAATATATTTCTTTAAGAAAACCAAAGAAATAAAGGCTTTTAGGGAAATTATTTTATGAGGAAATCATCTTCATTGTTATGTTTAATTAAAACTTGGTACTGTTATCTTATTATTATGTTATATATGTTATTATAATAATTTTGTTATTATCTTATTATTTACGAAATAGATATATGTGATTGGATAGTTCTGGAAAAGTTATGTAGCACATACTGGAGGATAGGACAGGTAATGCTGAGTACACTGAGAATATTATGTTGAGTCTAACAAGAATGAGTTTAGAGCTCATTCAGGTTGCTTGGAAGGCTGTGGTTTCAGGGCAGAATAGTTAGCCAGTAAAAGAAGGAATAAGATAGATTTCAGAAGCAAAGCTAAGGGCGTGAAAGACTGTATAAAGTTTTTAAACGTTTTATGATATTATCATCTGTAACAGCAAATAATAGCAAAGAATTCTTCTATTTATAATCTGCAGTGTTCCTTATCTTCTCCACTTCAACTGCATCAATTAAAATAGGAAGAATCAATGAGGATTAAAAAATAATTTTTATATGATCACTGTTATTTTCTCCTAATTCTTACATTGAAATGACATTTTGACAGTCGCAAATTTTTCTGAAACATGCAAAAGCCACTGGAAGTTCAGCTCTGACAGATTTTATAGCCTGTATCATAGAATCATAGAATAGTTAGGGTTGGAAAGGACCTTAAGATCATCTATTTCCAACCCCTCTGCCATGGGCAGGGACACCTCCCACTAAACCATGCCATCCAAGGCTATGTCCAACCCCGCCTTGAACACTGCCAGGGATGGAGCATCCACAACATCCCTGGGCAACCCATTCCAGTGCCTCACCACCCTTACAATAAAGAATTTTTTCCTCATATCCAATCTAAACTTCCCCTGTTTAAGTTTGAACCCGTTACCCCTTGTCCTCTCACTACAGCCCCTAATGAAGAGTCCCTCCCCAGCATCCCTATAGGCCCCCTTCAGGTATTGGAAGGCTGCTATGAGGTCTCCATGCAGCCTTCTATCAAATGTCATGTATATATATATAGGCACTGTGATTATAATACAATAAATTACAGTATTTCCCAGTTTAATCAATAGAAATGGAAAGCCTAAGATCCTCAAAAGAAGGTTATAAAACAAAAAATATTAGTATGGGGAACAGAGGAGAACACCTGAAACCATTGAAGGAGTAGATGGCAGAATGCTTTAAAGCTGCTTGAATTAAGACAGATATATTTTTCTCATTCTGTTGCAGACACAAAAGAGGGATATTACCCTTTGTTTAAGAGCAGTTCTGAAGCAAACACTATACATTATCAACACCCAGTCTTAAATCTGAAGTACTGTTAGAGAAAACTCTTCAGGCATGTAATCTATCTACTATTACATACCACAAAAGTAGACTCTAATACACTACTAAATTGGATCAGGTGATAACCTTAGGAACCTGAATGTATACAAGTCCATGGGACCGGATGAAATCCATCTGTGGGTGGGTCCTGAAGGAGCTGGCAAATGAAGTTGCTAAGCCACTGTCCATCATATTTGAAAAATCATGGCAGTCAGGTGAAGTTCCCCATGACTGGAAAAAGGGAAATATAACCCCCATTTTTAAGAAGGGGAAAATGGATGAGCAAGGGAATTACAGACCGCTCAGTCTCACCTCTGTGCCTGGCAAAATCTTGGAGTGGATTCTCCTGGAAGGCATGCTAAGGCACATGAAAACCAACAAGGTGCTTGGTGACAGCCAGCATGGCTTCACTAAGGGGAAATCCTGCCTGACCAATCTGGTGACCTTCTATGAAGGGGCTACGGAACTGATGGACAGGGGCAGGGCAGCTGATGTCATCTACCTGGACTTGTGTAAAGCCTTTGACACCATCTCACATGACATCCTTCTCTCTAAGTTGGAGAGACATCAATTTGATAGGTGGACCACTCGGTGGATAAAGAACTGGCTGGATGGCCGCATGCAAAGAGTAGTGCTCAATGGCTCAGTGTCCAGCTGGAGACCAGTAACGAGTGGTGTCCCCCAGGGATCGGTGTTGGGGCTGGTCTTGTTCAACATCTTTGTGGGTGATATGGAGAGTGGGATTGAGTGTGCCCTCAGCAAGTTTGTTGATGACACCAAGCTGTGTGGTTCGGTTGATAAGTTGGAGGGAAGGAATGCCATCCAGAGGGACCTTGACACGCTTGTGAGGTGGGCTGACGCTAACCTGATGAAGTTTAACCATGCTAAATGCAAAGTCCTCCACCTGGGTCGGAGCAATGCCAGGCACAGCTACTGATAGGGCGGGGAGGAGATTGAGAGCAGCCCTGCGGAGAAGGACTTGGGGGTGTGGGTTGATGAAAAAATGAACATGAGCCAGCAGTGTGCGCTTGCAGCCCAGAAAGCCAACCGTATCCTGGGCTGCATCAAAAGGAGTGTGACCAGCAGGTCGAGGGAGGTGATCCTGCCCCTTTACTCTGCTCTCGTGAGACCTCACTTGGAGTATTGCGTGCAGTTCTGGTGTCCTCAACATAAAAAGGACATGGAAGTGTTAGAACAGGTCCAGAGGAGGGCCACGAAAATGATCAGGGGACTGGAGCACCTCTCGTATGAAGATAGGCTGAGAAAATTGGGGCTGTTGAGCCCGGAGAAGAGAAGGCTGCGTGGAAACCTCATAGGAACCTTCCAGTACCTGAAGGGGGCCTATAGGGATGCTGGGGAGGGACTCTTCATGAGGAACTGTAGCGATAGGACAAGGGGTAGTGGGTTCAAACTTAAACAGGGGAGGTTTAGATTGGATCTGAGGAAGAAATTCTTTACTGTGAGGGTGGTGAGGCCCTGGAATGGGTTGCCCAAGGAGGTTGTGGATGCTTCATCCCTGGCGGCGTTCAAGGTGGGGTTGGACATAGCCTTGGATGGCATGGTTTAGTGGGAGGTGTCCCTGCCCATGGCAGGGGGGTTGGAACTCGATGATCTTGAGGTCCTTTCCAACCCTTACTATTCTATGATTCTATGATTCTATGGTAAGAATAAAAAGTACAAAGGTGAAAAATCAGCAAACTAGAAAATTAAATTGGAAGAAAAAACAAAGGTAGGGAGGAACTAGTAAGACAAGGATTTCCTTACATATCTTTCCACTAAGCCTTACATTAGCTGCTAGAAAGCTTCTATTTTCCATTTATTAAGAGTAACACTTTGCAATTTGTGGAAAAAAGATTTTTTTTTTTTTTTAAATAGAATATCCAGCATATGAAAAGAGGTCATAATAGGCCTGTGGCAGATTATATAGGAAAAAGATAAGTTCTTGTCACTGCATCATATTTTGCTGGGGAAAAAAAGATAAGTTCTTGTAACTGCATCATATTTTGCTGGGGAACAGAGGCTGTTAAAAATGTGAAGTAATATTTTATAACTTCAGAATAAAATCAGTGAAATGGAATGAAAATATTATGAGAGTCAACAGATGTAGCATGTAGAGTTGCATATTTTCTTCAGTATGTCTTTGCTGGATGGGACAGGATGCAAGCTGCTTTGCACATTCCATTCAATTTACTGAAATCAACAATGTCTTGGACAATGACATGCAAGAAGGTAGTAAACTTATTCTATAACCTGGTTTTTAACTTCATTCATGCAGGGTATATTCATGTTTAAGAACATTCATGCATGGTACAAGAGATCTTGAAATGCAAGTTGTCTAGAAAAATGTATAAGAGGTTCTATCATTTCTTGTATAACTCGTAGAATGATACTGATTGGGTAAAAATGGAAACAAAACTAACCTCTCTGTTCCTCTGTGGACACGGGATACCTCATAACATCACAAAGGTTTGGCAAAAGGAAGAATACCACCCATACTTATCTTTCCAAGTATGAAATGTTCAAGCATACTTAAAGAAAATTAAATTGAAATAAATGCAGAACATGAGAGCAATTTCAAAATATTATTTTTATCAGTAGAAGCAACTTTTTAATGTCAAGTTTCAGTAAAGGACTTGGAGCATACATTGAAAATTGCAATCTAGAAATTCCCATGCAGCTGCCACTGAATCTTTAATGGTGCCTAGGCTAAATCCTTGTCTCACTTTTTGACTAGCCAATATCTTTGGGACTGGAGATGCACCTCTGTACATGCCCAGTTCCCCAAGTCTGGGCAGTTAAATACCTAATCTGTCAAAGTGTCAAATTTGTCTTTCTCACAAAGCGGAAATTGAGCATCTACTAATTTTAATTCTTAGCTAAGTGTTCAAGAGAAGGTGATGCTGCTGTTGCATTCTCCACATCTGTTTTATTTTGTCCCAACACCAAGCAAATAAAATTTTAAACTAAAGAAAATGTAAAAAATATGTTAATAAAATATACTAATATTGTATTATCTCGACAGTTTTGAAAACACATGTACGTATCCTTCTATTCAGAAGTGGGTTTTGACCTACGGACAGCAACTCAGGGCTGACCACTTACATTATTTGAGAAGGAATATAGAGTGAGTCCAACTCTAAATGCCTCTTGTATTCATAGATTTCCAAAATTTCTTTGCTATAAGTCTGTGAAGAATATGTTAAATAAAATCATAGCTCTATTACGATACTTTCCTAACTTTTGAGACTGCCCTATAGCTAGAAATAATGCGTATTACTTCACAACAGAAACTGATGAAGCTGTCTTTAGATTTATTTTGCTTTCTAGCAGCAAGAATCAGTAGTTTCAAGACAAACATCAGTTGATGAGCCCCAGTATTATTCACTAATCTGCGTCATATCCAATCATTCAAACATCAGTTGCTACAGAATTATTCTTTTACTACTTGTTCTCAAAAATACCATTTTTCACTTGTGTTTTCACTACATGAATGCCATATAGACCTGTGTTACAAACAATTAGTTAAAACCTTGCAATTGTAAGTACTTTCTCTTAATGCAGACAAATAAAATTCAGTCATCCTGTAGCCTAACACTGTCAGAAGAATTTAAAAGAACCATCTCTCTCAAAAACCTAAATTAATGTAGACAACCAGCATGCTTAGTGTGACTACAAGATTTAGAAAAAAGAGAGAGGGTTAGAGGGTGAGATAAAAAATAATCATTCCTATAGTATATGTATAGAATTAACAAACAAACAAAGTCTGCCAAAGTTTAGAAATACTGCCATTGGAATAAAAGGGTTAAATAATCCCATGTAACAGGATGCAGAGCCAGGGAAATGTTGTGATACAATAGAATTACAAATTAGGTGTTCTAAACTTATTCTAGCACAGAAAAGAGTACATTCTGAACTCTAAGTACTAAATAACTAATGCTGACTAATATGATTGGTAAGTATGTCAGCAAAAAACTGCAAGTGCTAAGTTAAATTTTCAATATATGTCAGATGTCTTTGATAAAGGCGCACAAATCCTCTCAAGTGAGGGGTCTACTTGACACCCATGTACAAACACACATGCACACAAAGAAGAAAAAGCAAACCAAAATCTCCTCTTCATTCAAAGCAGGAAGCTGCCTCCAAAGGATAGTTCCAAGAATGCAGACATGCATGAGAAAGAGCCATAAATTAGCAGGTGGAAAGAATGGCACACAAAGGGCTATTAAATGATTTTGTGATAGCTAACTCCTCAATAGAGAGTTGAGCGAAACCAAAAGCCCTTTGAAAGCATTCATGCATGGAGAAAACGTATTTTTTGAGAGAGTTGTAGTTTGGGGGGGTAGGGTGAAGGCAGCATTAATTAGAGACTGTTGCCAGGCAAAATACATGAATTAAATTCCCCTTTGACATGGTTTTGCAATGTACAGACAAAAAGTCCACTCACCTCAAAGACATTGCTATAGTCCCTTCATTACTGTATAAACATGTATTAGCAATGCCACTGAAGCTGTTATACATCCTGCACCTTTTAATAATGTGTGCAGGGAGTCATTACAGGAGCAGGGAGAAAGAAAAGGTGAAAATGATGCAAATACATTAAGATGCCAGAATGTAAACAGTTTTCTCTCTCCTGAGCCTCTTATACATGTCTGAAGTAAATGTAGTCTCTCAGTGAAGCCAGTGATCTTATCTCATGTTTTCAGCAGTCCAATGCAGTCCCAGAGGCACACGAAAAATTAGTGCTCATTGCTGTTATCTTTTCTTACTTAAAGAAAATGCAGCATTGATGAATACGGAGAAAAACCTTGTGCCTGTCTGATAAGACAGCATCCCTCCAAGCATTTTGTGTCTGTAAAGTGCAAATGAACATATTGAAGAAGGAGGAATTGAAAGTCTCAGGTTTGGGGTAACTTCTTTGAAATTCCAAATATAAAGAATATGAGGAAGATCAGTAAAAGCCTAAAGCTACAAACCTTTGGAAATCATATCCAAGGCATCCAAACAATAAAGTAAACTACATCAGCAGTATATTCTGAAAATTCTTAGTGCCTCCATCTGATACTTGCAAAGCAAAGGTAAAGTCAAAGACAGATGGGGCCAGCTATAGATTTGAAACTGTAATTTTTGTTTACTGACAAAAGCTGTATGTTCCATCCTTTCAAACTGAGCCTCTACCTTTAGACAGAAAGGACTAGAGAGCAATAGCAAGAATGATTTGTAAACATGCAGCTGTATTTCTTGACATGATGTGGCTCATTAAAGAGAGTTGCATGAATTTTTTTTTTATTTACTATAAATGCAAGCTTTCATGGAACTCAAAATAAACTGCAATAAAAGGATTTTTTTTTAAACATGAGAAAAATTGGTAGTCTCACTGAAGGAAAACAAAAACATTTATTTTTCTGCTCTTCAGTTTTTCTGTATTCACATTTATTTCTCAGTAAGTTGTTTGCTGAAATCCCTAAATTGGTGAGACATAAAGAAACATTGTCTTATGATGTATCTACTTCTAGGTACAAGGTAATGTATACTTTTCTTAGGTATATATAAAGCAGTCATCACTAACGGTCTAAGTGTGTGTGAATGATGAACTCTAAAGATACTCTCAAAACTGACAAAAGGTCCAATAATAACTTGATTTTCTGAAGCACTGGAGGGAGCAAAAACACCTGTTTAAATTCACCATGATGTTTACTTTAGATGAAGGTGGAACAGTAGGTGACTTTGCTGTCATTGTAGCTTGTGATGAGTTAGTGAAATGAATTCAATGACCCATGAGGTCATGCTGAACTCAAAAAGGACAACCAGGATGATTACTACACTCCACATTCTACACTGGCATTTTAGAATAAAAAAACCCTGCAACTTTGTAACCTGCATGCTTTCCTGCAGAAAATCAATATAATAAATTTATGACTACCTCTACAGTAAGGGATGCTTTTTCAAGTTTAGCATTTAAAACATCATTAAAAGTTAGTACTAAAACCAATGTTTATGTGTTTGTCTAGACATGCATTTAAATTCCAACACCTAAAGGATGTCGGTGAAAGAGAGACTTTGGTATATATATTAATTTACTATACTCTATTAGCATACTATGTGGGATTAGGAATACAAAATTGCCAGGATTTGGATTGAAGAATGGCTGTAGTTTAAGCCTTTTGATTAGGTTTGCAATTCTGTCATCCTTATTAACTTTATACTCTATTTCTTTCTTTATAGGCATTTTATAGCATCCAGCACATCTATATTTCATTGTGCAACAGTGACGTTACTTTGATATCAGTGCAATGTACAACATGGGGAGGATATTAAAACAGAACCCAAAACGCCTCTAACTGTTGGTTCAAGAACAGAAGCAAACAATTAGATTAGATCATCCTATACGGCGTGATATCCATCATGGTGTATTACTATGAACACAGAAAACTCTACTAGGCACGAGTCTGCACTTAGGTTATAAAACAATATAGAAAGGAACAGAAAATTTAAATATAAAATTAAGAAAATTTCAACTGATGAGACATTATCCATCTCGATTTTGGTCGGCTTTAACTGTATACGAACTGGGACATCATGCTATATCAGCAAAATGCACCTTTTTCCCCCTGTAGCTGTTATTTAAATAACTCCCTGGCAAGAGATTCCACTAATAATTGTGGTGATGATAATAATAATAATTCTACATAATTATTCTGGGTCTTTGCTCCAGAATATGTATTATCAGAATGGACATGAAGTTTTTAAAGAGCCGATTAAGCATCACATTTTATAACATGTTTCTCTGCAAATATACTGCATTATAACAGCAGACCAAACAAAGCAATAATGAGGAACTGTATATTTATTTCCTTTTGCTCTTTGGCAGTTAGCAGGTTTAGGTACCTGTCGTGGTTTAAGAACAGCCAATAACTCAGGACCTGGCAGCCTCTCTCTCACTCCCCCCCCCCCCCTTCCTGCCCCCTGCTCCCGAAGGGATGGGGAGGAGAATCGAAAGAATGCAACTCCCACGGGTTGACATAAGAACAGTCCAGTAACTAAGGTATAAGACAAACCACTACTGCTACCACCAATAATAAGAATGACAAGGGAAATAACAAGGGAAGAGAATACAACCGCTCATCACCTGCCGACCGATACTCAGCCTGACCTGAGCAGCGATCTAGTCCTTCCGGGTAACTGCCTTTCAGTTTATGTAGTGGGCATGACGTACTGTGGTATGAAATACCTCTTTGGTTAGTTTGGGTCAGGTGTCCTGTCTCTGCTTCCTGCCGGCTTCCCCTCCTCCCTGGCAGAGCATGGACTCAGGAAATCCTTGGTCAGCGTAAACATTACTGAGCAGCAACTAAAAGCATTGGTGCTATCAGCGTTGTTCCCAGGCTGAGAGTCAAAAACACAGCAATGCACCAGCTGCTAAGAAAGAGAAAAATGACTGCTGCTGCTGAACCCAGGACACAGTACCCAACAGAATTTCCGTTGAGCTTTGTCCTTGTCTGCAAATAATGGGACAGATGTTACCTACCCTGCTACTATCTTAAAGCATTTGAGACATTGTTTGGGAGGAAAAGTGTTACAGAGGCTCATAATTTTGAACTTACCTGAAATGCAACTTGCTATTCCAGTTATAATTTATGGCATTAGCAAATTCATAGTAATTTTATTTTCTTTCTGGTTTGGCCAAACTCAGTTTACTGTCACACTTTTTGCAGTAGTGACTGTACTTTAAACAGCCTTTACACATGAATGCCTCACTACTAGCCAAGACCCAAGCCGCTGTCTGGCATATTTCCTGACAGATCAGCCAGCTGTCCAAAGCCCTCAAGGCTTATGACCAGGTGACAGTTCCTTCTGCTTCAGAGCAAAAACCAAGCACTCTGTGTCTGGGATTAGAAAGAAAGAGTCTCTGCGGGCAGCTTGTTTTAGCATCCCCTCAGAAACAGCTGGTGCTTGCTTACAAGGCAGAAAGAATTACAGACCAGGTTGAATATAGGGTTCTGATCTACATCTGCTCCTGAAGTGATGTGCCCTGAGCCATCAACAGGAAAGAGGTCAGACCCATACAAGTGGATGCAATAATCAGAGAAGCGTGGTTTCATCCACTGTTTTTTAACCTATCTGCATTCATCATTTTCTACCAGGACGTATTTACCTGAGCATGACATTATGCTGATCCTTCATTTCTACTTTTTATATATCTGTATTTAATTGCAAAAGAGGCGGCTAAATCAAGCACTGTGAATGTAGATGGTGACAATCTTAATGAAGAAGCAGAGATAACAAAATTCTTTATCCATTGAAAAAGCACATGATGTGTTAAAGTTATCAGACTACATCAGGCTTAAGGGGCATTTAATGTCAACAGAGCAGATATACCATAGAAAGCTGATGGGAGCTCCGGGAACCTTCAGTGTTAAATGTTCTCTTCTATAATAATGGGTGCTGACATCAATCTCAGGACTGCTGATACAAATGTGAAAGAAACTCTTGCAGTGTACACAGATTAAAGTTGCAGAGAAAAGCAGGGGTCCAAATCAAAGTCTTAGTGTTCTGTCACTGAAACCTCGCTGCCCAAAGTGCAATATCTCACTTATCAAAAAATAGAATCTAGCATGACATTCAAACGTTCACATTTTTGGTGTTATCAAAAAGGTTTATACTAAAAAAAAAACCTATTTTTCCTTCAGGTTACTAGAGTGGAATCTCATCTTTTTTTTGTTTTCCTTCCTGTTCTTTTCTAAAGAGCAATGTTTACTTCAGAGCAATTGGCTTCCAGACAGAGTAACTTCCTCTGCAAATATAGTGATACAGTAGCACTTCAGTGCTTGTTTGCAGCTCCCAGGGGGGGCTCTCATGTCTAAAGAAAAATAAACCAAAACACATTTATGTTTCCAAGTTGCTTCCTCAAGTTATTTATGGATAAAAGTGCACTTG
This sequence comes from Amazona ochrocephala, assembly GCA_039720435.1. NCBI lineage: Eukaryota > Metazoa > Chordata > Aves > Psittaciformes > Psittacidae > Amazona > Amazona ochrocephala. Next base: position 28,411,866 of record CM077882.1, read on the forward strand.
TAGGATGGCATCAACATTTGTAAACAACATGATGGCATTAGGGTCAGATAACAAGCCACTGTAGAAGTGGATAAATGAAATACAAATCTAAGTTTTAACATGTAAAAGCTGCTAGGATTTTATCAGACACTTAACTCTGACTGGCTTGTTTAGACTGTTCTGAAGACCTCTGCCAAAATGTTTTATGGTACTTTTGGGATCTAAACAGAATTATGTTGTCAGAAGTGATTTATACAAATAGAGACAGATTTCTAAACATATCTTCAAGCATGAAGTTTTGATTAATGTAGCAGGATTTACAAAAGAAAGAATGTAAAGCAATTTCAAAAAGCACTTTAAATACTGCAAGCTTATAAAAACAGAATTATACACCTGACCCACGAAAACAATCTAAAGAAAGTGAAGTACATACATTGCATATAAAGTTGCTGGGTAAAAATAGTGTCCCTAGGAGAACTTTTGACTTGGCATTGAATAAACTTAATATTTCTGGTGAGATCTACTGCAGCAAGGGCCTTTTATATTACTTTTAAGGATCTTGGTGCCTTAATTCAGTTTAAAACCTTATTTCAGTTACCTACAGTCCCTTTCTGGATATGATACTTATTGGCATGGATTTTGGTGATTACTATATAGACAAGCCATTTAGGTAGTATTATTTATTTTTAATCACGTTACATGCTTTTTATAAGATGTTTGTTGTTGTTGTGGGTTTTTTTCCTTTCTTTCTTTCTTTCTTTTTCTCTTTCTTTCTTTCTTTCTTTCTTTCTTTCTTTCTTTCTTTCTTTCTTTCTTTCTCTCTTTCTTTCTTTCTTTCTTTCTTTCTTTCTTTCTTTCTTTCTTTCTTTCTTTCTTTCTTTCTTTCTCTCTTTCTTTCTTTCTTTCTTTCTTTCTCTCTTTCTTTCTTTCTTTCTCTCTTTCTTTCTCTTCTCTCTTTCTCTCTTTCTTTCTTTCTCTCTTTCTTTCCCTCTTTCTTTCTCTCTTCCTTTCTCTCTTTCTTTCTCTCTTTCTTTCCCTCTTTCTTTCTCTCTTTCTTTCTCTCTTTCTTTCTCTCTTTTGGTTGGCTGGTTGGTTGGTTGGTTGGTTGATTGGTCGGTTTGTTTTTTTGTATGCCTAGGTACTTACATTCCTGAAAGTCCTTCTATATTCAAGTCCTATTGTTTGCTAATGACCTAAAAGCCATGTATACCACTGTTTTTAGAGTCCAGTGCTAAGCTGGTATTACTATCTACGTACCTCTCCCCATTCAACTCATGCATGTGCTCTTTATCTGTCCTTCCTGGACAAGTCAGGAAGGAGGGAAGAACAAAAAAGGAGGATTTAGTTTGATCTCTGCTTTGGACCCCATAGATTTTATGGATGTGACCAAAGAAGCTTGACTCAAAAATTGCTACCCCTTATTCCCATTGGCCTTGTACCTTTTTTTCCCTACACCTATTTTCAAAATCTGGCCTATGCCAAGACATTTCAGGCCCACTGGCCCTCGACTTCTTGTCACAAAAAGTGTTCACATAGTGAGCTATAAAGCAGTTCATCTCATAAAGAAAGTAACTTCTTGGGATTCATGTCTGGAATAGAAAACTGGGAGCAAGCTGAAGAAATGGACTGACAGGAGCCTCACGCAGTTCCACAGACAGAAGCACAAAGTCCTGCACCTGGACAGAAGCAACCCCAGGCACCAATGTATGTTGGGAATTAACCAGCTGGAAAACAGGGGCAGAGAATTTGGGGATTGTACAAGACTTCATATGGGATGTTTAGGGGAGTCAACCAATGCCAGGGAAAGGAATGGATTTAGGTTATTTGAGAAGAAGAAGCGTGGGAAAGTAGGGCTAAGGAGATAAAAGTGTATATACACAGTTGGCTGACTGGTACAATTGTTTGGCATTCTATCTGTCCTATATTCATATTAAATTCCCCTCTAAGTCTTTCCTGGGTGAGGGACTCTTCCTCTTTCTACTGCGCGTCTGTATGGGGGTCTTGCTGCCAGCAACCAGTCAGCCCATGCACCAGGGGGCCCATGTGCCTGCGTGGCAGAGACTGAAGAGACCTGAGTGAGTGAAACCTAGTGCCAGCCATGTGATTATGATCAGGGTTCAGAGACCTGACTGCCAGAGCCTGGATTTTGTGCAGGAGTGCAAGTGACCATGTGTGTGCTAGCAATGACAAAACTGGACTGGATGGGGAGTGGCTGAGGATTTGGGGGTAGGGTGAGAAGGGGTGGAAGGGGTGTATCTGAGGTTGAGACTATGAGGGGATTAACTACCATGGAACAGAGGAGTCCCAGACAGCTCTGGGGGAAGGTGTATGAATGTGACTGTGAGTGAGGGGTTTATACCAGCAACCGGGGTGGGGCTATGGCCTTGATGTTCATATGTCCATTTGATAGCAGCTGGGGAGGCTGGGATGCAGAAGCAGTTGCTGGACAGGCCGAGTGTTTGGGTCCAGCTGCTGAAGGGATCCATATTGTACGTGCTTGTATTTATAGTTTTACTATTCACCTCCACCTTGCTCAGTGAAACTGGGAGCAGGATAAGGCCACTGGTGCTATCTGTGCTCATGTGAGTGCTCTGTATGTCTGTCTGTTGATCTGTATGGATGGCCACATATATTTCTGTATATGTGTGCATATATGTGCCTAATGTAAATGCATGATCAGCCTCACTACTGATGGGACCTGGGGCACAGAGCTGCAACAGTCTCACCTCACCCATCCATCAGAGCCGGCACAATGTTTTCCCCTAACAAGTATCAGCTTGCTGAATATGTAAGAAAATACATGGATGATGCATGTGTGAGGCCAGTGTTTTAGAGGGTTGAGATACTGGAGACTAAGGTACAAAGAATAGTTTATGCACTGCTAATTTAGTTTATTCTCTTCCATAAAAATATTTGAAACTGCATCCTCCACCCAGCAACTTTTGCCATCCATAAACAGAATGTGGAACTTCAACAAGCAAGGCAGAACACTGATACTTTTTCTTTAAACCCTACATATATTTTTGCATCCAGATCAGGGAGAGAGAGAACAGGCTGAAAACCAGTAGCATTTGGCTGTATTCTACTGAAATATCCTGGAACACTGTGGGCAGCCAGGAGGCAAATACTGAGTGAATTCTTTGATCATAAAACCTATCTGGTTTAAGACAATCCTTTTGATAATGTATGAGCCATGAAGAAATGAGGCATTGAGAACAGCATGGCACTGAAGCATATTGCTGGGGAGGATTTGAGATTAACTTCTGCCTTCTCCTCAGGTAACACACCTCATAATGTCATCCATGGAAGCTCAGTGCAGGATGAATAGGAAAGAGGTCTCCTGACACAAGTCTTGCTTTCTGACTGCTACAGCCAGTGCAGCTTATTTTGGTAACCTTACTTGAGGAGTTTTTTTTACTTTGGGTCTTCTTCCAGGGAACCCTTACTGACTGTGGGCTGTCACTACCTCGAATTTTAGACTCTTGAACTAAATTATCAGAGTGGAAAGCCCATGCACTTTACATTTCCAAAAGTCTTCACATTGACTACATGTGGGAAGAGAAAGAAAGAAATTTTGAATTTGAAGGAATGGAGTGTTGTAAGTATAGAGTCAGGAAAGAGGAGAACTAGGCTTGTCAATGCTGGTTTTCCTGTCAGACTGCCCATCTTTTATGGCAGCTCAGTGATCACAGCTGTGTCAGGCTGTCTGGGAACAACTTAGAATGTCCTGACTTAGTTTTTAAGAAAGGTTGTGAAGCAAATTTGGATGATGTAGAGCTGGCTAATGTCACCATGGGGTGATGCTGTTCTTCAAAATAACACAGGATACGTTGGAGACAAAAATGTTTTCAGTATTCTTAGAAGAAAAAACAAACTGAAGAGTCCTAATGAAAACAGTAACATATGTTGTCTTGCTAGACAAGGACTCCTCTGTGATACCACTAAGCCAAATGTGCTGAAGACAGATTGTTAAGCACAGAGGATGACAGTCACTTTCTTTAATAACTTGGCTCACTGGCAGAACTTGATATTTCAAAGTGGCTGGAAAAATGACAAATGCAGGAGAGAGGCTTTCTAAAAAGATATCATAGAAACATTGCCTCTTACAGTTGGAGATGTAATTCTTAAAAAATTTGAACTACTTTCCAGAAGCTATGGTCAAATGGACAAAAAACTTCAAAACCAACAGCCACAGCATTTTATGTGGTAAATGGATGACGATGCAGACAGAACTTGAAGAAAAGCTCATAAGGAGCTCACAATAAGCCAGAGGTATTAAAGCCAAAAATTGAAAGTGTAGTAACAGGTTTAGAGCTGTGAATCAACCACACTTGTAAACAAAGAATGAAGATGCCACTAGTAGGGTAAGGATAGAGCAAACTAAATGTAGTATGACATAATTCAGTTTAATATACATATTTTTATGTAGCTATTTTAGAGGAAATATTTTTCTAGAGGAATGTTCATTATTTACAAGATAAAAAATAACGTGGAAAAATCCTATTATATCCCAAGATCAAAGAATATAAGCAGTAAGTCAACAAGCACCTATATCTTGTCTCCAACAAACTGAATTTTTTGTTAAAGAAAACTTATTTCACTTTTAGAGAATTATCTTGCAAAGAGAACAATAAACATTTGTTGCAACAAAAAAAGACTAAAATGGTCCCTTTAATCCACGGCATGGTAGTTCAAAAGGAAGTTTTTAACTTTTTTAATGATTTATATAGCAATCTTTCAAGGCCAAATTTCATCAACAGAAGTCCAAACTTTTATGAAAATGCTGTTTCCTTTGATCTACCAATCAGATGAAAGCTTGCATCTACGCTGTGAAAAAATCCATCTAAGAAGCTGAAAGTTGAAGATGCATAAAATATCAAGGCTTCCAGGAAAATAAGAAAAAAAATAATATTGTAAATAGGAACAGGTGATAACACCAATTCAAGCCATTCATATAATCCATTATACACATCTATTTCAAAATTATTGATTTTACAGTGCCCAATATTAAATCCAGATCTTAAAAGAAAAGCTGCAATTTGATTGAAAATATTTAGAAACATTCATAACACAACCGAACATGAGAAATAAATGTTCATGACATGTTTTTGTCTATAACTCCAATTTCAGCTACAACTGACTGATTACTTAGCTTCATCTGCTTCAAGCTAACTGTCACAATACAGAAAGAGCCCTGAAGTCCATTCAGAAATATTTCCATTTATTCAGCCAAACTGAATTTCAGCTCCTTTCTGAAGTGGTGAAGTTGACAGAAATTGTTTTAGAGATACTGGCAGCATATGCAGGAACTGAGAACTATTTCAGTGCTTTCTGCTGCATTAAAGTATGGCTTTGATCCACAATGAGATAATCCTGACTCATGTGGTATATCATTTTATTCCTACAAAGTATACCCCTGTTCTAGCCATTACAGATGTTGCAGAAGGGCTCACATTTGAGCAAACTGAAGTGAAAATTGCTGTTTGGATCTTCACTGGAGATATGAAATAATTTTATATTTGTTTCAAGGAATAACAATCTCTGTATCTTATTGTTTTGTTTTGATTTTATTTTGTAATATGACTACATTTTGAAGTGAGAAAAATCAGTCTTTTAGCCTTGACCTTAAGTTTTTAATTCATTAGTTCGTCTGCTACTGTGGGGCAGGGGAAGGGGAAAGGAGGGAAGACTGCAGGAGAAAAAGTCAATGAAAGGTCTTTTGAGATGGCAGTCAGTTCTATTCAAACATTATGCTTTGTGTCCACAGAACACACTGGTCCCTGGTGGAATCTTCATATTTTAATTAACAATCTCTTTTCACAATCTAACATAAATCTGCATTGACCTGAATTTAAGAGGCACATCTGACACAGTACATCTGAAAGAGGGGACAATAAATATTGTTGTAATCATTATTTTGCTAAGCATTTGCAATAACTGTGCTTTTTAAAAAAATCTATAAATAAAAAAGTTTTGTTACTTATTTGCATGCTATTTGTCTCCTAACACCAGGAAAGGTAACTTGGACAAAACCAAGATACTACACAAGCTGTAGAAACAGGTCATGAAGTCACACAGCAGTCTTACCTCCAGGTAAAGAGACTGTGTATGTAAAAAAAAAAGGTGGAAGTTATGCCATTTCTGGGAGTGTCTCTACTACTCTTTCTTTTCTGTCTCACATGATCTTGTAGGTTCTCGTGCCCAAAATACCTTATTGTAGATAGGAGCCTGCTAAATAAGCAAGCCATGCTGCTGGGGGATTCTGTTATGAAGGACACAGCTATGTAGAAGATTTGCGGTTGCAGTGAAGATAATGTTATCTTATCCTGTCCACTGGGTACAAAGGTGATAGGGCTCATCTGAGCTCTGGGAAGATGTCACCAGTTACAGACTGTGTCAGTCAATGAAGACTATCAGAAATGTGAAGTGGCTTCTGAGCAGGAAGTAACTGAAACTGTTTGATACCCGTCAGTTTCAAAAGAAATGTGATAGAGGTGTCTGGAATCATAAAAGTCATGGATAAAATGAATAGGAATGGTTATTCACTATTTCTCATTATATAAAAGCTATGAAATGCCAAATCTAATACACTATCATGGAAACATAGCATTATGATGTTGAAACAAGAATTCAGTGGGGCTAGAATTCAGTTTATGTATGCATGGAAAAGGCAGAAAATCACGAACAATTTTTTTTCCAGATACACATTTAGATTGTTTCTCATTTTAGAATAAAAATCTTTCAAAACATTTCACCAGCCTTTAAATATTAGATTAAATAGAATACCATATACATACACCAGTTTTCTATAGCTATGTGACTTTTCTCAGTGGAGATGCTGACCATGCTATGGAAGTCCTAGACAATCACAAAGACAACTCACAAAGAGAAAAGTATGTATGTCATTCAGCCAATTCACCTTCATCAAGGAGTACACTGAAGTTACAACACTTGGATTGAAATCCACAGTGTTCAACCTCTCCTAATGTGAGAGTATTTGGTGACGGTTTTATCTATTTACATAGGTGAAAGTCTGTTTACACAACAGCTTTATGAACAGTATGAAACTGTTTACATCTAAGGTTGTGTTTTGGAATCAATTCTACTCAAGAGCTAAATAAAATAGAAGAGCAATATATTATGAATCTTTGGTAAGCTGTTAATGCAGCTGCTTATTTCACAATGAGAAAGTAAAGTGCCATATAAGCTGTATGTAAAGTTTTTACTTGGGGAGGTCAATACATTATTCTGTACTTTCAGAGAGTGATGATCTGATAAAATTTCAGCAATCTTGGCATAAATTATATAATACATGATTCACATAAATTACTATTAATATATTTGCTGAGTTACTTGCAATTTGTCAAAAGCTATTTCCACTTATACTTTAAATACTGTTCAAAAGAGATATGATGAAAGTAATCATTTTGTCTCTATATGAGATTGAGTAAATGTCAATTACCTTTTCTTTCTACAGCTGCGCAATCAGAGAAAATTTTGCTGTTATAAGAATGCTTCCTTTTCAATCTCTCCTGGTTACTGCCTATGAATGAAACAAATATTTTTTAAATTCTACATTAAGCGAAGTCCTAGAAATAATTTTTATTAAATTTTTTATAGAAAGAACTATTAATGGTACTTGATATATAGAAGGGAAGACGGTCACAGGTAAAAAAGGAATATGAAAGTAGAAAAGAAAGTATTCATAAGTACCTTATAGAAAGGAATAATATAGATATGCTCTTCGTTAATTCTAAATTTGCATTCAAGATGTTACAGAACAGAATTAATCAGCATTGCTTCCATGAACAGAAACTCTGTGTAGTGGTTCTTATGAAACAGAGTTTAGTACTAAAAAATGTGAAAGATTTCTTTGTAAACATGAGCACTTTACATTAAACCAAAGAAAATCTTTTATAGTAGTTCATATAAAGGTGCAAGAATATGAACATTCTCTAGCTGCATGTTATTAGTATTGGATTTTGGGGCTGTTCAGCCTGGAGAAGAGAAGGCTGCGTGGAAACATCATAGCAGCCTTCCAATACCTGAAGGGGGCCTATAGGGATGCTGGGGAGGGACTCTTCATTGGGGACTGTGGTGAGAGGACAAGGGGTAATGGGTTTAAATTTAAACAGGGGAAGTTTAGATTGGATATGAGGAAGAAATTCTTTACTGTAAAGGTGGTGAGGCACTGGAATGGGTTGCCCAGGGAAGTTGTGAATGCTTCATCCCTGGTGGCATTCAAGGTGGGGTTGGACATAGCCTTGGATGGCATGGTTTAGTGGGAGGTGTCCCTGCCCATGGCAGGGGGGTTGGAACTCGATGATCTTGAGGTCCTTTCCAACCCTAACTATTCTATGACTCTATGATTCTATGACTCTTGGTCTGATAGTCTGAACAAAAGTGGCTAGTAACCAAATTCTGTTAAATCAGGGCCACTGATCACTCTAACCTCATGGCCATATCTCAAGGCAATTGAGCTTCAGCAAATATGCCATAGGGCGTAAAATACACTGTTAGAGCACTGGAAACAAAACTCACTGGACTTCAGATTTTCACTACCTTTTGAAATAGGGCTGTGAATAAACAATAGAACTATCTACATGCATAAGATTGACTAAAAAAATATTGTGATTCTTACCTAAATATATGTATATCTCAGCTGATGAACATATATGGGTTATCTCTATAATCATGTGCATGATCTTATCTGAATCATCATGAGTGTCACGCTTTGCTGAGAATTATTTTTCTCCCATATAGTATTTTTTTCCTTTCCAGATCTGCATAATGTAAGACAAAAGATGGGATGCATATGATTTAATTCTGAAAAGTGGTCCTCTCATGGTGGCTTATGTTATCTTCCTGTTCTTTTTCCTTGTCCAATACAAACAAGAATTTTGGCATGCATTAAATAAAAGTTTTCTCTATCTCTTTTGATTAATGTTGACCATGAAGTTTTATGCATAAAATCTAATTAGGGTGTTGATTTCATTGACTATCTTTGGAAAAAAATGCTTCATTACTATGCTAATAGAAATAGCTCTTGTTTCCGTGTTGTCCTGATAGACTATAATATGTAACCACTAAAAGTCAGATTCTTTTCCAATTTATAGCCTGTGCAGTCCTATCAAGTCTCTGAAGTTATAAAACAGAATTTGGCTAATAGTGGCTCTATAACAGTTTACAACTGAGTTTTCTTCACTAGCATAAACCAGTATATAATGTATACAACTCAGTCTTATACATTAGATTCTGAAAAGCAAATTTAGCTTTGCAATCATTTATTACAGGTGGCTGGTAAAAAGTGTAAAGTTTGGGGATTTTTTTTATCATAAAAGTTATTAGGAACAAGTGCAGATGAGCCAGTACAGTTTTGTCCTGTGTTCAGCAGTAGCAGTCATTTTTTATCCTTCTTGGTAGCTGGTGCAGTGCTGTGCTTTTTGACTTTCAGCCTGGGAACAGCGCTGATAACACTGATGGTTTTAGTTGTTGCAGTAATGTTTAGTCTGACCAAGGACTTTCTGAGTCTCATGCTCTGCCAGGGAGGAGAGGAAGCTGGGAGGAAGCAGAGACAGGGCACCTGACCCAAACTACCCAAAGGGGTATTCCATACCACAGCACATCATGCCCAGGATGTAAAAACTGGGGGCAGGAGCCCAGAAGAGCTAGTTCATGGCTCGGTCATCGGGTGGTGAGAGGTTGTATTCTCTTCCCTTGTATTTCTCTTGTCATTATTATTATTGGTGGTAGCAGCAGTGATTTGTGTTATACCTTAGTTACTGGACTGTTCTTATCTCAACCCATGGGAGTTACATTCTTCCGATTCTCCTCCCCATCCCCCTGGGAGCAGGGGGAAGAAAGAGAGGGGAGTGAGTGAGCGAACTGGGTGAGTTATAGCTGGGCTTAAACTGCGACAAGTTTGTATAAAAACATGCCATTGCTCCATTTGGATCATATCTTAAATCAAACAATGACTAAATGGATAAAACCAACTCCTGGCAATTATTTGGTGTGGTGCAGGGAAAGCAAAATACCTTTTGTCTTTTATATACAGAGTGAGGAAAAAGATAAAATGAAAAAGAAATATCAGGTTGCATATGTAGCTTTCACAGTCACACAAATTACAATGTTATCAGCTAAAGGCACAATTTCTATTTGATTGTGCCATCTCACCACTGTGAGTCCTTCAGTAATAATCTTTTCAGCTACCAAAATTTTTTCCTCAGCTGTCAACCAGCCCAGCTGTCATCCACAATCGTTCTGATCATGTATGCTGCTTTAATACTCTAGCACTGGAATTTTCTTTTGTGTGTAAGGTTTGTTGAAATTTAGCCAAAACAACCAGTAAATACATCTGTGCTATTGAGTGAAATAAAAAATGTAATCTACCTGAAGTTCAGATATCCTTCAGTTACCACTCCTTTGTAAAAATTCTTTTTTGCTTTTAGATATTCTTAAATTATGATTATTTAGTACAGGGAAATTAGAACCACTATTCAAAAAATGAACAAAGCAAAACCAGCACACTTAACTGCATTCATCCTAATCCTGTGACCAATTCATTGTTATGCTTAAACTGAGCTATTTCATTTCCTGAGGCCTTTTCCCCAGGGATCCTACTTCTCAAGCCATTTTCTCAGAGCTAAGCTTGTATTTTGGAAAGAAATCTGCTGGGATAAGAACTGAGAAAATGAAATACAAGGCGGGAGATCAGAAAGTGTGAGTATGCATAAAAGAATAAAAGATGGGAGCAAAAGGGGATAAATAAAACAGTTGGATGAAAAAAAACCAAGAAAGCACATGGCTATGGGCTAAAAAAGATATTTCTTTGCCAACTCAAACTCTTGACACCAATTACAGGATTCAAATATAAGCATTATTGCTCCTGGAATGGAAAAGATCATTTATTAAAATTTGAATATTCCAACAAGTAATTCATTTTTCAGTATTTCAGGTTTCATACCAAGTAGAGTCAACTTTCACCTGCTACTTGCAGCACTTTTTTTTCCTCTGAAATAATCACTGATAGCTCTTGAAGTTATGGAAACAAAATCCTCTAAAACCAGATGTTCATTGAAAGACTTAACCATCCCATTTTTGAGAGCCTTGATGAAAATTAATTATTTTCCATAATTTGGAAAATTGATAAATTATATATGTCAAACACCAAGCCTACTGGACACTGTAACAGAAGTGACAAAAGGTTTCTTTTTCGATATACAAGCTTTCAAGATTTCAGCCAGCATGCTCTGTTCTGGGGTCATAGTAACACACTGATCTAATCTAAAAATCTCCTGTGTATATTTTGAATCTGTCCCAGATTTTTGTTGCAGAGAGTATAAAAGGTGACTTAAGACGCTTTGACCATTCCACCCAGCGCAAAAGGGGAACATGCAGAAACATACGCATTATGCCACCCTGCAGTGCCCTAACTCTGAAAGGCTTTTCAAGAAGGCTTTCCTTGGTTTGCACAAGAAGAAACACAACTTTCATTCTAACCTGCCCAGGAAGTTTTATAATACTGTGTGTATTGATAAATCAAATTTAGACAATATTTGGAGACAGTATTGGAACGTTTGGGGATGGAAACCCTTAGGATTATATAGAATCAGAAAATAACAAAGCAAGTAATGTTAATCAAAGACTCGATACCTGTAGTGTAGCCTTCGGTAACTGGATAAATCTATATTTTAGATTCCCCATATGCTGTCTGTGAATATTAAGATTTGTTGCCTGCTGCAGAGAAACACAATGAAGGCTAAATTAGTAAAGCATCTGGACGCATACACAAATAGCTATTGATTTTATAGGCTCTTCATGTACATAAGTTTAGGTGGAAGTTCCAAAATATATTAATTATCAAATACTAAAACACAACAGAGTAGGCTTGTGTAAACTAAAATAGTTCTCAGCCATTAAATAGTGCAATCTGACTGTCCCTATCCCTGCCATTCAGCAACAATTAAGCTTCTATTTTCACTTCAGTGAAAATGACATGTCCAATTAAATTGGTAATTGTGTATTGCCGAATCCAAGTGTTAGAAAAAATAATTCTGTGACAAATGGTTTATCATTTTGTCAAAGAAAAATGACATAGAGTAGAAATGGAGAGTTGTCAGCCCTGGAAAAGAGAAGTTCTGTACTGTGTTAGACAAATGCATGACAACTGATTAAGCATTTTTTATTTTCTTCATGGAAAATCAATTTGTTGCTGATATTTAACATCAAAGAAGACAAAAAGAATAAACATCATATTTCTCTTCTGTACCTTTTTTACTTGCTGTTTTGATTGGGACAGAAAGTAGAAAACTTTGAGGCTTTTTTTGAAATATTTTTAAGTTGGCCATTATAACGATAAACAAACAAAGCTAGTACATTTCCTGAGAGAATTTCTAAACCAGTTTTCTAGTTTATATCTATCATTTCAGGAAGACAAGAGCAATTCTTTTTCCTTTTTTTTTTTTTTTTTTAATTGTCTTCCCTAGGAGTAGTTTCATAAACTAGGTATAACAGAATTCTCAAATATTATTTCTTTCATTTAAAGGCTTCCTTTAATCGTCTATAGAATCAAGTCACAATCTTGAAACAAATGTGGCCTTCCACAACAAAGCTTTACTGAATGACTCCCCTTATCAAATCTTCTATGAACCTTGTAATCTTCTACTTATACCTAGAAATGCAGTTATTACCAAAGTACCACAAAAAATAATATTCTGATATGTCCACCCCGATAAGCCCATAAGATATGGAAGTATTCTAAGATATCCTAACAAGTTTTGAAGACCAGAGAGATGGCCAGATAAGTACCTACATCTTCCACATTTATCAGAGCCAAATGGTATATCTAGAGATGTTAATGGTTTTCGAACTTCCCTTTGAGAAATGTTTCCCATTACAACGTAAAATTGTCCACATAACCAGTATTAGGTTTAAACTTGGGTGCCTCAGAGATGACAGTCATCTTTTAACCAAGGGAGCCTAAAGCCAAGATTTAGCCACTATGAACAAGTTACATAGTGCACTGAGTCTGAGAGTACTGCGCTAAAGATAGATATACTGAAGCAAGACACCTACCCAGGGCAACTGCCAAAGTCAGAAGCACTAAACTGTCATTCTGTACTATGAATTTTTTTTTGATGAAGTAATTCCTAGATGAGAAATTTCTGGGTTTTGATGAAAATGATAAAGCAGCCAAGTGGGTTTGAACATGAAATAACTATTTACCACCCTTGTAAGCTTGACTTTTTGAAAAAGTCGGTTACCCTAAAGAATATGTGAGGTCAATGACATCTTGCTGGTCTCTGCCAACAAAGAAAGGGTACAAAGACACTAATTTTATTAAAAAAGGCAGAGATCCATTTTCAGAAATAGACTTGATTTTTCAGATTTTGCTATGCAAAGTAATGTCTCGGACAGCTTTTTGTGTTTTAAACATGACACTAATTCAACTCATTAGACGTCTAATTATAGAATATTGTATGCACTGCAACATTTGGCATCTGCCAGAGGAGAAGTAAAAATGGTTTTAGTGTAAAAGATCTTCTGGATCTTCTTCCTTCCTAATTTTACTGATTTCACTGAATAGACTGAATATAAACATTTTCTCTGAACTTGACATCATCTTTAAAATTTGGAAGAGGAAAGAGTGAAGACAAACTTGAAACCTCACTCTTCATGTTGTTCCTGACAGTCCAGAAACCCAGATCCAATAGTACATGAGAATTAACAGAAAGTTCAAAGACAAGGTGGTTTTCTGCAGCTTTTGTTCACAAAAATAATCACAATCTCACTCAAAATATTTTTCTTACTTTATATTAATCAAATAATGTTTTAATTAATACAAAAATTGGCATCACTAGTTATTTCAGATCCTATTTACATCTGTTTCAGCTTTGTGACTGAGCAGGATGAACACACTATCTAAACGGGCTAACATTTTGTGAAGATTATGTAGTGTAATCTCTTGCAGAATACACGTTTTTCTCACTTGCTTTTGTTTTAGCTGTAGGGCATGTAAGTGGAGAATTACTCTCTTTTTGTAAAGAAAATACAACACGAAAACAAGTATTGGAGATGTCAAACCAGTATTGCAAAGGTTGGAAAAATAAGTGATTAGTGTCCTTGGTTCAGATGTAACAGTTATTTTTTCTCTTTCTTAGTAGCTGGTGCAGTGCTGTGTTTTTGACTTTAGTGTGAGAACAATGCTGATAACACACCAATGTTTCTAGTTGTTGCTAAGTAAAGTTTGATGTGATTGTCCTGGGTTCAGCAATAGCAGTCATTTTTCTCCTTCTCGATAGCTGGTACAGAGCTGTGTTTTTGATTTTGGGCCTGGGGACAGAGCTGATAACACCAGTGTTTTCAGTTACTCCTTAGAACGTTTTGGTCTGGCCAAGGACTTTCTGAGCCTCAAGGACTTTCTGAGCCTCATGCCCTGCCAGGGAGGAGGGGAAACTGGGAGGAAGCAGAAACAGGACACCTGACTCAAACTGACCAAAGACAGGTATTCCATACGACAGCACGTCACGCCCAGGATGTAAAAACAGAGAGCAGAGACCGGGAAGGGTGGGGGACTCGCTGCTGGTGGGGGTGCACTGCATGGTCGGGCTTGATATTGGGTGGTGAGCAATTGTATTCTTTTCCCCTGTATTTTCTCTTGTCATTATTATTATTGGTGGTAGCAGCAGTGGTTTGTGTTATACCTTAGTTACTAAACTGTTCTTATCTCAACTTGTGGAGGTTGCATTCTTTCGATTCTCCTTTCAATTCCTCCAGGAGTGGGGGGAAGAAAGAGAGGGAAGTAAGTGAGCAAGAAAACTGTGTGGCTGAAAGGCTTAAATCACGACAGTGATCAAGGACTTTTCAGTCTCATCGTCTGCCAGGCAGGAGGGGCATGTGAAGCTGTTAGGAAGCAGAGACAGGACACCTGACCCAAACTAGCCAAAGGGGTATTTCATACCACAGCATGTCATGCCCAGTATATAAACTGGTGGGAGTCACCCAGAAGGCCGAGATCGCTACTTGAGTAGGGCTGGGTATCGGTCAGTGGGTGGTGACCGGTTGTATTCTCTCCCCTTGTTGTTTCCCTTATCATTATTATTATTGGTGGCAGCAGTAGTGGTTTGTGTTATACCTTAGTTACTGGACTGTTCTTATCTCAACCCATGGGATGTACGTTCTTTAGATTCTCCTCCCCATCACTCTGGGAACTGGGGGATAAGAAGGTGGGGGAGTGAGCGAGCAGCTGCATGGTTCTGAGTTGCCTGCTGGGCTTAAACCACAACACTTAGTCTGTGAAATTTCATTAAAAAATAGAGATTTTCAATTATCAGTTTCCTCTTTAAAATTTCATCACAACTGTTTAAAATTAAATTTTAATTTTAATATTTTTTGCCTTAATTTAGAGATAATTTAGCCTATTGAGAATATATCTTAGGTGGAGTACAAGTTTTCTTTGGTAACTATGTATCTCACTTTTCTACTGGCTTCTAGCAAAGTCCGAAGTATAAGAGAAAAGATGAATTAACATCGGAACTCTATCTGATGGCAGGTTATATCATAAATACTATTAAAGATTTAACAGAAGGGTGACGGTGGACTACTGTCAAAAAGTTTTTTTAGCTGCCAGACAATATAGTGGAGCACTGCTACTGTTGTAATTAGGACAGAGATTAATTGATTGCTAGAGAAGCAAATAAGTCTTTAAAGCTTCCCAAGTCCATAGATATAATACATCTAATTTTACTGTTTCAGCGCATGTCTGAAATGTAGAGGAAACAGGGACAGACATGAACATAGCCTACCTCAAGAGAAAAAAAGGAACCTCAGGTGCATTCAAGTGTCTGGGAATAGAAGCCAGCAACATGTGAAAGCTTGCATAGTGCAGCTCACAATCTAGCTGTTGTCTTAATTTCCTGTGGAACATACACCAGTGTCAAAAGAGCAATAAATCTGAAAGAAAGATTGATGAGGTCTAAGTTCTTGACATGTTAAAATAAACAAAGTAAACTTTAAAAGTCTCGGTTCTACTCGTTCCTTCCATGAAGAACTCAGCATTCCTACCAAATATTCCAATGAGTTATTTGGGTAAGCCTAGACCATTTATTTTTTACTTATTTCTCTATACTTACTACCAAGTGGTTTAACCCCAGCCAGCAACTAAGGCCCATACAGCCACTTGTTCGCTTGCCCCACAGTGGAATGGGGAAGAGAATCAGAAGAGCAAAAGTGAGAAAGTTCATGGATTGAGATAAAGACTGTTTAATACATAAAATAAAAGCTGTGCAAGCAAAATAAAACGAGGAATTCATTCACTGCTTCCCATTGATGGGGAGGTGCTCAGACATCTCCAGGAAAGCAGGGATCCATCATGCATAATGGTTAGTTCAGAAGACAAAAAACCATAACTCAGGACATCCATCCGCTTCCTCCTCTTTCCCTCAGTTCCTGGCTGTGTCCCCTCCCAATCTCTTGTGCACCCCCAGCTTACTCACAGGTGAGGTGACTTAAGAGGCAGAAAAGACCTTGGCTCTGTGTAAGCACTGCTCAGCTGCTCAACAGTAATGAAAACATCCTTGTATTATCAACACTGTTTCCAGCCCAAACCAAAGCATAACCCCCTACTAACTACTATGAAGAAAATTAACTCTATCTGCCTTAACACATGAGAACTCAACTGTAGCAGAAGAGTACTTTTCAGTAAGTGTGGTTCTAGAATGCATTGACTTGTCAACTGTAAGGCAGATTCTGGCATGCAAAGCTTAAAGAAGATGAGTAGGGAACACACTTGGTACAAAAAAAACAGGTAAGCTAAGAAAGACCACAGACGAATGCAAAGCTCTCGAGCAAGAATTCAGTGAATCATTTATTTCTACTCAGGAAATAGAACACATATGAAAACTTTTATAGTGACATTTCCAGAAATGTTTCATTACTGCTAACATGGAGACACACATAATCAGAATAAACCAGATTTTTGATCTGTCTCATCACTCTCGGTTTTCGAAAATCTGATTATTTCACCAGAATGAAGATTTATTTATTTTATTGATTTATTTTGAGTCAAGTCTGTATGCAGGACAAGATATGTATGCTGTTATTAATGGAAAATATATCTTTGTGTTACTTTCTTTTTTAAAAATAAATTTAGAACTTATAAATTAGAAATTCAGGCCTTATAGTCAAATAAAAACTGGAGAAGATGATTTTATATTAAAATACGAAAACAAATATCCTTTTTTTTTTTTTAGGAACTTTTTAATTGCTCTTTTCTTAGAGACTTACATGGTCTTATTAAATCTGGAACCAGTGAAGAAGAATGAAGCAGCTGTTAGGAGCCTGAATGGAAACCAAACAGCCTCTTAAGAGATTTATTGTTTTCTTTTTGTTCTTAGAGATTTATTTTATTTTATCCCATGGCAGTTTAGGAAAGAAGAAGAAGAAAACATTTGTTTATGAGAATGAAAACAAGCATCAAAATTGAAACAACTCAAAGGAAAACAGTGTTATTGTTTCATTTCTCTAGGATATGTCTTCATGCAGAACATTGGACAACTGTCAAAGAGTAAGGCGATACTGATGAGATTCAAAGCCAGATATTTAAAAAGACTGCTCCATGAGCCAATATAGCTAGATTTTCAACATTTCTGCTGCATGAGAGCTCTCCTTGAGTAAAGACAGTAATCACAGAATCATAGAATCATAGAACAGTAAGGGTTGGAAAGGACCTCAAGATCATCGAGTTCCAACCCCCCTGCCATGGGCAGGGACACCTCCCACTAAACCATGCCATCCAAGGCTATGTCCAACCCCACCTTGAATGCCACCATGGATGAAGCATCCACAACCTCCCTGGGCAACCCATTCCAGGGCCCCACCACCCTCACAGTAAAGAATTTCTTCCTCAGATCCAATCTAAACCTCCCCTGTTTAAGTTTAAACCCATTACCCCTTCTCCTCTCACCACAGTTCCTAATGAAGAGTCCCTCCCCAGCATTCCTATAGGCCCCCTTCAGGTATTGGAAGGCTGCTATGATGTTTCCACGCAGCCTTCTCTTCTCCAGGCTCAACAGCCCCAATTTTCTCAGCCTATCTTCATGCGAGAGGTGCTCCAGTCCCCTGATCATCCTCGTGGCCCTCCTCTGCACTTGTTCTAACAGTTCCATGTCCTTTTTATGTTGAGGACACCAGAACTGCACACAATACTCCAAGTGAGGTCTCACGAGAGCAGAGTAAAGGGGCAGGAGCACCTCCCTCGACCTGCTGGTCACACTCCTTTTGATGCAGCCCAGGATACAGTTGGCTTTCTGGGCTGCAAGTGCACACTGCCGGCTCATGTTCATTTTTTCATCAGCCCACACTCCCAAGTCCTTCTCCGCAGGGCTGCTCTCAATCTCCTCCCCGCCCTATCAGTAGCTGTGCCTGGCATTGCTCCGACCCAGGTGGAGGACTTTGCATTTAGCATGGTTAAACTTCATTAGGTTGGCATCAGCCCACCTCACAAGCGTGTCAAGGTCCCTCTGGATGGCATTCCTTCCCTCTAACTTATCAACCGAACCACACAGCTTGGTGTCATCAACAAACTTGCTGAGGGCACACTCAATCCCACTCTCCATGTCACTCACAAAGATGTTGAACAAGACCGGTCCCAACACCGATCCCTGGGGGACACCACTCGTTACTGGTTTCCAGCTGGACACTGAGCCACTGAGCACTACTCTTTGCATGCGGCCATCCAGCCAGCTCTTTATCCACCAAGTGGTCCACCTATCAAATTGATGTCTCTCCAACTTAGAGACAAGGATGTCATGTGAGACAGTGTCAAAGGCTTTACACAAGTCCAGGTAGATGACATCAGCCACTCTGCCCCTGTCCATCAGTTCCGTGGCCCCTTCATAGAAGGTCACCAGATTGGTCAGGCAGGATTTCCCCTTAGTGAAGCCATGCTGGCTGTCACCAAGCACCTTGTTGGTTTTCATGTGCCTCAGCATGCCTTCCAGGAGAATCCACTCCAAGATTTTGCCAGGCACAGAGGTGAGGCTGACTGGCCTGTAGTTCCCTGGATCATCCATTTTCCCCTTCTTAAAAATGGGGGTTATATTTCCCTTTTTCCAGTCATCGGGAACTTCACCTGACTGCCATGATTTTTCAAATATGATGGACAGTGGCTTAGCAACTTCATTTGCCAGCTCCTTCAGGACCCGCGGATGGATTTCATCCGGTCCCATGGACTTGTATACATTCAGGTTCCTAAGGTGGTCCCGAACAAGATCCTCCCCCACAGTAGGCCCAGGGTCCCCACCCTCACCGTCCCTGCATCTGCCTTCCAAGACTTGGGTGGTGTGGTCAGAGCGTTTGCTGGTAAAGACTGAGGCAAAGAAGTCATTAAGAACCTCAGCCTTCTCCAAATCCAGGGTAGCCAGTTCTCCCGATAGCTTCTGAAGAGGGTCCACGGTGTCCCTAACCTGTCTCTTATCGGCAATGTACCTATAAAATCCCTTCCTGTTATCCTTAACATCCCTAGCCAAGTTTAATTCTAAGTGGGCTTTAGCTTTCCTAACCTGGTCCCTAGCTTCCCAGACAACATCCCTGTATTCTTCCCAGGCCGCCTGACCTTGCTTCCACCTTTTATAAGCCTCTTTTTTCCTTCGAATTTTGCTCAGCAGCTCCTTATCCATCCAAGGAGGTCTCCTGGCCCTCCTGCTAAACTTCCTTCTAGTTGGGATGCATCGCTCCTGAGCTTGCAGCAGGTGAGCCTTGAATATCAACCAACAGTCTTGGGCCCCCCTGCCCTCTAGGGCTGTATCCCATGGAACCTTACTGAGCAGGTTCCTGAAGAGGCCAAAGTCTGCTCTCTTCAAGTGCAGGTCAGTGAGCTTGCTGCACACTCTTCTCACTGTCCTGAGGATCTCAAACTCGACCATCTCATGATCGCTGAAATCAAGGCTGCCCTGGAGCGTCACATTCCCAACCAGCCCTTCCCTGTTGGTGAGGACGAGGTCAAGCATGGCACCTCTCCTTGTTGGCTCCTCTATTACTTGCAGAAGGAAGTTGTCTTCCACGCAATCGAGGAACCTTCTGGATTGCTTGTGCCGGGCCGTACCATCCCTCCAACAGATATCAGGGTGGTTGAAGTCTCCCATGAGAACAAGGGCCTGCGAGAGTGAGGCTGCTCCTATCTGCCTATGGAGCGCTTCATCCACAGACTCCCCTTGGTCAGGCGGTCTGTAACAGAGCCCCACAATAATATCACCCATCGCTGTTCTCTCTTTAACCCTGACCCACAAACTCTCTGTCGACTGCTCACCTGTCCCCAGACAGAGTTCCATACTCTCTAGCCTATCCCTAATATAAATAGCAACTCCCCCTCCCCGTCTGCTGGGCCTGTCTTTCCTAAAGAGCCGGTAACCTTCCATTCCAACACACCAGTCATAGGTGCCATCCCACCATGTTTCTGTGACGCCTATGATATCATACCCCCGTAGATGTACACACATCTCTAATTCCTCTTGTTTGTTCCCCATACTACGGGCATTTGTGTAGAGGCATTTGAGCCGAGATCCAATTGAAGCCGGCTCATTGGCTGGAGCAGGCGGAATATCCCTACATTGCTCCGAATGTTTACTATAGGTGCTACCAACCGACTGGGTGTGTTGGGATGGAATGCTGCCCCCCTCCCCCAACACATCTAGTTTAAAGCATCCTTGACCAGTCTGGCAAGCCTCCTACCAAATCCACTCTTCCCCTTCTTTGTCAGACCAGCTCCACCAGCCCCCAGTAGACCTGGCCTACTATATTGAGTACCATGTTCAAAGTACCCAAACCCCTGACTATAGCACCACCCTTCTAACCATTTATTAACCTGCCCAATCCTCCTAGCCTTTTCAAGGTCCTGCCCTGTATCCTGGAGAATTGACGAAAAGACAATCTGAGCTCCAGAGCCCCTAACCACCTCTCCCAGAGCTCTGTAGTCCTTCTTTATGTTCTCCAGGCTACTGCTATCTATATCAGTAGCACCCTCATGTATTACCAGGAGTGGGTAATAGTCAGTGGGACCGACTAGAGCAGGCAGCTTCTCAGCCACATCCCTGATCCGAGCCCCTGGTAGGCAACACACCTCCCTTGAGCCTGGGTCAGGCCGGCAGATGGGTGCCTCTGTGCCTTTCAGATTAGAGTCCCCGACTACTATGGTCCGCCGCTTTTTCCTGGCAGCACCAGTAGTGACCTTCTTTACCAGTGCACCAGCTGGTTGCGCCTGGTGGGAGCGCTGTTGCTCATCAGCCCCCTGCAGGACAGCAAAGTGGTTCTGGGTGGGGACAATAGACGTAGGAGGAAGCCCCTTGCTTTTAATTGCCCTCTTCCTCCTTTTTTTGTTGTTTTTTTCTGTTACCTTTTCCCAGCTTCTTGGGTTAGCAGTCTCCTTTCCTGCACGAGCAACAGTAGACACTTGAGGCCCCGGAACAGTTTGGTCCCGGAGCAATCAGTGCGTCTCCCCCTCAGCTTCCCTGACACCTTTCAGCCCGGTAACAGCTTCCTGCAGTTCAGCCACCTGCTGCAGGAGGACCTCCACCAGGGAGCAGAGAGTGCAGCCCTGCCCATTGCTCACCCTTCCCTTAGGATACCCCGAGCTCTGCACTACAGCCTCCCTTCCCGTCGGCTCCGTCTGGGTGCCTACACTGGCCACCACTGGCGCAGCATAAAGTCTCTCTCCCATACCTGACTGCCTAATTCCATAAAAACCATGGGAAATTTTACAGTGTTTGAGACCTTAACTTCCTTGCCAAATTAATGGATGGATTCGAAAGTTAGTCGTATGACAGAAGCTCTTTCTCACATGCAGAATTTGATCATGAGCTAAAAAACCTTCGTTTCCTTGCATTAGCATAGAACTAAAGTACAGCACTTTGCAACATAAGCAGCCAGACAAGACAATGAAATTTTGAAGGTGATCCTGGAGACCAAGTACATTCAGAAAAGCACAATCACAAACATAAGTTTGCCTGTCTTCCCATATTTGTTATGAGACATGCAGATGAGCTCCTGAGCACACAGTACAGAGACCAGTGGCAGTTTCATCAAAATAGTGATATTAATTAAAGGAAGGTTGGTACTTTGGAAGAATTGCAGCTTGCATGATTGCAATCTATGTCACTAACATTAGAAAAGATCAGTTGCTTAGTCTGGCTGGTGGGCAGCAGGTGGCTTCCGTAGCTCTCATGATTTGTAGACTAGTGTAGTGGTTGCTTGGAAGCTGTTTTGTTTAGCTGCAATTTTTTCATTGCATTTATGAATTCTGTTAAAAATACAACACACATAGTAATTCTAATTATGTGTAACTAATATGCTAATAAATAGTTATGTTGCTCATGAATACGAATAACAGTGGAAATGACAACACAGGCAGAAGGTCTCATAATGCAAAAGAACACATTCTGCTTAAAACAACCTTCCCCATATAAATCTATATGCAGCAAATGTACCATGTTTTCTAGATAGAGTTACAAAATATTTACCGAATAAGCCTTGGGGGCCTTGAACACAAATGAGTTTTTTTCTGGTTCTGCCACCTCTGTGCTATATGTTGGGGCAGGAAAAGTTGCATCAGGTAAGGGAAAAGCAATATGCTAGAGCCACAGCAAAGTCAGTGCTCTGCTGGTGAAAGCAGACTAAGTTTTATTTGAGGAGCAGGGCCGGATTTTCTGTTGTAATTTATGATATTTCCGTGTGAACAATGGTCAAAGATCTTAGCACCTGATGGCTGCCATTGACTATGGGAAGATTCAGCCTGCATAATAAAAAGAGGGCCAGAAAGCAATAACAGATGCCACCTTGTACTGTAATCCTTTCTAACTAACAAATGTAATTGATACTAAATAGTCTTAAGGCATTTTAGAATCCAATATAAATTTAGAGAACCTAGGAAAAATAGGATTAGTAATGGAGTGAGGAACTGAGAAGTGTTGGCTTTTTGCAACAGAAAAGTGTATCAGCTGCAAAACCTATTCACAGCACAGGAATGAAAGAGATGAGATAAAAAATAAAGATTACTGTACCAACATATTCATCAGTTTGACATTACCATAATATAGCAGGATATTTTTTCTCCATCAGAGCAGCTGATGTTGGCAATACTATAAAAGAAAGCTTGCAATTTATATTATTTCATTTTGTTTGTATTCCTTTTGGAAATATGCATGCAGTATCTTGTCTAATTCAGTTCACACTGATATGGCACAAAGATACAAAGCTTAAAAATTAATCCTAGCAATAACCGGATACGGCATATATTAATGGGCTCACCCTGGAGGAGTACTCGACCAGGGATGATGCTGCACTGAAAAATGATATGGACAAACTGACTAAATAAGAATATCAATCTATTTTTATAATATTAATCCATTGACTTGAGAAGAAGAAGCTTCCTGGGAGACCACCATTTGTTCTAAAGGGTTTTATTTCAGCTGCTGAGTTAGTATGAAGCAGAAAGTTATTATGAGGGGATATATGCATTTGGAAGATCAGCTTCTGCCTCAGGTAATTTAAAGCTTATTCACATCCTCTTTATTCTTGTTTATAGAAAAGGATAGTCTACCTAATGAGTCAACACCAGTTTTTTGAAGGCTATTATTCTTCCCCTAAATTAAAGGGCAAATTTGATGATACGTATGTGTATGAGACCACATTTAACCACATTCCTAAATGGATCTAGGCTGTTCTAAGTACACCAGGTAGTGATACTTCAGGGTAATTGTGTCATTATATGCATCTCTTCTGATGCCGGTTTTCCTTTTCTGAAGTAGAATCGTCCTTGTTGCAAACTGAAATGCAACCATGAATATAGTTCCAGCTTTTTAAATTGTATGAACACCAGTGCAAAGAATTATTTGGGGGTTTTTACGCATAAAAAGTAGATAAATAAACAATACATATAAATTCTATTCTACTCAGAATACAGGCTTGTATTTTTTCTCTTTGCATTTGAAGTCATGGGCTTATGCCATGACTAAATAAACACCTCATCCTTTGATGACACCCTTTCACTGAAAAAAAATAGTGGATAGTCTTGGATAGAAAATATCTCAACCATCCTAAACCTGATATTTTCCTAAGTCATTCTGTCCTTCATTAAAGCTGACCACTAACTATCAGACTTAGATGCCCCTCAGTGACGAAGACAGATGCCAGCCTGCATTTACCCTTCAAGCTTTCTCAGATGCAGCTACTCTGTCTTGAGGAACTTGCTGTCCAGAAGAGGTTTTCTATCCACAAAAGAGAGATGTGCCTTTCTTACATGTGCCCGTGACAAAAATGAGAATTTCCCTAGCAAGAAAAAGAGGTAAAATTAACTTTACAGCTTTGCACTACAAATATAAGACACTCTAAACTCAAAGAATAGCAATAAATTCAACAAGACTCCTGTTCAAAAGAATCCTAGGGTTTTTTGCAGTTTCAGTTCATAGGTTTCTGCGCTGAAGTCTTGCTAGAAATCACCAACATATCACTTCATTTTGACCAACATGGCAGAGAACCTGGTCTGAAATTTCTTCTGGTTTCAGTTGTTTGTTGCCTTGCTAAAAAATGAATATTTTAACTTCCTTCCAAGCAAAGGGCAAAAACTCAAGACTGACATGTCTCATTTATAATTTATTGTAACAAAGTGAGATTTTCAGTAGTAGGCACCTGTTCCACTTACAAATAGGTTTTCTGGTACATACTATGCGCTGCTAACAAATCAAATTTCCCAAAATCTGCATGTTGATTGGTATTTATTTATAACATGACTTTCCGTTTCTCCTCAACATGTTAGGGCCAAGTGGTGGTCTCTGAATGACTAATAGGAAATCAATCAGATGGCAATCAGAATGTACTCAAATTTAAGCTGCCTTTAAGAATGTTAGAATTGAGTTTAGCAAATTACAATTACGAAAATTTTTAAGACTTTGGATTTTCTTGTTCTGACAGCCATACCAGTCTTACATATCTGTGGCACTTTTACCACCCTATTCTTACAGTATTTTAATTCTGTACACTTTACTCTTTTCATAAGAGCCTGAAAGGGAAAGGAAATGTCATGTTCCTTTTCCAGGTGTGGAGAGAATTGAAGCGTAGGAAGTTTTAAAGTGGGATAAGTCTCACCTCACACATACAGGTTGGGCAGAGAAGAGATTCAGAGCAGCCCTGCAGAGAAGGACTTGGGGGTGTTGGTCAATGAGAAAATGAACATGAGCTGGCAGTGTGCGCTCACAGCCCAGAAAGACAACTGTATCCTGGGCTGCATCAAAAGGAGCATGACCAGCAGGTCGACGGACGTGATCCTGACTCTCTACTCTGCTCTCGAGACCTCACTTGGAGTATTGTGTACAGTTATCGTGTCCTCAACATAAAAAGGACATAGAACTGTTAGAACAAGTGCAGAGGAGGGCCACAAGGATGATCAGGGAACTGGAGCACCTCCCATAAGAAAACGAGCTGAGAAAGTTGGGACTGTTCATCCTGGAGAAAAGGAGGCTGCGTGGAAACCTCATAGCAGCCTTCCAATATCAGAAGGGGGCCTGTAAGGATGCTGGAGAGGGACTCTTCATGAGGGACTGTAGTGATAGGACAAGAGTTAACGGGTTCAAACTTAAACAGGGGAAGTTTAGATTGGATATAAGGAAGTTCTTTACTGTAAGGGTGGTGAGGCAGTGGAACATGTTGCCCAAGGAAGCTGTGATTGCTCCATCCCTGGCGGTGTTCAAGGACCAGTTGGACATAGCCTTGGATGTCATGGTTTAGTGGGAGATGTCCCTGCCCATGGTAGGCGGGTTGGAACTAGATGATCTTAAGGTCCTTTCCAACCCTAACTATTCTATGATTCTATGATTATATGTATCTAGTCCGAACTTCTTGTAGGAGAGAGATTATCTTTAAAGGTGATTGATCTGATCATGAAGTAGGTGGATGAAGTTGCCTACCTTCATCATCCTCCAGTGATTAGATATATCCAGATTAATCTTGGTAACTTGGTTGGTCTTCCTGCCTGGTTTTTAGGCCACTGTATTTAGGCAAGAAAAAATACACTTCATGATTTGTTCAAGGTCACAAAGTCTAAAGCATACCAGGGAACATAACCTAGATATTGCATTTCTCAGATTAGCACCTTAATTGCTAGACCAAAAACTTTACTTCAGTTAAGTTCTGTTAACTTGTTTCTGTAAGGCAATTTACCATCACTGCTCAAATCTTTGACAAATAAAAAAGATTTGTATACAATTTCATTTCTCTTTCATTATATGCTGCAGTGCAGCTTGTGATTAATTGGCTTCACTTTCACAGTTTCAAAACAGAGACTTCATGAACTTTGTAAATAAAATGTTGGAGAAATTTCATGAAGATCCTGTATCAAAAAAAAAAAAAAAATCATCCTTAGAATGCCTATATATATTTTCTACCAATATTGGAATTGGGTCACATAACATCTTTCTTTTTTTAACACATTCATTGTGCATGCTGATGGTCTGACTCAGAAAACCAAAGGCTCAAAGATTAGAGAACAGAAGTTGTTTTCTTCATGGAGTAATGTCCTTAAGAAGAAATCTATACAGAAGATCTGACTCCACCATGAATTCTTGTTCTCTTACCTCCTCTCCATGAACATAAGTACCAAATTCTCCTCAGCTTGCAATCTCCAATTTATCATTTTTCTTCTATTCACCTGTACAATAGGAAGCAGGTAATGGAGAGGTCAGCCACTGCCTTGATCGTGCCTTCAAAACTGTACATTCAACATTTTCATGAGAAGTATATCTGAGGTTTCTTTTTGCAGTGTGCTAATTATTTTCTTTTTCATCTTCTTTAACTCTGCTTTATAGTTTCAGTTGATGAATGCAGAAGTTCAATATTGGGTCACTGGTGATATTTATCTCTCAAAATTCCCGAGAGTATCCAGTATGTCCTTCAGATATAGCTCGTGCTTCCTTTGAAGAGCATTTGAGCAGTATGAATACAGGTGTCATTTACATTTATACTTACATATAGAATACAGATTTTTATGTTGATTATAAACGTTTCAATGAAGTATACTGTACTCCGGTTGAAGTGGATGGCAAAAATCTCATGTTGGTGTTAAAGTGAAAGTGATAATATGGAGGGATTCATGTCAACTAACACAATACCATGGTGCAGACATAAGAATCTAACTGCAGTTATAGCCCCTGAAAAAAAAAATTGCGACGAAAAGTTCACTGGAAATATTGTTTTGCTTTTTTACATTAGGATCCTTCCCCCCAAATGGCTACTTTTCTGTCCATCACCTTTTAAAGAGGTCTGAACAAATACTCTAATGTAGACCTTTTCATTACAGGTGCCTATGTTTAAAAAAATAAAAAATAATAAAATAATAATAATAATAAAAAACAAAACAAAACAAACAAGCAAAAAAAAAAAAAAAAAACATAAAACCACACACAGAACAAAAACCTCTACTTTAAGAGTTTGGTTCAACTCAAACAAAATCAACAATAATTTTTTCCTTGGCTTCACTTTATAAGCTTCTCAGTGACAATGGAATACCTTTAAATTAATAGAAAATATGATGGATGTACTGAATTCAAGGCTGTGTAATATGTTTATGCATTTTCTAAAATGTATTTATATTTTCTCTTCTTTCCACAATTCCTGAAAAGATGTATATCCCAGTTGTTATTTTTAAGCAAAGCTGCATTTTAAAGAGTGCTATTAGCAGCAAGCAGATCTAGCAATCTCTCTGAAAATGGTGTACCTTCATTGTGCAAGTTCAGTGCTTTGAATTTGAACTACATGCTGTAGTGTTTGAAGTGTTGACCCATTCAAACCAACATCTTAAACTGTAGGGTCGTGTCACAGTGAGTTGATAGGGTAAAAAAAGAACTAATAAATGATTATAGAATTCTCTTATTATGAACAGTTTTATTGTGGCAAGATGCCTGGGGCTTATAAAATACTGATGAGGTTTAAAGTGGGGGGAGAGGAGAAGAGTGTTGTTAAATTTAATAGAAGTTCTTTTTTCTTTCTTCTTTTTTTTTTTTTTTTTTTTTTTTTTTACTGGCAAAGGAATGCAAAAGACATCAAAGTAGTTTTCAGTTTTCCTATAAATCTATACAGAAATGAATTTCAGCAGCAACTTCTCTGTCTTTTATTGCTGAAGTTCTTTCAGAACCTGTAAGGCAGTATAATTCAGTGCTTTACAAATTGCTTTGGAGAAATATAATAAATCCAATATATAAAGGATAAGTTCATGAGGTTTTTTGTATAGATAAAACATGTACAGTTACTGGATCCTTTTTTTTTTTTTCTGATTTATTAAAATGGTTTCAAAAAAATAGCTTAGCAGATCTGTCCATGAGCATTTCACTTTGAGAAGTGCTTGTTCATTTCTAGACAAGAAGCCTAACAGCATGGTACAGCAAGTTAATTAACTAGCACTGCTGTTGCTTTACCAAAAACCATGGGTAAAAGTATGAATCTGAGATCAAAGATCAGTGAAAGAATGCACAAATCCAAAGTGCTGTCCATGATCATGACAGTCCCAGGATAAACACATTATTAAGGTGGGCTGATGCCAACTTGATGAAGTTTAACCATGACAAGTGCAAGGTTCTACACCTGGGTTGGAGCAATCCCAGGCACACATACAGGTTGGGCAGAAAAGAGATTCAGAGCAGCCCTGTGGAGAAGGACTTGGGGGTGTTGGTCAATGAGAAAATGAACATGAGCTGGCAGTGTGTGCTCACAGCCCAGAAAGACAACTGTATCCTGGGCTGCATCAAAAGGAGCATGACCAGCAGGTCGACGGACGTGATCCTGACTCTCTACTCTGCTCTCGAGACCTCACTTGGAGTATTGTGTACAGTTATCGTGTCCTCAACATAAAAAGGACATAGAACTGTTGGAACAAGTGCAGAAGAGGGCCATGAGGATGATCAAGGAACTGGAGCACCTCCCATAAGAAAACGGGCTGAGAAAGTTGGGACTGTTCATCCTGGAGAAAAGGAGGCTGCATGGAGACCTCATAGCAGCCTTCCAGTGCCTGAAGGGGGCCTGTAAGGATGCTGGAGAGGGACTCTTCATGAGGGACTGTAGTGATAGGACAAGAGTTAACGGGTTCAAACTTAAACAGGGGAAGTTTAGATTGGATATGAGGATGAAATTCTTTACTGTAAGGGTGGTGAGGCAGTGGAACATGTTGCCCAAGGAAGCTGTGATTGCTCCATGTTGTGGTTTAAGCTTCATAAACCCATACAGCCGCTCTTTCACTCACTCCCCACTGTCTCTTCCCTCCACTCCTGGAGGGATGGGAAGGAGAATCGAAAGAATGCAACTCCCACAGGTTGAGATAAGAACACTTTAGTAACTAAGGTATAACACAAATCACTACTGTTACCACCAGTAATAATAATGACAAGAGAAATACAAGGAAAGAATACAACAGCTCACCATCAATCTCAAACAAGCAGTGCACCCCCACCAGTGCCCCCCACCGTGCACCCTCACCACCCTTCCGGGTCTCTGCTCTCCGTTCTACATCCTGGACATGACGTGCTG
This sequence comes from Amazona ochrocephala, assembly GCA_039720435.1. Taxonomy (NCBI): domain Eukaryota; kingdom Metazoa; phylum Chordata; class Aves; order Psittaciformes; family Psittacidae; genus Amazona; species Amazona ochrocephala. The sequence continues at coordinate 28,441,407 of CM077882.1, forward strand.
TGGTATGGAATAATCTCTTTGGTTAGTCTGGGTCAGGTGCCCTGTCTCTGCTTCCCCCTGGCTTCCCCCCTTCCCTGGCAGAGCATGAGGCTCACAAAGTCCTTGGCCAGCCTAAACATCACCAAGCACTAACTGAAAACACTGATGTTATCAGCACTGTTCCCAGGCTCAAAACCAAAAACACAGCGCTGCAGCAGCTACCAAGAAGGGAAAAAAGAAAAAATGACTGCTACTGCTGAACCCAGGACACTCCATCGCTGGTGGTGTTCAAGGCCCAGTTGGACATAGCCTTGGGAGGCGTGGTTTAGTGGGAGGAGTCCCTGCCCATGGCAGGGGGGTTGGAACTAGATGATCTTAAGGTCCTTTCCAACCCTAACTATTCTATGATTCTATGATTATTGCCCAGATGCTCATAAATTCATTACTTTTCATATGACTTTTTTTCTTGAAGGAAGGATTTGCCAAAAGTGCACCATGATGTACACAGACACAATTCACTTCATATTTTCACATGTTCTGGTTTAAGTCTTTTCTTAAAAGACCTTGGATAAACCATTTTATGCTTGCATTGTGGCCTGATTTTTGAAGACTTTGCACTTCCACAAGTGGAATATACAAGTGCAACGAGGTCATGCATATCTACACTGAATAACGAAACATACAGCTTTCTCTGAATTATTTATTTTCTCAATGCTTAGGTCCCAGAAAAAAATGCAGATATGATAGCATGGTCCTTCTAAGAACAGGTTATCTCCTACATAGCTAATTATTCTTGGTCTAGCACTGTGCTAAGATGGCACTGCAGGTTCTTTGCTAGGAAATTTCACTTTTGCATTTTCTGTTCCTCATGAAGCACAAGAATTGCTACACAGTGAAAATACACCTTATGTGATAAGTGTTTTATTTGCGGCGACTTATCCAGAAGGCATGCCCAGAATCATTACTCCACATATTTCTTTCCTACAGAAATTCAATGCTATTTTCCATTTGCACATAAGATTTCCTTACCCAGCCCCAGTAAGATAAGCATTTTTCTTTGTTTCATATAAACTCTGTTTAAAAGTCCCAACATAATGAATTAATTGCTTGGAAACTAGCATTCTGTAATGTTAACCTGGAAGTCATGAAGTTACGAAGAGTGGCAGAACAGCTCCTTTCCCTGTCTCCTTTCCCCTGCAGGGATTGTTCATATATAGTAGATCTATTCATAGCTTAATATGTGGTTTATGAAAAAAGACAAGAATCCAGCTACCCTCTCCTGTATTTTTTTCTTGCAAAAATTACCTCACCTTGATTCTTCTACTGTTGGAAGAACTATGGCACAATGACATGAAGGATATGCTACAAATCTGGCCTAAAAGGGAACATAAAAAAGAAATTCAACCCAATTATCTTTTTTTAGCTCTACAGTGATTATCTTCATACAATTTAATGTTCAGTGTTTGTCCCTCAAACTGAAAGCTGTCCAAAGAATCACCGTTTTAAGAACTTTTCCAAAATGTAAGATTTATTACTTGGTTGTTGGGTGTTTGACACGAAGTTCACATGAGCTGAGGAACCACCATTACAAGTGTGGGGCACTTGACAAATGACATTCTGGCAATTGCCAAATTCTCAGAATTGTACCCCCTTCTATTTCCTAGATTAAACACCATTGTGATAGTTATTCATGTGTATGTTTATGTAGTCCAATTATCTGTACAATAATCTTGCACCAAAATTGACTTTCCCACCTACCTGAACACACTTCATACTGTTTCTATTTTGGATATTGCTAGTAAAATATTAATAAATATATAAGGTACGTTGGAATATGTTATAAATGAGTAAATATACCAAGGTGTTTCATTTTAAGAATGTTAGTAATATTCCATTACAGTATTCTTTCAGGTCTTCCTATTTGTGTTTTCCAAAGTACTTGTAGTTATTGAAAACTTAGAACAACAAAAGGTATCCCTTATCATGACTAACAGTTTTGTTCTATAGAATAGAAGGTATGATTTTCTGAATTGAGGCAAGGTTCCTATTACTAATTATATGACAAATTGTATGAAAGGTAATTCTGAATTCTTTAGAAGACAGCCTGCTCAAATATTTCTGTTGATAACTTTATCCAACTTAAGTATTATGCAAGTCTAGGAGTGCTAATTTTCCATTTCAAAATGGATAGGTCACCAACTTTTCTTTGAACATCTAAGCTGTTCTCATTCAGTATGGGGAAGAGCTTATCTATAATTCAGTTTGCAGTAAGCGTGGGTTAGATCAGTGTCCAACCCTAAGGGCCCAAATCAATGTTTTAAGAATCAAATAACTTAGCACCATGAAGAAAAAAACACGTCTAAGTAACAGCTGCAGGACTGTGGAACATGTCTGATTTAACGGGTATTCTAGAAAACTGTGAGGCAGATTTGACAACAATTTAAACGCACTATGTACACAGATAGCATTATAATTGCTAAGAAGATTTGTAACAGAGCAATAGCTATTGCTGAACCACTTCAGGGGCTTTGTAAGCTGAACATCTGAAAGGTCATAGGAATATTTTGCAGTGTTCTAGTTACCTAAGAAAGTATTTTCAAATGCAGAGCACCTATGAAAATATGTCAGAAAAGAATGTTGCTAAACATTCCAAATATATCTTGATTACAAGGATGTGTTGTTCTTCTACTCACACCATACTGGGTATCATTGCTGTTGCAAAAAAACCTTTAAACCAGAGGGCTGGAATTATGCATGCAGAGAAAGGGTAAACACTAAATTATATTTTACATAATTTTTGCAAATTTAGTCAGCTAATGTGTACTACTACTCTGTGTTTTTATTGAATGGGGCTAGAAATAACTTTAGATACTGGCAGACAGGCTGACCTTAAACAGAACAATCCTTGAAGTATTTTAATTGTTAATTATGGCCAGTGTATTCTTTTGGTAACAAAACTTTTTATTAAGACTTCATAGCTTTTTTTAATCCCTCCATCAGTAGAAGATGGTGAGATGACAAGACACAAGGTAACCTAAATAGAATTAGCAAAATCTGGTCCCAGATAAGAAGGATTTGACTTCAAACTAAGAAATTTCATCTTCAGGGCTGGGTTCTAAGAAAGTTAAATAAATGAACAGAGTGACAGTGAATGATCCTACTTGAATAAATTATGGATACTAATAATCTCAGACAGGAAGAAGAAGCTGACTCATCTTTCCATGAGCAACATAAATAACAGCATCAAATATATGCAAAAATGGAAATGTCAGAGCAGTGAGGCATACTTAAATGAATGCATCCACTGTTCCGCAGTGTGTTACAAGCATTTCTAGATTAAAACAGAAAGACCTCTGAGAAACAGCACTGTCAGGGTTTACGATTAGTAGTCTGTCTAGTCGTGCAGAAGACCTTTGGTTAGAATAAGGATGCAGCTGTAATTTATAATCCCAAACAGCCAGCTGACCCTCTACAGTAGCTTTCTTTACAGCTATGAAATAACCACAAAAGTAAAGGTGCTGAAGTATTTGTAAGGAGAAGCTACATGAAAGAGGGAATGAGGGAAGGATTTCTTGAAAGAAAGGCAGACTTTGTTCTGAAACAACTATCACTCTTTTTCTGATAAGCAGAGTTATGGCCTACAGTCTCTTGAGAAATAAATTACTTACTGTAATTTAAGTCTGCAAGCCTTGTTACTAGTATTCCATAAGTGGTCTGATTAGCACCCTGGCCAGAATTGTCATTTTTGTCCTTTTCCTTTTGGACTCTGCAGCAAGAAAAAATTTATCTTCAATAAGATAACTAGTAATACAGGTTATGGGCATATGGATTTAGCACTATCCTGGGTTACAATATTCTCTACTAATATATAAGTCTTGATATTACACATATTGCATCAAACAGATCAATGATCACTGGCTATGAAGGAAAAAGAAATAGCAAAATAAAAAGTTGTATGCTTTGAATGAAAGAGAAAAGGCACAGAAAGGAGCTGAATTTGACTCTTCTTTTCATGGCTAGTGGCTGTTGCCAGAGGACTTCAAGAATTTTTTACTACAGGTGGTACAGGTGATAACCTGCACCTCTAAACTTCTTTTTGGAAAAACAAAGAAATGAGCTCATCACTTAAAAAACAAAATTATTAGGATTAGTTCAAGGAGAAAGTTTGAGGTAGATTAATCAGTTTGCTGATATCTTCTGAGGTTTACACATGCAGTGTCTCCTTTTCAGAATTTGAATTTTTTGAATGATCACTGACTAACTCTAGGAAGCTGTATGTGGAGCAGTATCAGCATTCAACATTTTAATAGCTGTTTATTCCTCTATTCATTCTTTAGTGACTAACTGCTCTGAGGCATCCTATTGGTACTTAGGTTTAGGTTAAGCTGTGCAGTTAAGCCCCGAAGTTTCTGAATCCTTAGCTATATCTGAAATTAGGAATGAGACTTGTATCACTGACCTTTAGTTGTTAAAAAGTTAGTGCAGTGACAGTTTTCTCACTTGATTCTATAATCAATAGAAGGAAACTAGTATGTCTTCTGTTATTACCTGAGCCAGTCTGTGGAATCTATTTTTGTATGAGAAGAGTTGGCTTTAGAGAAGACACCAATCTTTCTTGATTAACTACACATAACCGGCTGAGATTAGACACCTTCTATCAAATTAAACCCAAAGTTAGATTGCATAAATACACTACCAAAGTATTACTGAAGAAATATTCTGCTTCTCAGTATAGCTCACTCAAAAAAAAAAAAAAAGGCAAAAAAAAATTAAAAATTTTTTTTTCTAAAATGCAAAAATTGCCAGTTGCAAAGAATTGTTGTTAATAATGATAATTTCATGAATACAATAAGCATTGGATTTTCTGAAACAGTTTAGGATCCACGATAGTTTGATTTAAAATATAAAATTTGTCCAGACTGAATCCATTAAGAACCACTTAATTAAGTATTTGAGAAACTAATTGTAAATGAAGAAGGACGGGCAGAGAAGAGATTCAGAGCAGCCCTGCGGAGAAGGACTTGGGGGTGTTGGTCGAGGAGAAAACTGAACATGAGCTGGCAGTGTGCGCTTGCAGCCCAGAAAGCCAACCGTATCCTGGGCTGCATCAAAAGGAGCGTGACCAGCAGGTTGAAGAAGGTGATCCTGCCTCTCTACTCTGCTCTCGTGAGACCTCACTTGGAGTATTGTGTGCAGCTCTGGTGTCCTCAACCTAAAAAGGACATGGAACTGTTGGAACAAGTGCAGAGGAGGGCCACGAGGATGATCAGGGGACTGGAGCACCTTCTGTATGAAGTGAGGCTGAGAAAATTGGGGCTGTTGAGCCTGGAGAAGAGAAAGCTGCGTGGAAACCTCATAGCAGCCTTCCAATACCTGAAGGGGGCCTATAGGGATGCTGGGGAGGGACTCTTCATGAGGGACTGTAGTGAGAGGACAAGTGGTAATGGGTTCAAACTTAAACAGGGGAAGTTTAGATTGGATATGAGGAAGAAATTCTTTACTGTGAGGATGGTGAGGCCTTGGAATGGGTTGCCCGGGGAAGTTGTGAATGCTTCATCCGTGGCGGCGTTCAAGGTGGGGTTGGACGTAGCCTTGGGAGGCATAGTTTAGTGGGAGATGTCCCTGCCCATGGCAGAGGGGTTGGAACTAGGTGATCTTAAGGTGCTTTTCAACCCTAATTATTCTATGATTCTATGATTCTATGAATTGACTTTAGTGGAGAGGTCTAATAAAAGGTGGTCTTCACACCTAAGCTACTCTGGGAAGATTTAGATTCGACATTAAGAAAAAGGCATTTACTGTGAGGGTTATGAGGCACTGGAATAGGTTGCCCAGAGAAGCTGTGGATGCCCCATCCTTGGCAGTGTTCAAGGCCAGGTCGGATGGGGCTTTGAGCAACCTGGTCCAGTGGAAGGTGTCTGTGCCCATGGCAGAAGGATTGGAACCAGATAATCTTTAAGGTTCCTTCCAACCCAAACTATTCTGTCATGTTATGATTCTGTGATTGTTGTATGCAACATCTGTAGATTGTAAAAATATTATGAGGACAATGCAATCATAGAGAGAACGTAAGTGAAGCCTTTAATGGTATAAGTCTAGGAGATAAGAACTCAGAATTTGTATTTAAAAAGTGCATGAAGGATTGCTGTGCAACAAAGTTGTAATTATGAGAAGAATGTAGAATCTGACAGGTCATTTCGTAAACCAGAAAAAGTCACCCTAGGTGTAGGAATTACATAGACAGGGAGTTGAGTCCCTGACTGACAACAGCTGATTTTGGGACAACAGTTCTGAGGGGGCACCAATATGTATTAGCCTTGTTCTTACAGCATTCCATAGGCATCTGGCATTTTGGCCAATGTAAAGAAAAGGTAACTGAAGTAGATGGACCTACGATATATTAAGCATGGGCAGCATGCACACTCTTACTTCCTTTAGCTTTGCTATGTTTGTGGCATAACTTAAGTCATCTGCTGAATTCATGTATATAACTCTCTCCATAACAACAAATGTGGACAATGAATGATACCACCCCACTCAATAAGAAGCATACAAAAAGAAAATGAGCCCTTCATTGTTTTAGTAACGAAGTACTTTTTGCTTGTTTAAAATTGCCTTCAAAGGAAGGACAAAAAACCATATACCTAACTGTCTGCAAAGTCACAAGACAGGCTGCATGTGTTTTGGCATCTGTAGACATCTCCCTCTTCTGGACCCAGTTTATGAACAGTAAAGTTCATCAACATAAAGTGAAGAAGTAAGAATTAATAATTACACATAAATCACAGTGAATAGGCTTTTTGAGGAAACCACTGACTTCAGAGCAGTGACTATTGATCAGTAACTTCTCCTGTTTATTAAATGGCAACTTTCAAATACTGTAACTATGACTGATTAGGCCAGTATATCAGTATTAAGGCTGCAGGACCTATTTTATTTTATTTTATTTTATTTTATTTTATTTTATTTTATTTTATTTATTTTATTTTATTTATTTTATTTATTTTATTTTATTTTATATTTTATTTAGGTTTTATTGAGGTTTTATTGAACTTTGGGGGAGGGGTTGTGGGGTTTTGTTGTGTTTTGTTACATTTTCATGGAAAGAATAATTAAAAGTAGGTCAATAACATTAAATTTAAGGAAAGGTAAGATTTAAGGAAAAAATATATACCAATATATACCAATAATACCAATTTTAGTAATTTTGAGCTTTGATCTTTGCATCCATTAGTGTGTAGATGCAGTGATGCTAACTCTCCATCATCAGTTTAGTGAAATCTTAATACATTTATATTACTATAGATGAGTTTATGTTTCCTTGTTATCTTTTTAATACAATCCATAAATTACACAACACAGCTTTATATTAATTGTCAATGTGTATAAAAAAATGTGAAGGAACAGATGATTAAAAGGAATCCTCTTGGCTTCCAAGTTCACACGTAAGTCATTGCAACTGTTCAGCTCAGTGTACACTTCCTGGGAGATAAGGGCCATCTACTAAATTACTAAAATAACCTTGTTTCCAAATTAAAACATTTAGATTAAAACCCACTTTTTTTAAGAAGTGTATAATGAAATAAAAAGACACAAGTCACTAAACAATGAGTAATAATACTATCACATCAGTAAAACGAGAGTTTGCAAAGTGTCCACTTGTCTTACTTAACCTAAAAAAAGGTGAAGCACTTACTTTATCTTATCTTTTCTCCTAGTAAGGAAGTTATTTCCCTTCACGTGGAAACACAAGTTTAATTCCCAGTTTATGACAGTTGGCAATCACAAATTCACACACAAAGAAATTTAACACTGCAAGGACAGTAATCTATGAGCAGTAAAAGCAGCGTTGGTAACCTAATTCAGGAAAAGTTATTCAGGCAGAGTTTTGTAAAAGTTGAAATAATACATTTTAAAAGCATGTCAGGGCTTTAGGAATTAGTCACAAACGAGCAAATATTGCACAAGATTTTTTAAACAAATTAAATTGTCATCTTTAGTCACTGTTATGCAAACAGTTTGAACATATTTGGAAAACATGGAATATTGCATGGGAACTTATTCTAAGCAAACAATTAGCAGACATGAGCAAACTGATTTTCTTACTGCCTCAGAAGGCTTAGTCTAAAAAAGAGGTATAATTTCTAATGCTTTTAGAAGATTGGGGAGCAAATTTGTACTGATTAAAAGGAGAATTATATTTTTCTGTAATTTTTTAATGGAATTTCTGGCTTACAAAACTACCTTGCTTCTCTGAAGCCAAGGAACAGATCTCTGTGTAGTTACTTGATCAGCTCATGGTGTTTCTTCTTTCTTTTACAGGTTTTCTAAATTTCACTGGCCAGAGGCTGATATCTTCACAGTCTTTAGGACGATAAGGTATATACCTAAAAATTACTACAGGTATGCTTCCTTTATCAGTAAACTGATGGCACAAGTACAGAAGGAAAGACTACAAGGACTCACACAAACATTAAGATCAGGGCTTCTTGTCAGTAGTGAGAAAATGAATTTTACAGGAAAAGGATCATGGGGATAGATAAACTTATAAGGAGGCTAGGTAGATCAGAAAGGGCTTTGTAAAATGCAAAGAAGTCTCTGGACACTCAGACAGATTGGATAACTCAGTATCAATTGTGGACTGTAGATACAAAGATTAGGTAATGCAGATTTCAGGGAATGAAGAAGAAAATTAGATTATGCATAAAATTTATTATCTCTATTTACATAGAGAAACTAACGAAAACTACTTTTTCTCACAGCGAAGTGAAACTCTGTGAGCTCACAAATCATATGATTTTATTGTTCATATATCATAGAATCATAGAATAGTCAGGGTTGGAAAGGACCTTAAGATAATCTAGTTCCAACCCACCTGCCATGGGCAGGGACAACTCCCGTTAAACCATGTCATCCAAGGCTATGTCCAGCCCCGCCTTGAACGCCGCCACGGATGAAGCATTCACAACTTCCCCGGGCAACCCATTCCAAGGCCTCACCATCCTCACAGTAAAGAACTTCTTCCTCATATCCAATCTAAACTTCCCCTGTTTAAGTCTGAACCTGTTAACCCTTGTCCTCTCACTACAGTCCCTAATGAAGAGTCCCTCCCCAGCATCCTTACAGGCCCCCTTCAGGTATTGGAAGGCTGCTATGAGGTTTCCATGCAGCCTTCTCTTCTCCAGGCTGAACAGCCCCAACTTTCTCAGCTTATCTTCATACAGGAGGTACTCCAGTCCCCTGATCATCCTCGTGGCCCTCCTCTGCACTTGTTCCAACAGTTCCATGTCCTTTTTATGTTGAGCACACCAGAACTGTACACAATACTCCAAGTGAGGTCTCACGAGAGCAGAGTAGAGAGGCAGGATCACCTCCCTCGACCTGCTGGTCACGCTCCTTTTGATGCAGCCCAGGATACGGTTGGCTTTCTGGGCTTGGTGTCATCGGCAAACTTGCTGAGGGCACACTCAATCCCACTCTCCATGTCACCCACAAAGATGTTGAACAAGACCGGTCCCAACACCAGCCCCTGAGGAACACCATTCGTTACTGGACTCCAGCTTGACACTGAGCCACTGAGCACAACTCTTTGCATGCGGCCATCCAGCTAGTTCTTTATCCACCAAGTGGTCCATCTATCAAATTGATGTCTCTCCAACTTAGAGACAAGGATGTCATGTGAGACAGTGTCAAAGGCTTTACACAAGTCCAGGTAGATGACATCAACTGGTCTACCCCTGTCCACCAGTTCTGTAGCCCCATCATAGAAGACTACCAGATTGGTCAGGCAGGATTTTCCCTTAGTGAAGCCATGCTGGCTGTCCCCAAGCACCTTGTTGGTTTTCATGTGCCTCAGCATGCCTTCCAGGAGAATCCACTCCAAGATTTCACTAGGCACAGAGGTGAGACTGACTGGTCTGTAATTCCCTGGCTCATCCATTTTCCCCTTCTTAAAAATGGGGGTTATATTTCCCTTTTTCCAGTCATCGGGAACTTCACCTGACTGCCATGATTTTTCAAATATGATGGACAGTGGCTTAGCAACTTCATTTGCCAGCTCCTTCAGGACCCTTGGATGGATTTCATCCGGTCCCATGGACTTGTATACATTCAGGTTCCTAAGATGGTCTCGAACCAGATCCTTGCCTACAGTGAGCCCAGGGTCCTCATTCTCACAGTCCCTGCGTCTGCCTTCCAATACTTGGGTGGTGTGGTCAGAGCATTTGCCGGTGAAGATTGAGGCAAAGAAGTCATTAAGAACCTCAGCCTTTTCTAAATCTAGGGTAGCCAGTTCTCCCAATAACTTCTGGAGAGGACCCACATTGTCCCTAACCTGTCTTTTATTTGCAATGTACCTATAAAATCCCTTCCTGTTATCCTTAACATCCCTAGCCAAGTTTAATTCTAAGTGGGCCTTAGCTTTCCTAACCTGGTCCCTAGCTTCTCGGACAACATCCCTGTATTCTTCCCAGGCCGCCTGACCTTGCTTCCACCTTTTATAAGCCTCTTTTTTCTTTCAAATTTTGCTCAGCAGCTCCTTATCCATCCAAGGAGGTCTCCTGGCCCTCCTGCAGCACTTCCTTCTAGTTGGGATGCACTGCTCCTGAGCATGCAGCAAGTGATCCTTGAATATCTCCTTTCCAGAATTATATAGAAACAAACCTAAGGGACCTGTAGAAAAAAATGCCTGGCATTTCTGAAGTCCTCCTTGCTACATGGGCATTTTAACATCATTGTTTAAAATGTAGTAGAGATTCAAAGAGGCTAACACACTTGGAAAAACAGCACTTTGAAAGAGATTATGGGACTATAATCAACATTAAACGTTGTACTGCTTTTTAAGTGAGCTTCAAGAAAATGAATAAAATAGAACCAACAAAAACATTTTTAAAGGACATGGAGATGAACTTGTGAAGTCAGCCATGCATTTCAGAAGAGAACATATTTTGACACTCACAAAATATTTTTAAAATGCCATTACATTTCAAAAACTTTTATGCTGTCCCCAGTCAGTTAAGTGTTGCTTTGCTGTCAAGAGGCTTAGCTTAAATACTACTACTGCTGGATGCATATATTTCTTGGGAAGATTGAAGTCCATGTGTCAGACAAGATTCAGTCAACTTAATAAAAGATGGTATAGTCCCCTTTCAAGTCAAAGGAGCCAAGGGGATTATTCTAACACAGATGCAAGATCTGGCAGGGAAAGGATCTCAACCAACTGTTCTAAAGATCAAGGAACACGCAAAACTCCCTTTAAAGTAAAAATAAAATCTCCTCAGCTCAAACAATAGTACTAAAGCTTTTAGCAGAAGTCCTACTGCTGCTATTCTTCAGTTTGGAAGTGTTTGTGTTTTGAAATCTATTTTCCTGAGATAAGAAAGAAGAAAAGAGGCTTTCCACATTAACAGTAAAATAAAGCACTTCAGATTGATTCGAAAGATTCTTTTTTTCAAATATTCTTGCCTTGTTCACAAACCCAAGTTTATAACATTCTATAATGATTATGCTTGTGCAAAGACTAACATATTTCTCAGAGTTTCTAGGGCAGTAAAAATATATTTTTATCACATTTTCCATTTATGCTTCATTAAAAGAAGAGATAAAATATTTTTACGTCAAGGCTATTTTTAATGTTATTTTAGGTGTCCATTTAGTTCTTTCACAAACAAAAAAAATGTTTCATCCTGTAATATTCTACCAGCCACATTTAGCATAGATACTGAGTATTTATTGATTCAAATAGTGAAGATCAAAATGTTACCCAAGAAAACCAAGATGTTCAATAATTATTTTCATTTTATTATTTTGGTTAGAGCATTTTGATCTTAATTTTAACTTTATCAGTTAACTAAGTGCCAGGCCTGTGAAGCCAGAGAGTTTCTTTATTCTGTGTTTTGAAAGTATAAGGGTTTTTTTAACATGGAAATTATTCCTTATTTTCTTACTACACTATTTTAAAATTACTCTGTTCAATTAAAATTTAATTCTTTCCCTAGAGCTGCTGAAAGCAATTCAAGGGAATTTCAAAACACAACATTCCTTCTTCATCCTGCAAATTCAAGATGAAATGCACAGAGGAAATATAAGATTGCGGTCTGATAACTTACAGATGATGATTGTCTTTGTGGAATTCACCTTTTTGCCTTGTTACTCTCCACAGATGTTGAAAGCACAACCTGCTCCAGGCAGCCCACATCTGCAACTAGAGATGATTTCATAAATTGTTTCCTCTGGTTGTACCAGAGGTTCCTCCCTCACAATATCCAGACCTGTTCCAAAAGCCTGAGTTCCTGACTGCCATAAGCACTCACTGACTGCTTTCAGATCCTAGAGGAAACAAGGGAATATTTTTCTTCACCAGAAGCTTAAATGGGAAGATTTGAAGAAACAGATTTTGATCACTGCAGTAATTGTCACAGCAAAAGATAATTGATTGAGTGCATGTAAATAAGAAAATGAAAGGTTTCAGAATGTTTATAAAGCACTATAAATATTAAATGGATTCAGGTCTTGATACTACTGACCACTGTGTATATAGCCAATGACCCCTGATGATATCGCATGCTCTCAATAACGAATGATTCTTTTCCAAAAGAAGTAGTATTGTTTGTCATAGGCAGAACCACTTGTCTACAAAAGGTACTCTTTAATGAAACTGACTCAAAATCACAAAAAGGCAAAGATAAAAAGAATTCTTTTCATTAATATTTTTTTTAAGGTTTTTTGAAGGGACAGAGAGGATGATTATACAAGCTCTTTTATAAGTTACATCTCTGTTTTACTCTCTGATGGTACTGTGTACATTCCTTCTTCATCTACAATTTCATTCAAGTGATCGACCTCACAAGCACTATTTTTTTTCTAATTTAAAGAATGTTCTGAAAAAATGCATCTATTTCCTCAAATACTCAACGTGCAATACGGTGCCTTGAGATTCAAAATATTTTTTTCCACATTTTTCCTTTGCTATTTTTTCTCCAAATCAAGCATACAGTCTGTAAGTGAAAACACATACATAAGGAGCTTGTGTGCTTGGGGATGCCCTGATTAATTTGAATTTCCTAGAGAAGAGAAGTGTTTGACATATGAAGAAACAAACAGAAAAGCCGGATGTTTGACATGGTTGTTTAGGCAACATTCAGAACCTGAAAAATATTTACATATGTTTTAAATTAAAAAAAATATATAGGACTTCTTTGTTAGCTGGTTTACCTTTTATCTGTTTAGACCTGCCTACAGCCATCATTCTGGAAAAACTTGATGCTCAGGTATGAGCAAAAGTGGTCACTTCAACTGAGAATTGAGAACAAATACTGACCTTAGCAAAATAAAAAAATCAGTTTTATTATTTTTGGCCCATTGAACATCTATGTTAAAATATGAAGTAGAAATTATTATGTACACTTCAAAATTCTGGAACTTAACCCTTGCTGGTTTACATTTTACTGTGTCACTACTGACTTTGAATGTAAGTGATAATTTCTTTCTCTACACAGCAGCTTTGAAAGGGTAAGTAATTATTTTTTACCCACTCCTACTAACAAATGTGAAGACAAATGTCAACGGAAGAAGTAAACACACACTGGTAATTTTGTCAGGGTGATTTCCGGACAAAAGTATGAATTAATCTATACAAAGAAACCCTGCATTCTAAAGTGGAATGCTTAATATTCTGAATATTTGCTTTTAAGACATTGAATTTTCATAATGCAAATCAGAATGTTTTAATTAATCACATGTTGTAGCAAAAAGAAAGTGCCAAATCCAACCACAATCTTTTCAGAAGGCAGAATGCTCAAAACACACAGCAAAAATTCCTCAAATATTAAAGGATTCTCAATATTCTCAGCATGTCTGTGCTCCGAATAAACATTATATTTTCTTGACAGTGATTCAAAATATTCACAGCCACTCTTCAGTGACTACAAAAAAATCATGCCAACTGGGATAAAGCTTTATTTAAAAGTTGAAGGCATTAAATAAGCACTAAAAGACAATTGTGCACCTGTTTTCAAAAGTAAAAAAGCATCTCAGGTCTACTTTGCTTTTGAAAATTTGGCCAAGGATCATATCTCAGAGGCCAAATAGCTCATGGCATTATTTCCAATGTTCTATGCTGTATGCCTAATTGGGATGCTACACATTTGCATAAGCATGATGCTTCATGATTAATGCATAAGTCACGGCATGGAGCCCTGAACAAATTCATCCATAGATCCTTCTCCCCATCCCTACTGCAAATAACCAGTGTGCTTAATCTGCAATCTATCATACCTGTAGGTACGGTGATATATCAAGCACCAAACTGTATAAACTTCATTATAAGGCTGTACTGAGTTGTAAAATTCTTTATTTTGAAATGTTAATAGTAATAAAATGTTGGTCATATAAAGCCACTGGCATTTTTATTTCCTGTGATCTATGACAGTATTTTTTTCATGTTAAAATTTATTTTCAAGTCTATAGCTTTATTGTTGAAATTGAAACAGATTGCATTTAAAATGAAGACTTTGTTAAATTAATAACCTAATAATTACTTTTGCACTATTGCTCTTGGGGTAATGTTAACTTAGAGTGAACAAGAACTTGCTGTTCAAGAAGAGAAACATGTCCATTATTCAATAACATGTCCACTCACAGCCAAATTAAATAAGAAAGCTCCTGAAAATGTTAACAAAGGTCTGATGAATATAAGCCAGAGGATGCCACAGTAAAGGTACCAGAAAACCTAAGTCTATCCTTAGACGGTTAAACAGTGCAGACATCTTGAGAGACAAGATGGTACATGTCCTTTTTACTGCTGTTCCTTGCAATAACATGATGACTAATCTTAAGGGATCTTTCAGCCAGACTAATTTTTTTCAGTCATAAAGGCAAAAAATTACAGTATTATTATTACATTTCCTACTGTCACAAAAAGCATACACTGAGATTTGTTTTCATATGTTAATATTACCATTACATTTCCCTGGCAGAGAAGGCTATCAAATGCAAAATTATTGTCAGCATCTCAAAGAAGGGTATAGAGTCCATCATATTTAGTTTTGTTTTGTAATTTTTTGTTTCTATGTGGTAAAAGACAGAAATAAAATAGGTTGAAGTGCCAAGGAGTGAAGCCTCCGAGAGCTACACCTATTTTCTTTTAAATTGAAAATTGTAAAATTTTACAAGAAAAAATAATCAAAGATTTGGGTGGGGTTTTTTTGTTTTTATTTTTGTCTTTTTTTAGATTATAGTTTTCATATACAATTTAACATCTAAATCCTGCCATTTCACCGATGAGCAGGCATTGGTGACAATAATTCAAAGCAGTGGGATTCAAAACAGTTTTGAAGATTATTTACTTGCAGTTCAACATAAAAAATCAAAACATAGCTATTTTATACATTCTACTTGCTGAGAATTAATGTGGAAGTCCATTAAGCATTATGTTTACATAAATCTGAATTTAATAAAAATATATAACATTGTATGTATGTACTTATAGTCTTTTCTACAAAAATAAGCATACTCTTTGAAATAATACCATGTGCGATGAGGAAGTAGCTTACACCTTAATCAGATGAGTGCTGGTCAGAATTATTTTTGGAAGGGACATAAACGATAAACACAAAACAAGCAGAAGTAACCAAGATGTAGAGCTCTAAAGAAATCTATTACCTGTCCAAAGTAATAAAGTCAGCACAAAATATTTCTATTTTGCACTTCTTAAGAAACTTAAAGCATCACCAATGCCGTGTGAATTCAGTTTGTCAGAATTGTCCAAGGTTTCACCTCTTCTAACTTTGCAGTGCAAACTGCTTATCTATGCTTCTTCAGGGACAGAGTGCTGCATCCATATGGAAAGTCCCATTTATACTACATTTTCTGACAGACCTCTCTCTAGACAGACACTTGGATCTTAGTCCACCAAATAGTTGAAATTACACTCAATTTGTATGCACTCTCTTAATGGAGGTTCCTAAAAAATCCAGCCTTCCTCCTATCAAGCACCTTGTTCTTTATATATCAATATATGTTAAAAAAGGGTTAACATTTCAGACATATTTTGCCAAAAGCTAGTATATTTGTATTTGAAAGCAAGGGAATTTCCCTTTCCACCAATATTCTATTTTTCTTTTGAAATGAGGATCTTTCCATGGATTGAGTGGGCTTGTGGAAATAAACTGTAGAAACAAAGTTTTCCCTCTAAGTATATGATACCACTGCTTTAGATCTTAAAAATGTTCAGAGTAGAGCTGTAGTATCTCCTGAAGTATCTCTTGTGAGATCGTACCTGCACTGTTGTCTCTCTCTTTTTGCCAGCTTTTATGGTGTTAAATCCACTTCATCAGTGGCGCACAGCCTTGCTGTATTACGTCCTCTTAAAAAAAAATCCTTTTATAATAAATATTATCTAAAGATTCTCTAGTTAATGTATGGAAATAAGGGGTTTTAATTATATTTTCTTATCAGGAAGACATAAAAACACATGATAAGGGTTGTATCATAATACAGTTTTGGGTTACAATAAAGTAAATCTTATTTTTAGAACACTGATATCTTGTAAATATTGATTTCATTAACTGCATTTATTTTCTTAATTTAAGAATGTGCCTTGTATTATAGCAGTAGAAGAGGAAGACCACATTATTCTGGTCTAAATTTTGGGATCAAATTTCCCACAAAAATACACGACATTAATGGCAAAACTAGTAGGGCTGTGACTTAATGCAAATCTAAGAAATTAATGTGGAATTCCCTATGTATTTATTTTTTTTAGTTTTCATGTGGCCACTGGCAGTTCTTTGCTTTAGTATCTCATGAAATTGAAATGATACCATTTTAAGGATGACATGAGAGATTTCATTTATTTAAAAATCTTCTAAGAAAGTAGTCAGAAAATTCAACCCAAACAGCATGCTCAAAAGCTGTAGTTTTTCTATAAGATCTCTCAAAAGAAAGTCTAGTAAACATTTTACCTGCATTTTAGAAGAATTTATTTTACTCAAAGCCATACACAGAATTCACACTCATAAACATACGGATTACTCACAAGATTTATTATTATTATTATTGTGTGATATATATAAAATAGAAAATATTATATCATTTTAAAATATTTCAATACATAATAACCAACATATTCAGCATTTACTTTAGGCTTTAGTATAGAAAATATAAACATTTCATAAATTTTTTCAGCTTGCTTTTGCGTAAAACAATGTGACTGGTTTACAGTACACCCAAAATTGTTTCAGCTGTAAAAAGTCTACCATTTTCATCTTTTTTTTTTTTTACAAAAAGAAACAAAACCTCACAACCAAACAAAAAAGCATGGATTGTTGATCTATGGGCTAAATCTCCTAATTTCAGTAATATTCTAGCCAGAAATGCTTGGAACTGCTGATATCCTTCCAGAATTGTGTGCACCTGTAAGAACCTGGGACTCTATATGTAAGAATAGAGGATCAAAGAAAGTGAAGGCACTTGCATTAAATATGTGTTCTAACATGATTTTGAAATTATTCTCTCAGAAGAAAGCATTGGCATTGCACCCTAGAAATCAGGTTAATGGAATATTCAACTTTGCTGATTTTAAAAACTTAGGTACTTTGAAGTATATTATGTCATGATGCTCTGCTCTGGTTTACCTCAGATCCTCAGTCACTTCTCTTGCTGCCTCAGTTAGAAGTTTTTTGCTAGTGTTTTGCCAAATATGCAGTCAAGGTCTAGAATCAATTATGTGCACCAACCTCATTAGTTTAGTGTGGTATTGTGACTTAATCATTCACACATCAGTTACTC
Source organism: Amazona ochrocephala (assembly GCA_039720435.1). Classification (NCBI taxonomy): domain Eukaryota; kingdom Metazoa; phylum Chordata; class Aves; order Psittaciformes; family Psittacidae; genus Amazona; species Amazona ochrocephala. The sequence continues at coordinate 28,459,173 of CM077882.1, forward strand.
TGCTATATGTTTAGTTCATAAGCATGCATCTGTTCATCACAGTGGTTAAAGGAAGCAGGTCAATGAAAGAGTTGATTTTATCTACAAGAAGTATACATATTGTACAGAACTATTTTTTGGCACAAGCTGTGGAGCACTATATCTTAAATTATGCTTGGGCAAGTTTAGACTTATTGCAAATATAGTTCTCCATTGCTGGAATCCAGAAGCCCTCACTCAAAATAAATTCAAGTAGGTGTCATCTTCATGTATCCTCTTTTTCTTCCTAGATGGTATGATATACTGGTTGTATTCCACTAGATATGGCCATGAGTCATTACAGATATCAAACAACTGTAATCCAGCTCTTTAAATGGCAAAATGTTGTCATAAATGACTTACATTTTATGACATTTATTATTTTTCAAGTTTTTATTTCTCTGATAGATAAACCTAAGGAAAATGAAACTATTCAATTTAATCCACCAGTATTTCAACTCTGTTTCCTATGATACTATTAGATGTAGTATCACTGCAGTCATGCACACATGCACAATTTATGTTTCTGAGATAGAAATGCCAGGCTCTTCCAGAAAAAAATTAAACTGAATTGGTGATGTGCATTTTCTTATTACTTGTCTGATACTTGAGAACAAATTGTAGTTTTTCATTAGAAGCAGAAATATTCTGGTGATCTTTTGGCTTTCTGTCTTCTTCTCCAGAACAGTCTGAAGGCCAGCAGGAAATAAAATGTTGTCCTAGAATATGAAGCAAACATAAGTATCAATAGAAAAGAATATAAGGCAAGAAAGGTTTTCTAGATGACTGACTTTTTTTTGAAACTGAAGTCTCTAGGAACCCTTGGTGATCCCATTCTTTCTCTCAGTCCCTCGAAGAACCACCCTCCTCCTCCCCCATGAAATTTCACAACTATGTAAGGGGGAAATATACAAACTGCCTTAAATGAAGGTGTACTGGCTATCATCTGCAGCTCTTTACTTTGGCATCAATGGAGTCTAACCTGAGAAAAAAGCAACATATGGCTTGTTTCTGACTTTCCCACAGTTCCTCTGCTTTTCCAGATGCTTCCAAAAGTCGTAGATAGATGTTATATCGAAGTGTTGTTATAAAACTACATAATATGCAGCTCACTTTCCATTCGGGGAAAGATTCCGGTTAAAAGTGTCTAAATCAGTCCAAACAACTATTTTTTTATTATTTATATATTAATTTATTTCATTATATATTGAATATTTGGCATAAATCTTTTCAGCACAAAACAAGTCATCATGCTTACTTAGTGATGTCTGAATTCTTTCCTACATGACTTGCCAATGGATAGGCTCAAAGAAAGCTGTCTTTTGAATACATACGGGATTAATTCCTGAGGCAGATGATACTTCTTTTCCATTTGAATGTACCTGTTGTCAGCAGTCATGATTTCACCAGAAGATATATAATCCCACAGATAGCTTAAACCAGACCACAGAATGGTCTGAAGGTGCAGCTCTAATTCCTGAAAAATCACACAATGAGACCTCAAGATGAGAAGTGTGATTACAGGCTTTGGTTGCTAAGACAGGTAGCTAAGCTTGGAACAAACTGTATTCCTTTATGAACACTGCCTTGGTGCCTACACAGAGAAAACAATAGCAAGCTGTCTAACAACCAATTAATGAGCAACACAATATCACAATACCTAAACCCAAACTCAGGGAAATGGATGCAGCCTTCTCTCCAAATAATAGTGGAGAATATTTTCATGTAAGGCCACGTCACATAGTATCCAGAACAAGAAAGATGGTAAGGCAACCTGATGTTGAGATTTTGGGAAAAAACTGTCAAGGATAGTGTCCTGCTATGAAGAAGGAAAATGCTTCAACATCCTTCCCAGAAGGTTCAGTCTTTTAAAAGGACCACACATAAATGAAAAGAACAATGAATAAAACTATGGTTTATTTGTATCTTTTCATACAGGCAAATTCAGATTAATCTACAAGCAACACAGAGTCAGCTGAAATGCATTAAGGAGCAAAATTACTAAAAGTAGCATTTGGTATGTATATCATTATCCTCTCTGGTTTATATTTTTATAAGATTAGAGGCCTCAAAAGTCTTTGCTTGTTTTCATTTGATATGTGATTGACAGTTTTTAGCAATAGAAGATGGAGACAACCCCTTTATTTTGCCTCTGTAAAAGCAAAATTTGAGGATTTTTTAGATTATGACAAACTTTTTTAAAATATCGAAGTTCTTTGCCACATCTTACCTTTTCAAGTTGTCTTGGCACTAGAATTGGTTCTTCTTTGCTGTATGCTACCTACACTTACACACCTTTGCATGGGGAAGGAATGTAAAAACAAGTTAACATGCTTTGATCCAAAGAGGTTTACACATGAAGATAAAATACGATAACAACGTAAAGCACTTCTAGGACAAAAAATGGTGCATTGGCAGCGCCAGTAAAAGTCAAGCATGAGTCTTATCTGATTACTGTGAAGGTGAGTTGGAGTTTTGTAAGCTGGAGAAGATGGTACAATGAATGTTGCCATTAGTGATATGCTCATACACTAATGCTTACACATGAAGCATGAACATGAATTAGAGATCTGCATGCAGCTGCAGGGCTGTGATCCTTTTGTAATCACATAGGGGCATGGCACCCTTGACGGGAGTGTTGCAATGGAGAGATACAAGCTTTTCAGGAGAGACAGGCTGGGAAGACAAGGTGGAGTAGCTCTTTATAGGAGAGAAGAGCCGGGATGCACAGAGCTCTGCCTGAAGACGGATGATGAGCCAGCCTAGAGCTTATGGGTAAGGATTAAAGAGAAGACATGTAGGGCTGACATTATAATGGGTGTCTACTACAGGCTACCTCTACAGCTTGCCTCTGAAGTCTGAAGTTTCTTTGAGACAAATAGAAAAACTACATATGTGAAAAATATTTGTATTAAATCACATATTTGAAAGAATGAGAAGATTTAATGATGTAAAAGAATTCTGTGTCATCGTACTGAAATGATCATTTATTACAGCATAGCAACAAGCAGAGCTTTTAAGCCTTCAAAGTCCTACAATATTCTCGTTATGCTTAAAGGAGTAATTGAAACTGAGAGAACAGCTAGCTTTTCAAAAGGCAAAAGACAGAATGCTCTGTATGAAAAATAGCTATCTCTGAAACTTTAGTTGAATAAATATCTTAATAATTTGACTGAACAAGCTGATAGTGCTTTTTGTCCCTCAGAATGCTCGGGTTACTCAAATGCTTGATGAAATGCACTAAACAATTCCATTTGGCATGATCATCAAGAGATCACGTGTGTCAGAAACTGAAAAATCTTACTCTGCATACCAGTTTGTGAGCATGGAACATATTATAGGAATGACCATGTTGCATGAAAAAATGATGCTAGCCCTGGCTCCTGACTCCAAAATGGTCAATAGTAGACATTCGGCAGAGGAAGATTATCAAGGGCAAGCTAGTTTCTGTAGTATACGCAGGACATTGTATAAAACAGCTTCTAATGGCATATCTAATCACTTTTGAATCCTTATGAAATGTTGTCCTTCACAATAGTCTGTATTAATAATTTCAACAGTTTAGTTAAGCATCACATTAAACATACCATTTGTTTGTGCTGGGCTGGTGCTGATAATTTTATCCAATACCCTTAGCTCCATCTCAGTGAGAAACACTGAGTAATCATATCCAGCTCCAATCTCTGGCTAAAGATCATGTTACCACAGGATAATGCAGGGAGGAACTAAGTACTTCTTCCTTGCTTACTTTGTTGAGAAACTTATAAATGTCTTGAAGGCCATTCAGTCTGTAAGTTAGAAATCAACTGAACATCATGTTCTGCAGTTCAGCTATGTTGATCTTGGTTTTAATTACTTGGGAGGGAAAGCTAAGGAGAGAGATATCTCTGCACATCTGTGCACATGTGTCTTACTCCTGTCATATTGCCAAGCTCATTCTTAAAAACAAAGAGGAAAAAAACACATTCCAAAAACTGAAGAACTCCTGTCTTTATTTATTGAGCTCCTGACTTGAAAAACAAAAGAGAAAACTGAATACTTGGGATCACTCTCCTGCCAATGGTTCCTCCTGCCCTTTTAGAAAGAAGGTTTTAAAGACTTACAGAATCTGTTTTCCACTGAGACTACTTCTGAAAAAGCCTTTTACATCTGTGAAAGTTGAGAAAAAGGAGTCCCCTTTTTTATAGTATCAGTTGACCGACAGTAGTTTAGAGACCACTAACAGGAAATAGCTATACCTGTGAGTATACATATTCATGTAAACAGCTCTCTCTTTCGCAAAAGAATGGGCTTAAATATAACTACTATTCGCAAATAGACAGTGATACTACTTGATGTTTTGCAAATATCAAAAAATAATCTGTAAATAGAACTCTAGGCCAGATGGTACAAGTGTTTGAAAGAATTATGCATAGAAAATTTACTTCTGTAATGTGTACCTGAAATTGCCAAAGACACATAGAAAGTAGTTCATAATCCTGCTGACTCTGGCTCCTCATCTATATATGTGATATATATATATTTTTTTCCTTAGTGTTCTCTAGCAGTCTTTGGGGTTAAAAAAAAAAAAAAAAAAAAAAAAGTATTATTTTTACATAAATCAAGTCAGCCTCTTATCATTATCCTGACATAATGATAACTTACGCACTATGCAACAAACGGTAGAGTCTGTTACTTTTTCTAAAGGGTAAAATAGCCTTGTTGTTTAAAATAAGAGTAGCAATGTGGAAGGAATTGAAAGTGGATATAGGATTTTAAAACTCAGGAAAGAAATAAAGTTGGGAACATTAAATAGTCTTGAATTGCCTGGAATTAAACTATTCTGGCCTCTACAACTGTCTCCTCTTCATTAACTAATTCTTTGTCAATGCCTAGTTTACTGCTTTCCCTCTTCTTCTACCACAGGTCTTGCCTATTTTATCTGCCACACTTCTTTTCTCTTTTACTTTCTAACTGTTCCCTTCTTACTCCTGTGTAGTCTGACTCTGAATGGGTGGAGCTACTGGCAGACTTGCTGGAATAGATATGTATACTGTTCCATACACACAGATTCCATTTCCACTGTCTCCATTAAGAAGTTAGCTCTCTGCACCACCATCTTCATCCGTAGTCCCTTTCCATTGATACTCATAAACTGGTCACTCTTCTTAAATTTCAAGTATAAACTACCTTACTTTTCAACTATTTTACAAACTACCTTACTTTTACAACTACCTTACTGTTCAACTACTTACATACTATAATATTGAAATATGGGAGTTGTAGTGTGTCAATTTTAATAGAGACAGTATGGATATAATTTCAGATGAATAATAGGAATGGTTCCTTACTCATGGTATCCAAGTGCTAACAGCTCACCACAACGTAATACAGCAGAATTCTAAAGACAAATGATTCAGTGAGGTTAATTTCATCTCTGACTAATTTGTATCCAAAGATTTGGGTATTTAGCAGTTACACATTTAAGTCATGTTGCTATCTCTTCTGCCAGTTGGCATCCACAGGGAGATACAAAATGAGAAATTACTAATTTTCTCTGAGTTGAGCCAATTTGCAGTACAGTGTTAATTGTAAAGACTGAAGAAAATAATTACTAACACTTCATTAATTTCATGATGAATGAAGACTGTTAGAAGGGACAGAATGAGATCTAAGAGTAGTTAATCTGTTAATATTCTGTGTTTAACATTACTATTATTAGAGTAGTTCACTAAAAGCATTGACAGCTGACAGTGATTTGAAAGGTCGTGGAAATGAATTTGCTAAAGTTTTGGAAAATTTTTGCTCAAACTTTTTACAATGAAAAATTACCCATGCTAAAACTTCAGTTTCTCCACAAAACTTCAAATTTCCTTTAGGAAATTCTGCATATAATTTTTTATCTTGGGACAATTTGATCTGATCTTTGAAGTTTTAAATGATAAAAATAAAATTCAAAAATGTTCCAAATATTTTCAATCTTTGTTTGCCCCAGTGTTAGTCACTATAGAAATGTGCAGCAGTATTCAACAGTATCTTGATGAATAAAAAGAAAACAATGAAATTGCAATAGTCATATTATGACTATCTACCTGGTTAATGTTTTTTAAACATCTTCTCTCACAGCTGGATTTTTTGCCTCCAATCACATCCCTGTTGGAACTGTGACAGTAATTAAGAGCTGGTGGACAGCTGGAAAACCCAGACAAATAGCTGTTACTCCTGTGCACCCCAGTTTACATGCATACATCAACTTTCTGTCCAGAATATCCCAAATAGTTGACCTACAAGTTATGCAACTGTAATTGCTAGTAGGTATGATTATTAAAAACCTAAATTTACCATTTTGCTATGAGGAAAGTTTTGTAAGCTTTTGGTGCAGAGAGAATTGTTGACTCTTATTATAAATTCTTTACTGTAAGGGCGGTGAGGCCCTGGAATGGGCTGCCCAAGGAAGTTGTGAATGCTTCATCCCTGGCGGCGTTCAAGGTGGGGTTGGACATAGCCTTGGATGGCATGGTTTAGTGGGAGTTGTCCCTGCCCATGGCAGGGGGGTTGGAACTCGATGATCTTGAGATCCTTTCCAGCCCTGACTATTCTATGATTCTATGATTCTATAGTTATTTTATTTAAGGGGGCTGGTAAAATGAATTAAATCAAATGTCCCTAATTATGAAAAATCACCTAAAGGCTCTGTTTCTAGGAAGGTAGAATTTCTGCATTTTTTGCAGCACTGAGTAAACAATTTTTCAATAGAGCAGAAAACTTCAAGTTTTGTATGACATTAGATACAGTGAAAATAAGATAAAAAAGGGAGGTGCAGGAAAATTACTCCAACTGGTCCTTTTCAGACTGACCACTGGTTTAAAATCATATTTCTGACATTACTGACAGCAAAACTGGCAGACTACAATGAGGATTACACCTTGGCTTCTCCTCTAGCATATATTTTGCCACTATCTCAGAGTTCTCCCTTCAGGGTAAGGATCAAGTTGTTCTGGTGTAGCAGCTCCACCAGATCCTACTTTGGCACATGGCAGGTCTCATATCCTGAAGCTATGAACCCTAGTACCCAGGTAAGCAGACTTAGGAATCACTGTGTTTGAAAATGTCAGGACCATCTTAGTAATGGAGATGCCCAGATAAGGTCATATAAGGAGTATATAAACAAGTGTTAATGGAATCTAGCTTTTCAGAATCTTACATTAGCATCATAACATGCTTTGGCTTGTGATTCTTTACCTGGTTTGCATTATATGAATTTTCATTAACTGTTATATAAGAAATATTTTGGCATTAGCCTGAGAGAACTACAAAAAGAACAAGTGTGAAATAATTTATGTGTTTAATCAAAAAGAAAGCAAAAGACCAAAACCCACACAGACCTATAAAATAATAAACAGAGTAGAGAGAAGGGATGTTAAAATAAAACCCATAATTATATTGTGCAAAACCCTGTTGAGACACATCTCTGGAAAAGTAAATTTTTTTAATTACCCCAAAAATGCAAAATCGGAAAAATTACCAGAAGAATGTTGAAGAGTTGAATATGGAAAAGTTTAGCCGGAAAAATATAGTTACAGGAGCTATAATACACTTGTGCAAGTTCACACTGTCAAAAAGAAGTTACAATGGTAACATTGCAATAAATAATCTAGTTAGAACTTTCTTACCCTTGACTCAAGCTCCTAATAAAGGAGAGAGAGACCTGAAAAAGGCAGACATGTAAAGTCAGCATAACTTTGCAATGTGCTTCCCAGAGACAGTGGGAACAGATAGAAAGGATATTGGTTTTTTTATAAGTTTTGCTAGTTTTTGATGTTTTTTTTCAGTACCAATATATTGTGACCAGCTATTTTCAATGTTTGTATCAACTGCAAAGATGATATAAACATAGTGATTACAAAAGGCAAACAATACTTGTTTTATTGCCCAGTGAAAGCAAAGTTGGGACAGTAGCAGAACAGCTGTTTGGCATACTTTCTGGGGTTTAGAATCTCTGACAGAGACATAAGGGCTTGTGCGTCCATTTGTGAAAATGGGCTTGGCTGTTTGTGCCACATCCCTATAGCTGCCAGCATTTATATGCTCTTTATGCTGGGAAGAGTGCCAACTTGCCTACACAGTAGATAAGCAAAGGCAGTGAGCACATTTAGGGGAATGACCAGGGAAAAGGCATTTTCATTTATTTACTGTTAGAATTGAAAAGCAACAAGAAGTGAAAAGTGAAATATATCCATTGCCACAAGCATGAGAGGGATGGTACCCTGGGAATAGGTTTAGGCAGTGAGAAAAAAACTAGTTTCCAGTCTGACACCTCTTACATTATGTGCTGGTTTTAGAGTACCCCACAGAAGAAAAAAAAAAAAAAAAAAACAAAAAAACAAAAAACAAACAACAGCTTTCTTCATGTCCCTGTAACGTAGCTCCTAACAGAAAAGTTTCTCTCTCCAACAAAATAAAACGAATGGATTTATTAAAGCCTCAAAAGATATATGATACATATTAGATATATGTTTAGTCTGACAGTTCCCTTTAAAAAAGAGGTTAAATCTGATTTCAGACAGGTGAAACTTATGTTAAAATACTCATGAGCTTCCACAATTGAAGTGGTCTACTTTCAGAATGAAGTCCCTGATATGACCCTTGCAGTTCTGTTTTCATTATGACATGCAAAAGAACTCAGAGTTGTTTGACATCTACTGAAAGTATTTCCCCATCTCAACTGCATTTTGATTTCTTCTCATTTGATAGTATTGATGGATATATTAATAAAAGTTGTTTCTTCTATGATGCATCTCAGTCTGTAACTGGCCTACATGCATTATTCTCTTGTGATTCCACTTTCAGAGATGTGCCATGCCTTCAGACCAACAGAAAAAACCTTTGAATTTCATATTTGTTTTTAATGTATATAGTACCATAGTACATAGTTGAATTTTACAGAGAACTATATGAATATCCAGGTTAAGAGACCAAAAAAAGAAAAGAGACCCAAACCCAAGAGTTCAACTGGAGTAGATCTACTGAAAAGAGAGAATATATCATGAAGAAGACAAATAATACATTGTACCACAAGAGCTAGGAAGAAGCAAATATAGCTTCTAAGTGTAAAAATATTCATTAATTAATGTTTTCAATTACTGATATTCTTATGTGGTAAAAAAGCTACTTCTGAGTGGAGACCTTTAAGAGCACTTCAGACAAGAATGCCGACATATTTCATGATATAAGTGATACCAGCTTCTGGCAATCTGGTGCAGTGTACAATCCACAATGAGAAGTAACACATATATATTTATAAAATACATAATATGTAATATAATGTAATGTAATAAATGTAAGGACTGGAAATCAGGCTTGAGACTGTGAGGTATGTGAAGTCCAGGTGTGGTCGTTGCATCACCCTGATAGGGGTGATGGGCTGCTGATGGGAGGTGATTAGCTTATCAGGCAGAGGACTGATGGCCCTTAAATGCTGCCTCTGTTGGTTGAATGGAAGAGTGGTGGGTGTGGTTCACAGTTCTGCTCTGCTCCTGGGCAAGATCCACAGCTCTTGGGCAGCTCTTGGTCAACTCTCCTTATCCCTCATTCATGTATGAAAACAGCAGCAACGTGAGAAAAGGGCTGCCCTTACCACTACCTGTGAGGACAGCAACAGGTGATTTGACTAGTTTCACCTCAGCCTCTCTCAAGAGTATAAATTTGGCATTTGAACTCTTTCATAATGGAGGGTGAGTGTATGATTTTGCTTTGTAAGCAAGTTGGTGGGCTTGTGCTTCTCCTCCCCACAGCAAGGATGTCTTTGGTATGACTTGTGCCTCTTACTGTCTCTGGTGATAACCGGGTGGAACTAAACGTAATGAATTAGCATCTGTTTTTTCCATGTAAGCTCAATTATTCATTGGCTACCCTCGGTTTCTAGCGTTAATGCAGTAAGAATCCAGTGAATGAATTTAACAACTGCGATTTAGACTGTGTTGCTTCAAAATTCATTAATTGGTACTTCTTGTGGAAGTTCTTACTGAATGTGACTGGATGTACAATGTAAAATTGATTGTAATTGGAAATTATGCCTAGCTTCACTCAGTTCCTCCAATCTCTGAGGGCTGGTTGGAATGCAAAAGGGTTTACTTTCTGCCAAATTTCTGGACTCTTAAATCAAGGGATGACCAGTCCATATTTGATTGTTTAAGGTGTTTTTTTTTTTTAATACTTTTTTAATTTTTTTTTTGATAGGTAGTGAAAACTGTCATCATTGGCTGAATGGAAAGTAGATTTATTGCAGAAGCAATTAAGTAGAATTTATTCTATTGTGTGTCTTGAATGGTGAATAGCTCCACTAATTTAAATCCTAAATTTAAGAGAGTAAGACAATATCAATTGTCTTATAAATTAATTATAATTTGCATAATCTCTATCACAGAGAACCTTTTGATCTAGTGAAAGGAAGAGTTTACAGTGTACCTTGAGTTCCTCCCATCTCTTAGCCACTCAGCTGAAGAAAAATGCCAGACAAAGATGAAAAATGGAAAAGCAGACACAGTTGTATCTTAATCCAGGTCTTTGAGTTCTCTATTTCTCCCCTTCCCCACTTCTCAATCCCCTTCCCCCTTCTTTCCCTTCCCTGCTTAATCCACCTTTCTCTTTGTTGCTGAAATGGAAGTTTCCTTTCTAGTTAATTAATCTACTTGTCTTCTACCTGCAGTGCTACCTTCACCAAAGACCTGCAAAGATCCTTTCTGACAGGATACAGGTCAGTTGCCTTGTTTGTCACCTTTCTTAAATCCATCTCATCTGTTTAGACAAAAGGGTTTTAAGGGCACCAATACTCCATGTTTGGCCTGGCAAAGCTAGTTTCCTCTTACTTCCTAGCCATAACAATTATCAACATAGTTAATAACGACAGGTATCATACGTATTTAAGCAGTCTTCAATATCATTTCTTGACTACTTACTAAGGTTTTGTTACTTATGCATTAAAACTTTTTTTTCTGTTGAAATAATTTGAATGTGTATTAAGTAAGTTTACTGATTATATTAAATTAGGATGAGCTGTGGTTTTGCCTCAGAGTAGAGGTGTCTTACATAGAGACCTGTATATCATCAACCATATGAAACTTAACAAGAGCAAGTGTCAAATTCTGCACCTGGCATGAGGTAATCCTTGTTACACATACAAACTGGGGGATGAGAGGCTGGAGAGCAGCCCTGTGTAAAGAAATCTAAGGATCTGGGTTGATAGCAAGTTGAATATGAATCAGTAGTGTGCCCTGGCAGATTTGAACATCAACCCTGTCTTGGGGCGCATCAAGCACAGCATAGCTATCCAGTATAGGGAGGTGGTTGTCCCGCTCTACACTGCAGTGGCGTGGCACCACTCCAAGTACTGTGTGCAGTTGTTGGGAACCTCAGTGTAAGAAAGACATTAAACTACTAGAGGGTGTCCAGAAGAGGGCAACCAAGATGCTGAAAGGCCACAATGACAACGCTTGTGAGGAGCTGGTGAGGTCGTTTGATTTGCTCAGTGTGAAGAAAAGAATGCTGAGGGGTGACCTCATCCCAGTCTACAACTACCTTAAGGGGGCAGAGGAGGGGGAGGTGCTGATCTTGTCTTTCTGGTAACCAGCGATAGGACGCAAGGAAAAGGGATGAAGCTGTGTAGGGGGAAATTCAGCCTGGACACTAGGAAAAGATTCTTTACTGGGAGTGGTTGTTTAGTCACTGAAACAGATTGCTCAGAGAAGTGGTCATGGCACCATGTCATGAGCACCTGTTAGCATTCAAGAAGCATCTAGATGATTGTTTTAGTCGTATAATTCAGCTTTAGGTAGTCCTGTGAGGAGCAGGGAGTTGAACCCTATGATCCTTGTGGATCCCTTCTAATTCAAGATATTCTATGAATAAAGAAAAGGAATCAATATACAGAGATGACCAAATCTAGAAATCAAGCGGCAATGAAGCTTTCTTAAGGTATTTGCTCATTAGAGTAAATAAATCTGAGACCAAAGGCTCATGCTCTGGCATGCTCTTGGCAGGTGACTACTGTGTTTGGGATCCTAGACTATGTGGTTATTGGGATTTAATGACCATAGGACCCATTCTATTAACTTCAACTGAAGTTGCATTGGGCTATGTGAAAAATCCAATACGTGAATCCAGTATTAGATGAGATAACATTGGAGGTCTTGGCTCTATCCACACCTAAGTGTGGACTTGCAGCAAAGCGGTTAGTGACTTGTGAAACTTGCTTCTCTATTTATTACTGTGAATAGGCACTCACAAAAATAGATCTTCTGGGGATCTTATTCAGGTTTATTGATATGAGATGCCAGGTATGAACATGTTTCAATTAAAAGTGAACATAGACAAACACACTGTACTGTTAGCTAGTAATATGGTAAGATATTGATTACTTCTAGAGACCTCTGTCCAGCTTTTAAATATAACATAATACTTACAAGAAATACATATACGTGGCTGAGCTGTAGGAGATGGTGGGAAGGCTGAGTTACATCTGGGAGGCTGAGAGGGTGTTAGATAGCTGGTTCCAAGTGCAGCCTGCAGTGAACCCCCACACAAACAGCCAGAAATTCCCTAACCAGCACACAGGAAAGGGCAGGAAGGCAATAATATGGAAAAAAACACCAGCTGAATGCTTGTTTTAGGTACTTCACAGCACAACATAGTCCTTGTCCATAAAAGGTTCCAAGTAAATATACTTATTGGACATATATATTTTAAAAAAGGTCAGATGATAAAGCAGTAAGGAAGAAATGTGAGAAACAAAATTAACATCACACAAGATTTATTACCAGATCTCTGTTATTTTTACTTTCCATGACAAATTTTCATACATGAGGGAAAAGAGGGGGAAGAAAGAAAAAGCATGAGTAAGCAGAAGCAGGAGGAGAGCTAGGAATAATATAAGTCAAGAAAAATTACTAAGATTCCAATTACTGCTCTTAGTAGTGTCGCTAATAAACTACTGCAGCCATGGAATCTTCATTCATTCCTATATCCCATGACAAGGAACTGTGTCCACCTGGAAAAGCTGCTCTTGTTTTCTAAACTATGTGATCAAAAACTATTGTCTAGTACTTTCTTTGTGCAAAGGTGTATAGCAAATTTGTAAGACAACTTACACTTTAAAAGTTGTCTTGTATTACCTCAGGTTGAATTCTAAAGTACAATATGGGCTTTCCTATATATTATGTTATTTTAAGGAACTTCGAAGTACATGGTTAAAGGACAAGCTACTCACACTTGGTAGCAATTTAGCATTTATTCTGACCGGCATGTTCAGGGGTTCTTTCCACTTAGTGATCAGTAATATGAGACCATACAGAGTTCCCATACCAGTTACGAAACAAAAGGAAAATAAAATCAAGTATGCCCATGAGGCATTACTTAGATCAAAGAAGTCATCTCTTTCAACTTTAAAAAGCTTCAAGGTAAGCAAGCCTTTGAGGTATTTTGTGTTTTGATTTTTTTTTTTTTTCCATATTATAATAAGAGTAGGGACAGACCTGAGATATTTGGGCATACTTTTAGTTTAAAGCCTTCAAGAAAGTGAATGCCCATACTGGTGTGTCAGCTATCCCTTTCATCAACTACAATCATTCTATTTTTAAAAACACTATAGCCTTCACAAAGAAAAGAAACAAGAACAGAGGTGATATTTTGTACCATATTCTCCTACTGGGCTGTTGTGTGACCTTGGGAGAAGAAGGCACTTAACTTTCTTGAACTTCTGCTTCCTTTCCATCACATTAAAAAAAAATATATAGCTATTATATTAAAATCTCTGCAACAACTGGACTTGATCTCATTAATGGAATTATTCTCCTTTTTAAAGATAAACATACACTAAAAGTATATAAGGACTGAGGCATATGAAGGTTGTAGGGTCAAGCCATCAAGGAATGCAGAACATACATAGAAAATATTTACTAGTAGGTGGTATTGGTAATGTTCCTGAAATAAAAATGAATGTATCGTCCCCACTCCACAATGTTGCACTTGTGAAACAAAGGTTTCTTAGAGAACAGCTCTGAGCAGATTCAGTTTACTTAGCCTTGCTTAATTTTTGGAGATAAAGCATCTTGTGCAGTTAGGTACCACTAAACTTTCATTTGCACATGCATAACCTTAGGCTTCCTTGGAAATCTTTATTTAAATCCATGTCTTTGAATATTTTACACCATAAAACGTTCATGTAGCTGTCTATGCAAAGCTATGCTGCTTAATTGTAAATTATCATCGGTTTTATTTTCAAGGTTTGAAATCAGGAGAGTGTACATCTTGCCAGTGGGTGGAGAGGAATTGGTTAATTTAATACTTCTACCTATGCTTTGACAATTTTTGGCAACTGCACTTTAATCACACTTTCCCAAAGCAAATTAACTATTCAAAAGTTTTTGAAAGTAGCAAATTTTTTTTCTAGATATTGTGACAAAGTAACTGCACCAAATTATGAAACTTAATGTTTCAATTTAAACTTGTTTGCTGAATCAGGTTACAAATGAAAGTTCTTAATAAAACACTTGTTTGTACTGGTGCAGAAGAGTCAACTTGTAATGCTTTTGAGATTTCTGAGCCCTTGGTGTCTGGGGCAGGGAAATGGGGGTGGACGCTGGGGGGAGTTTACAATTGCAAAACCCTTTTCAAATGTGAAAATGCATTAGGAATGGAATGTAATTAGTTCTTTGCAAAGATATGTAAAGGTAGAGACCTAGCACTAACATGGTACCATGATTATTACTAATAAACTTTTTATTCTGATCCTGTAAGTTCCTTGTTGTGAGTTTCAAAAGGATCCAACAACACAGATGGTCAAGAAAAAGGTCTGTCATGGTGTATTTTTTTTTTTTTTCTCTCCTCATGAAATGATCATCTTGGTCTTTTATTTCTTTCTCTTTTTCTTCCCTTATTCCCTATCCCTTCCACCCCTTCTTCCCCTTCCCCCACCAGACCTTGATTCTTGTTTTGGAATACTTTTTCATTCTGGAAATGGAGCACACAAGTAAAAGATGAAGCCTTCGTTTTCTTGGATGAGCAAACTTAGGCAAATATTAATAAATTTGGGCAATTTACTGACATAATTAAATTTAACTTAGCTAACCTTATTCCTAATTTAAGGCCTTCCTTTGTAAATTGAAACCTTCTACCTGGGAGGAAACAACGAAGTTAAAACACAGTTCCAAGACAGGGAGTTTTAACTGCAATTTAATAGGATTATTCACTACTATTTATCAACGTAACATTTTCACAATCCGATCCAATGCAAATAAAATGTAGTTGAGAACTAAATGGAAGAAATTGTTCACAGACAATCTTATCACTCGCATGCACATCAATTGATATGTCTGTTTGGTTTTTGTTTGTTTGTTTTGGGGTTTTGTTTGGTTTTGTTCGCTTTTTTGTTTGGTTGGCTGGTTTTTCCCTGAGCATGCAGTGGTTCACTAGATAAGAAAAACCGCTAGGTGGCATTTGTGATTTATTAGGCTGGAAGCAATGGTTTATACAGATTACATCTAATCCTTGATTTCAGAAGAACAACATTTAACATTCCAAGACACTTAATTCAAGAAATCCCCTCCGTAATTAGATAAATGCATAGAATTTTCACTTCTGCTATATCATTTGGAAACCCACTTTCCAAAGTTTCCATTCAAATCCTAGTCATTCTCAGGCATGAATTCCCTGACCCCACAGCACCAGCTTACATAAGTAATTACTTGTCTACAATTAAGCTGTAAATAATGCAATCACTCCATTCTTGTCCTGTCACTCTAGTCCCAACCACAACAAATAGGGCTAATCACATACTTATTCAAGTGTGTAATTATTCACAGTTACACTTCTGTCACTTTCATCCTGTTTGGAAACAGTAGAACACAACCTGTAATTAGCAGACGTTGCTGCAGGCACTTTTACTTGGAAATGCGCCATGGATTCAGCACCTATGTGAGCAAAGAGATAAACCCTTTGATCTAGGATCCTGGCATAGTTTCTTCCCCTCGGGCTATTCTATTATCAACGCTCAATAAGGAAGAGAAATCAATGAGTTATTATTAAGTCAAATAAACCTACTGCAAATAATTTGTGTCCCCTTTGCCAGAGACTTTGTATGCATTTATATCATGCTTATGTGCATGCGTATATGAGTATGTATACCACTGTATATGTATTAATGTGTGTCTGAAGATGTATGAATCAATCTTTTATACACCTGATTTGGATTTTCATTGAAATGTCAGTAAAAATCTTAGTGTTAACAAATTAGATTGTTGGATATAGGTCTGGACTTCAAATTTCTTTTATATGATGTTCCCTTGGTTAGAATCTGAGACTGAAAAAGTATCCTTCTTGCTTGAAATGCAACCTTTCAGAGCATTATAGTCAGCAAAACAATTATACTAAGAGTTGCAGAGACAACTGCATGTAGACATGCCACTAAAAAAAGTAGTCATAAAGCAAATGCCTTTAAGTCATGTTCCAATTTATTGTACTGAAATCTTCCAACTAAAATCATTGTCTCATAATAGAGTGCATCACATGTGTAACATTAAACCATGCATGCCCTCATTTCATACTGCGTCAAGTTCTGTCACATGTACTCAGCTTGAGCTATTCCTTACTCTATCCCAAGGGCAGGTAAAGAACTACTCAGCCTGAACAAGGAGGCAGAATTTGTCCCATGGAGGAGATTGGAAAATTAGAAAGAACTCATCTGGCACCTGCCCTTAGCAGCAATTCCAGAAGCAGATGGAATATGAGATTAAAACCAGGACCTGGTTTTTGCATTCTGGCAGATAGATCATTTAGAAAAAAGGCTGAGAGCAGACGCTGAGAGTAATTGCTGTAACACTTATTTTCAGTTTATCAAAGAAAGGGGACTGTTCATTCCTTCCTCCCATGTCCTGTTTGCTGCTTCATCCTCAACATGGCTATAGCTCATTTTATAACTATTCTCGTGATCTGAAGTTTTTTACACCCAGGAATCAGAATGGGTTGACAAAAGATAACACAGGTTGTAAATAAGACTTCTTTGTGGAAAGGCACTGGCTTGGAAATTCTTCATTAAATCATTCAACAGATGCATTGGCTGGTATCAGAGGTGAAATAGCTCCCAGTATGAGATCCTGTATGTTTAAAGTTGAGCAAGTGTTTTTACTGGTGCATGTTAGTGTAAGGAGGGGAGGGGATTAATTTGAGGATGTTTCAGTAGACACTGAATGCAAGGAACCAAGAATCAGAAAAACAAGCTATCAGCCTACTTTAATGATCTGAATAGTCGGAATCATATACTATGAATCTGAAAATCATTAACCCTAATTGTTCAGTGCACCTAGTGGTCAGTTGGTAGAAAGGAAAAGGTTGAGGATTACTGCCTAGTCCTTAATGGTACCTAGCAAACAGGTTTTAACTCATGGGTTTCAATAAAATGCTTGAGTATCCAATTGCCATGGAAACAGTAATACTGGATGGACTCTGTGGCACTTAGCCACTTTGTTAGTTAGCTGCTGTCGAATTACAGTGATACGAAATTGCGATGGTCTCAAGATACTTTTTGAAGTGGCAGTAGCTGCTTCCAAGTATAATGACTCACTTGAACAGTCTATATCAGCCAGGACAAAATGCTCAGTAAATGCTTCCAAGTTGACAGATATTCTGTTGGGGACCTATTATTTGCTGTCAATATGATGCAGGGAGAACGCAGATGTGCTGGTCTTTGTTTACTGTTTTAGCTGCCTGCTAAGACCACGACCTTTTGCTGCTGATAGTATACATATGTTGAACATTTGTTTAAACTGTCTTCCCACCACTGATAAACACAACCTTCCAGATTACATTATGCAAATTAGTTCAAATTTATAAAATAGAATTTCATATTTTCCTACCTAGCAATGTTTCCTACAGCTTTGTATTTATGACAGTTTAAAAAATATGTAGCCCTTGGAGGAAAGTGAGCAATTCATATAGTTATTGCATATAATTCTTTCACAAAATCAGAAAATCTGTCAAACTGTCACTGCAAGCTGCCATCTGAAAAGTTGCCCTTCAGAGTCTTAATTTCCTTTTCATTCCCCCTCACACCCCACTAAGATTATTTACAAGACTTTGGCAATCACGTCTGAAGTCAGTCCTTGTCAGTTTACTCAAGATTTGTAAACTGCATGAGAGAAGTAGGATATAAAATATGCTGATAAGGACTTGGCATATTGGTAATGAACCTACCCAGTTTCTTGTTACCATTTGAGGGTAGTCATATGCTTCATCTCACCTCTTTGATTGGGTAATCACAGATTTGTCTGCATGCTAAGTTTCTTTCTTAGGGTTTGGGTTTTTTAACTTAATTGCTCACTATTCTGAACAAAAAACAGAAAAAAGTCTGCTCCAATAAGTTTTCAGCAGTGCAAAATGTGTTGTAAAAAGACATTGTATTAACTAGCTTTTCTCTCCTTAGCTATGTGTTTCACGGAGAGGGTGGTAACAACCCTTCACATTTCGGGACAAAAAATTGCTTTCTTTTTGTTCACTAGGGTAGAGGATTTTGGACCCCTGAAGCTCAAAGTGATATTCACCTTGCTTACAAATCCACATTATTTTTCTTTCTAAAAGCATGTGAAACTGAACTAATGACATCATTATGGTTGCAATCCAACACACTGGAAACTGAGACTAAGAAAATCAGCACTGTAAGCTACAAGCACTATGCTGAATGGCTCAGCAATGTAAATGTTACACTTCTTCAAAATCTGCAGAGATTTGGAGTGACTTGTTAGAAACTGTCATAAATTACAGAACTTCTTTCTAAACCCAGAAGGCTGTCAAAATATTTGAGGTTTTCTGCTATAAAATTTCCTATCTTAAAAACTGCAGAAATACAGATATGTGTCAAAAGATAAGTCTTAATCTAACTGCTGTTTTCTTAGTCCTGAATATACTGGAAGAGTTTACCTGACCAAGAATATGGATGGTTCTCCACAGCTGAAGACAAAAATATTTGATACAGTTTCAGGATTAACAAAATGAATTATGATATGTAATTAAGCTGAAAATTCAGCACTTGCTGAATATCATTTTGAGTTAACATTTTAACTCACTTGAACCACCTGAAAGCTCTTTGTCTTTTTTCGAGTAAAAGAAATAACATATTCTATATCTTATCAGTTGCTCTTCACTTCTAGGAAAGATGAGACACCTGGTCATGAGTCACTTGGCACTGGGTAAGGTAAATCCAACAAATTTTGTACTTTTTTGCAATACAAGAAATTCCATAGAAAAATAAATTTTATTCCTTGATATTAGTCTTAGGAACCAGATTTGCTAATTATTTTTTTACATTATCTATGTGAGTGTGCTTCTACACAATCAAGTTCACCTCATAGCTTAAACTACAAACAGGCAGCTCAGTATTTAGTACCATCTGGATGCTTGGCTTTTGGCATAAAGTTTCTGGAGCTGTAGCTTGAAACTTTAGGAAGCTAGCTCATCTATGACTAAGTCAGTCATTGAACTCCAGGTAATACTGAACATCCACACAGGGATGTTTTTTGAAAGGGTTTTGATCTCATACATTTGCAGTTCTGGCTTGCAGTTGGTTTGAAAAGTAGTCCAAATAATTTCAATGGGTCTACTTAAAAATTAAGATGTTTTTGCATTGAAGTAAGTATTTCAGAAACTGCTTCAGAATCTCAAATGTTGATCAGCCTGAGGTGACCACTAGCAGACAGGGGTTGGGGAAAAAGTAAAATACAGGCAAAGGGAAGAAGGCAGGAATTCCTAAGTGGATAGTTATAAAAACATTCTCCAAATAACTCTGTCAGGGTAGGCTTCAAAGCATTAAGATTTTCTTATGTAACAGTTGCTGTATAATTCCGTAAGAAGGAAAAATGCCAACTCATCAATTTTAAACAGAAAATGGCATATTTGTTAGTCTTTTTATGTTTCTCAGAAATTCTTACCAACTGTCATTGCTGAAATAATATAACAGCATTTGTGAGGACATACACCAACTTCATATTTGTGTGTTTCCTATGGCACAGGACTATATATTTCCTGTGCAATATATATGCAGTGAATGTGTTACTTATTTAAGTTGAACAAATAAAGTACTCATAGATTCATGTTATTTTATTGTACAGTTTATGTCTGGTGTGCAAACTTTCAGTTTCTTTCTTTCTGCTATTTATTTTTGTACACTTATTCATTTAAATAGGCTCTCCTGAAATGCAGAAGAAATTAAATATTCTATCCTAATTCATGCTAAATGAATTCATTCTGATTAATGTTAGTCAAATGAATACAAAAGGAATTAATCATCATTAGAAAGATACTGAAATGTTTCACCCTGACTTTTTAAGCTTTAATATACTGCTAGGCTGCATGATATTAGATGTGAACCTACAGCTAAACCCCTAGATGCAAGATTTGGGGAGTATTGGGTGAAGTCTACATATGGAAGTAGACTGAGAATTTTGAATTTTGCTTGCATCTGTCTTTGAAAGTGATGCTTATTATGCATGCTCTTTTGAATTCTTTATTTGTTTTTAATTGGTTTATATTTTCTAGTAGATTTTAGCCACTCCCTTGAGTCAGAGGGCAGAAAGGAGCGATATGTCTGCATAAGCTTTTTTGGATATGTATGAGCTGGTATGAAGTATTGAAATTCAAAAGTTACACAGTGGGGAAGAGTATGGTTAGCAGAGATGTGAATAATGTGTGCTTCTTTGACTTATTCTTCCTTCCATAAGTAAAATACAGAAACTGATCAGTAATAGTTCATGATGCCTCCACAGGTTTTCTTTCTAGTGATCAATTCAAGTTAATGTTATTTCCTAACTTCTTAGCCGAGGTATCTTTGCTGATCATAGGATAGTCAAAAATAAGTTTCTAGCACTTCAAATGTCTGTAGAATTGTTTTCATAATAAATTGCATATAGCTCTGCATTTATTTCCCTCTGTTTTATCACTGCTACACCTCCGCCCCTCTCTCCCCGACTATTCCCTGACATCTGAGTATCAGCTAACATTGTGGCATGCTGAAAGTATAGAATCACAGTACCACAGAATGAGAAAGGCTGGGAAGGACCTAAGTAAGTCCTGCCAAAGACAGGCAAACTGTGAGATCAGATCAATTTACTCAGCATGTAAGAAAGAAGAAAAGGTTTTCCTTATATTCACTTGTCCCCCTGCAAAAAGACTGACTCAGACTTCTTGATAGGTATTGTCAGGCTGCTCTTGTCACTTTTCCTTCTTCAAGCTGAACAAACCTAATTTCTCCACCTATACTTCCTTTTTTTATTATCACGCTTTCACCAATTTACCCATCCTCAGTTACTGTTGTTGGCCATGAAACTTGGTGGCTTAAGGAAAACTGGATGAATGTCTCCAAGCATGGATTCCATCCTGGAGAATAAAGATGATTTGTTACTGGGTTTGAACCTGTGCAGTAGTTTGCCTAGTCCTGCTTTGCTGATATTCTCATCTAGATTTAGTTACCTCTAAATAGAAAGCACAGATTTTATAAATGAATATTAGGGAAGTGAGTGCTTATACACTACCATCTTTCTCAAGACACAAAATGACTGTTCCTTCTTTTGGAAACACTGTTGAAAGGAAAAAGAATAGCCATTGGTAGATGTGTGGGCAGAGTGACTAATTGCAACAAATGCATGAGAGGGCAAGGCCATTTCAGACAGAGGCTTTAACAGATCCTTTAGTGGACTGTTTGGTTGCCCATCTTGTGAAGATAGTCTTACCATATGTTCTTATCCAGCTCAAATTTCCTGGACGGAAATGTGTAAATCTGTCCTACCAGAAAAGGTAATTCTTCGGGTTTCAAGCTCCAATAAAATAGTTTAAGTCTTGACCCTAGATTCAGAGTTTCGTTGTAGTTCTTCTGAACTTCATAGTTCTGGCTGTGAACTATAATTCTATTGTGAATTAGAATTCTCTGATAGAATTACAGAATTATATTATAATGTAAAGGTGAATAGATGAGGTTGTCACTTCAGGCTGGTGAAAGGGGAGTATCTGAGAAGGGTAACTGCCATATGATCATAAGGAAACTGAAGAATATTCTCCAGCGTTTTCAGCAAACTGTTGATTATTTTGGAAACAAGATGAAAAGGAGAGCAGTAATACCAGCAAACCTGAAATTTCTCTGTACGATCTCATCTGCAATAATTGTTCTGCAGGTGAATAGTCACAATAGTGACTACACACTAGGTTTGCGCTTTGCTTATGTAGTTTAAATAAGGACCTCTGGGTCTCCTAGGCATTGCTTAGTCACCACAAAATAAGAAATGAGAATACTGCTTTGAACTTCAGTTCTAGTATCTACTTAAACGTTTTGTCATATACGAATGTCCCAACAAAAAAGCCTTTAACTTGTGATCTGATCTGTGTTAACACCACCATCATGAGAAACGGTTGCATACTGATTTGTCTGCAGCTTTGCTGAAGGGTTTATAGCACAGTGAGTGGTAATCACATTAGCTGCCTTTATCAATTGGACTGTAGGTTACATTAGCATAATACAATTTTATAGCTTTAAGAAATATTAAACAGAACGAAGGCAAGCAGCTCTTCACTAATGGATTTACAACATCTCTTATCCCTGCTCAGCTACAATGTCTATAATCAGAACATTACTTGCATTTTTTTTAGAAAGAGCTTTTAATTTCAAACACTGTTATTCTGCTAAATATTTATCATCTAACCAGTTTGTTGAGAGGTGCAGAAACTTCTTTTGTCCTTAATCCTGATTTTAAGTTATATTATTTTTTCTCAAATATATCCATAATAGACATACATGTATATATACAATTCTGTAAGAGACGAAGAGATTAAAAAGTCTCTGAACTATGAGCATACCACTGAAATTTAGTGTAAGTTTATAACTAATTTGCCTTGGGTCTTTCAAAAATCTCTGATTTTCCTCTAGGTATCTTTAGTAGCTTTGTTTTCTCTGGTTAGGAAAATAAATAAATTAAATAAATAGCAGAAGGAATCTAATTTGTCTTCTTACCCAAATCATTTGCCTGCAGTAAGAGGAAAGAACACTGCAAACAAAAACAACTATTCCTATTCTGAAGGGATGACATAATGATTGGAATGAGTAATATTAAAAGCATATTTTCCTTGTGTCCATGATCTGACAGAAGCGTGAAACTGGAAAATAAAAATGAAAGGCATTATTGAAATAATCCTCATATGCTTAATCCCTTATTCAATATAATTTTTTTGCCAATCCCAGTAGAAATAATTTTTAGTACTAGCCAGACTCTGAAATTGCTCTGTGCAAGTAGTTCGTAAGATGAATATATCATCATCATTCCTGTGTAGCCCATTATTTGTTTCAGGGCTATCAGTGTTCCTAAACCTTCATTTGCAGTTGTATTCAGGCTTTTCACTTGGTAAAGATCTGATCCACAAATAACTAGCACCGGTGAAAACGGAGAAGGAATCTATTCTGCTCTAAGTCTCCCACCTCCTTTTAATCATCCTCAATGTTATGTCGTCTTATTTTGGAACATGGAATGCAATTGCAGCCACAAGTTCTGACTATTCAGACTAAGCATTTCCAAACTGACTTAGGACCTGGGACAAGGATCTGACTCTAAAGAATTTGCTCACACTGAATCTTCATGCAAGATATCCCTAGAAGTCACCATGAGTTGCATGTGAGGTGAAGGTATAGGAATGGCCTTAAAGCCCTTCTCAATTAGCAACTGTTTTACCATAACTGGCTTCCGGGAAGCAAATGAGGATTAAACGTTTTAAGCCTTACAAATATTCTTTTGCTATGGAATTCACTGTTCTAAGGTACTTTTTCATAAATGATTTGCATTTATAACTGATTTACATTTTCCCAAGTTAAAAAATATATGTGGTGAAGTTATGCTACGGAAGGGAGAATGAAGAAGAAATTTTATGGTCACTTTACTAAACTGTTCATGACAATGGTATTGTTCTTTCATGTAATTTAACTTGCTCTGGAGAATCGGCACCTGGGAATCAGCCACACAGGAGTGTATTGAGAAGCTGATACTCCTGCCAGCCTTGTGGCTGTCCCAGAGGGTCCACCTGTTATTTCCAAAAAGTTAGAGAGTCATGCAAAAAGAGACAGAAATGAGTTGGCAACCCCACTGGAATGAAGAAATACGCTTTCTTTTTCAGGGCTTAGTATTTGCTCTCTTTTAACAAAACCATGGGAACTTGTCTCTTCACCACAGGATTTATGGCTTTCTTGCCTACTTGTCTGATTGTATTCAGAGGTGTCAGATATTTTAAGGTATCTCTTGTGTTGAACCTTTTCCTAATGAAGTAAAAATAATTCAACATCTGTCAAGCATAGGCCTCTGTTTATTATTTTATACCATCTAACGTTGGTTGGAATTTTTCAATCAGCTTCTGTCTCTCATCAATATCCTTCCACCTTTGGAGATTACTCATGGTGAGAGAAAGATAACTGTTTTGAAAAAGCCTTCCTAACTTTGGTGCACAGTTATATAAAATTATCCTCATCTTTCCTGTAGATGAACCAGGGGAGCACACATATTTAGTTGAATTTTCACTTTTTATATGTGTGTGTATATATATATATATATATATATATAAAATTTCCCATATTTAACATTATTGTGTGTTTCTTTTCCTCTGGTGTTTAAAGAAAATACATGGTCTCCAGGCTAAAATTTAACCTAAGAATCAGCATTAATTCATTGCCAGTTCCAGCTCTGATACTAACTGCAGCAAAAGTGTGTTGCAGTTTTCTTGTAGCTCAGATTATCATCTAAGAAGAAAGTAGAGATGAAAGGTTGTTAAACTTTCCTCTTTGTGGCATACAAGAGACTCGTTATCGTCAGCATAGAGGCAACAGGTGCACGCATTATTATCAACATTGGAATAAATCCACTGACTACTTAGATGCAAAGTATATTGGGAAATCTACAATTCAATGAATCCAGTGAACAAGGGAGGCATGCCTTGAAGAATCTCTGCCTGGACTTTGTCAGGAAAATGTGTGGTTAAGTGTTGCAACATCTATAGCTTCCTACTTCCTAGTGCCAGAAATCAGCAGCTGAAAGATGTAATTCACAGAAAACAACAACTGGCCTGCTATAATGGACTGCCTGCTCCCTTTTGGTCTCTGAAAAGCAGACATGTGGCACTGAAGAGACTGAGGGTTAAAATATTTGCTACTTAAGAAACAATTTGGACACTGAAAGGAGTCTTCATGTAGCAGATTTCATTCATCTGTGCAACACAGTAAGCTTTGATTTAGGCAATCAAGATTTCCTTTATATTTAATTGTGTACACTGTTTTTCATTCAGTCAATGAGTTGTCAGCTTTTCATGTATTTTTAAAGTCTCATGAGTTGACGATCTGAAGCGCTGTTAATTATCAATTACATTTTCTCAGAGTAGATTGTAAAAAGTTCAGATGAACCCAATTAGGAAGAATGCAGCTTCCTTCTGCACTGCTAGACTCAATTATTTTAAAGTATATGATAGCACAGGAAAATAATCAAATTTTCATATCAGTTATAAATGTATTTGTAAAGCGAGATGCTAAAAAAGCCAGAAATGAATAATTCAAAAGTGAAATTAATAGAATTACATTATTCTTTGTCTGCCTTTTTACTCCCTGCATGGTCAAATGCTATTTTCACCAAAGAGATGGCCTTGTAGATTTGTAGACCTTTTTTATCTGGGATATTTTTGGTTTAGAAATCCTTCCACTACTAGAGGATTGCTATAAATGCTGCATCTCTGTGAGCCAGTTATAAGCACTGTAGTATAACTTTGGATACCCATTTTGCTAGTTAAATACTCAGGTCTCCCAGTTTCATAAGAAACTGCAAAGTTTCCACTTCCCATTATGTCTTCTTATTTATCTCACATGGTCAATACATTTCCACAGCATCATAAATGTCCACAGGGTTAAGAATGTACATGATGTTTCAGAGAACCCTGCTGACCTAAGTTTATTATCCCCAACCCATTATGCTACTGAAATAAGACAGTGGAAGTCATTTTAAGAAAAGCTTATCAAGCAGTTTTTTAAATATTCTGGCCTAAAAAAAAAAGAAAACAGGTCCTGAAGGAAGGTGCTTGAAGCAAGGAAGGACGTGCAGTGAGCAGGAAAGCTATGTTGCCTTTGCCAGAAGGCATGAGAGGTAAATCTATTCAAGGCTGGATTAGATCAGTATTTTGTCTGAAGGCCTAAGAAATGTACAACTTTTAATAGGAATGAATCTCTCCAGCCACTGAGTTTATTTCCCTGTTTGGAAAAAAATTAATGTTACTTTCAGTGGTCTTGATTGAAATAGCAACCATCTTATAGCTGGGTTTTGCCCCTGCTAGCTGTAATGTAAGGCTGTTCAAGTACCACTCTGAGAGGTGAAAGAATTTCAGCGTTCAGACTCAGTGTATTCACGAGCAGTTTGCAGTCATTTATCCTTTAGCTTTAGTAACTCATTTATTTGTTATTTCTGTATAATACAATAAGTGTATTTGTATTTACAAATAACATTCTTTTCTTGAGATTTTCATTCCTTTGGTTATCCCAGTAGCACTTACCTTTACAAATGCAGATTAAATAATTTTTTTCCTTTTGAGTGTTGTGCAGAGTGATACTAATATTTCAGGTTTCCTACCAGAAGCGTTTATCTCTGCGAATTCTAGATTGACACTTACCTTTCTCTCAGCTGTTTTCTATTGGTGACAGTGTCATCTTCTGATCCACTAATAAGGTCAGCTTCCTTTCATTCATTTCCAGCTGATGATCCTTCAGTTTATGACAAATTCTTGCTGTAACCCTTACTGTTCTTCATTGGGGATACTGGACTGTTACATTTGATACTATTTCCATTACTCCACTCCCCATTGCTTCCATGTTTTCAGGAAGCAGGTTAAGGAAAGGATTCATCAGTTTCTTTGCAGTTCTCATTACTTCTGTTTGCTTCTAGACCTGAATCAGATTTATCTTCTAATGAAAATCATAAGTCTTTATCATCTCCCTTGTATTCTGTTCCCAAGGGCCTGCTTCTTATAATCTTCCTGCTCTCCCCTTTTTATTTTATTGTTAATTTAGATTCTTTAGCATAAAACATGAGAGTTGCATTGCTAGAGACACTTTACATTTGCTGACTGTAACTATTCGGATCAGCTTTCATCTTGATACTTGTACATTACTGTGCAGAACAGACTTTTGCTTATGATAAGAGTATATGTGATAATAGAAACAATTAATAAAAATATGGTGCACATACATGCTAAAAACCTTTAGCATAACACCAGGGTATTAAGCCTATTCTATTCACAGTACACTTGTCTCATTCTAAATAAACACATTTAAACAACTGGATAAAGCACAAATAAGAGATATTCTTTCAGGTGTGTCAATCCTGAGATGCTGGATATTTTAATGCTCACTACCTATAGTCATAATATCAAAGAAAACTGGCTTTAGTGAAGTGGTGGCTGATCTCAGCTTTTATGGTGAGAAAAATATTCAAGTTTTTCATGTAGTTTAAAACCTTTCAAGAGTGATGGCAATTAGATAGCTTTTCTGTGAGTATGGTTATTTCCATCACAGCAGTGTGGCACTGAAACGTTCTTCTATGGCAATCGCTTTTTACAGGGTAATATTGGCATATATATAGAATCATAGAATAATTAGGGTTGGAAGGGACCTTAAGACCATCTAGTTCCAACCCCCCTGCCATGGGCAGGAACACACTAGTGACACACCTCTCTGAGTTAGAGTCTAATCCACTTTGAACTATGAAAATATATCTGAGAGTTTTCTAAGATGAAATTCCTGAAACAAAGAAAATAATAAACCCTTACAAACTCAGCCTTGCTAGTCCCAAACAAATGACCATAACACTAAAAAAATGAGATATCACTCTTTTGTGCTGAGAACAATCAGCACCCTCTTTATGCACCAGGGGAGGTTAAGACTGCATATTAGGAAAAACTTCAACTAGAAAGTGGTCAGGTATTGGAACAGGCCTCCTAGGAAACCACCATCCCTGGAAGTGTTCACAAACCATGATGAGACCCTTAGTAACATGGTTTAGTCGTGGTCTTGGCAGTTCTGGGGTTAAAGGTTGGACTTGATGATCTTAAAGGTCTTTTCCAACCTGCTTGATTCTATGATTCTGTGATAAGTATGGGTAAAATATCTGGGTTTTCATTTCTTCTGGAAGCCAAACTCTTTCACCCCTACTCCTCTCCAGTTTCTTATTATTCAACCATGAAGCAGCTGCATATTGATGTATGAAGACATGTTTTCAAAAGTGGATATTTACCTTGGAGGTCAGGTTTTTGTGGCTGACCTCAGATACCTTTAAGTTTTAAGGAAGTCAGTATTTTCACATATTTGAAAGGCTGTCTCTTATGTGCTATCACACAACAAAACTTTGGTAATTGCTGGAGATGCCTATGCTTTGTTTTTGGTTTTTTGTTTGTTTTTTTTTTTTTTTTTTTTATTTTTTTAATTTTAGGTTCAGTATACATCTAGATTTTTTATTTTGTCCAACAATTGCTCAGGGTCAGTATTTTTTGCATCTATGTGTACACTAAAGAAGCTTACGCTCTAATATGTATCTCATTATCAGCTGGTGTGTATCTTTCCTTATCTGTATTACAAAACTCATTTGAAAATTGCATTGTGAAAACACAACTGTTTCTTTCCAAAAGGAGAGCAGGAAATGGGACTAAATTTATCCCTTGTTTTATCAATTAACAGTTAAGAGACTTAGACTTCAAAAGTTCTAGGTTCTATTTTATACTCTACCCCCTCTGTTATAGCTCTCTTAATTTTTTTTAAGTGACAGTGTTAGTCATCAAGCCATAGCAAAGGCTACTAGTGCTTTTGAAGGTGCTCTACTTTGCACAATCTAATTAAATGCTTGCTGGGTAAAAAGGAAAAAAAGAAGCAAAGCAACCACTAGGGAGAGAAGTAAGAACTAAATTTTGGTGTCATTGAGCACCTTACATAATAAGTTTAAATACTAAATACAGCAGGGAAGTTCCTATCCTAGAATACAAACTATCCTGGTATTATTAATATTTGCTTAGAAAATGGAAGAAGTTTCAAATCCCAGATGGCACTGGAACAAGTGCTGCAACCCCTATGTTACTGCTTCAGAAATTAGGAGTGTAAGAAAGTAGGTAATATACTTCTTGAGAGCTCTGTGGAACATGTTCAAAACAAGTGAACAGCATCTGGAAGTAGCTGAAATTGTGGATGGCAGTAGTTGAAATTGTGGCACCTGCCTATTCGGGGCCTAAAGTTAGGCAACTGAACACTGTGAGACTGAAAAGATGCTCTTCCACTCGGGCTCTCTTTCTGGCTACCCTGGATATGCCCTTGATATGTGTGCTGGTTTCTGCAGACTTCTGTCTGAAATTGTTAAATTTGCAGTGTAAATAGAAACTAGATATTTAACTTTGGGCTGTCAAAGTCAACAAAACAGCTACATTTGTAGTGTAGAAGACAACTAAAGTATCAGAGTATTTAGGTGTCTAAAGATGTAAATGGATGCCTAGTGTGATCTCAGAGGTATTAAGCTTAATGATCTTAGTGGGTGTTTCCAAAAATGATAGCGCATACTTCAATCTGTAATTACCTATAGTAAAAACTGGCTCACAAAACAAGCAGGACTTCGTGTTCCCAAGTCAGATTATCACTGAGCCTTATAAGTCTGGAATTTTTGATCCCTTGAGATGGCTTGTAGAACTTGGATAGAAAAAGGAGAAACACGATTTTTTACATTAGCTAGAGTTAAACTAGAAGCAAATATATTTATCTGTTGTCTGTTATGTGGATGGTCTTAAATCCTGCTCTGAGTCAGGAAAGAATCAGCAAAAAATTGGCATGCCCTCTTCCAGATGAATTTGACTAGTTTAACTGAATTGGCTTGTAGAACACACAATTTGTTAAAGCTAATGTGATATTGGGTGTAAATATGAGTCAGCAAAGTGTCTTCCTCATGTTAACTCTGAAAGCAGTGACTTATACGTATCCTAGCTGAGCCTTTACGCATGGGAGAGATATAAGGCTACATGTGGTTATGGAGATACTTAGACCCATTTCATCATAACCATATCTTCAGGAACTGCATGTGCAAAATGGAAAAATATTCTGAGAGGCCAGGCTTTATACTTTTTTGGATTAAGCTTTTATTATTATTTTCCCAAATGCATGCATGTACTTCTGAGAGACAAAACTTTCTGCTGTTCACCTGAGACTGAGGTGTAATTAGTTCACGTACATGACTTAATGGAAGTTTTCTGTTTGTTGTATGGCTTCTTGAAACTCTCATTAACCAGAAATGGGAATTATTCATGCACATGGATAAAGAAACAGATAATGCCTTCCTTTATTTTTTCCCATCCTTCAATGTGCATTCACTTCTCATTGTTCAGGAACTGCACTCTGAGAGCATTTGTTCACTCTCTTTCCTATTTTCAAATAGTCAGTGAGAGAACAGACTAAGATTTGGAGGAGTTAAATGAAATCACCAAGAAAAAAATAGCTCAGCTATTATGAAAAATGACTGATTTAAGGGAAGGCCTCTCACAAGAAGCCGTAAGAGGTCTTAACCTAGAGGTATGCAAAATTTTATTAAAAGAATTAGCTATCAGAAAGACTGCACTAGGGAGCAAGGCAGCGAGTCTAGGCAGGTGACCAGGTTTACAGCAAGGCACTACTGTTGCCTTGTAATATACTCCTAACCACAGAGCATCAGAGTTAGCAAGATCATCCATTAAAAAACTCCATTAGAAATGTGGTGGGGTACTAATGTTGATCACCATCATTTATATAAAAGATTACATAGTGCCCTTGTCCATGAAGTCAGTAAAACTAAGAGTTTAAGCCCATATTTTCTAGAATATCTTAATCACCAGCAGGTTCCCTTTGGGTGGGGAAATATTTTTTCAAAGGACAAACGAAAAATGCAAAATTCATGACCATGGAGAAGAAGAAGGGGACAAAATTCTATTGTCTGGTGGTTCAGAAGACAGTGGGCAGCAGAGTCTTACATTCTGGTCTCCTCAAGGAATGACACGTCTTGAATGACAGCATCTCCTCCATTACTGGTGTGGCACAACTTCAGTGCAGTTCCCTGGTGATGGTAGATGATTCTTTTAGCATGATACACATTCGTCCGCCTTGAGGATGAGGGAAAAGAGTGAATCCAACCCTACTGCTCTCTGGATGAGTGCATCAGTTGGTAACCAGTAATTAAAACAGGAAAACCTTCTCCTCTTCAGACTGTAAAAGTGGCTGTAGCAGGACTTTCTAAGGTTTAGACTGGGAAGTCTTAGCAGCAGCTGTGGGCTGATGTGGTTTAAAATGAAACATGGCAACAGCCAAAGACAACTGTATTTCTAAAGCTGAACAAAACTCAAGGAATTTGTTCATTTCGTTATTTTTGCATAAGTAGTTATTTTTTTTTAATTCTTTTAAGACTCTGAGACTTAAACCACATGCAATGTCCCACTTTTCAGCTTCAGTTCCTTTGTGACAGCATATTCCAAAATTTGCCTCTGTTATAGCACTAACTGTGAGAGAAAGCTATAGGTGGGCTTCATGACTTATTTGACCTTTGGTGCCCTGTGGATAAATTTGATTTCACTTCTGTATATGCTGCATATATCACATTTTGGGTATTTTGCCTGAGAAAACACTTAATTTGTTGTATCGTTAAGAGCTGGTGCCAAGTCTAAAAGACCGGGTTATTTTCTACCTTCAGGATTCAGAAGGGGCAAAAAAAAAAAAGGGGGGAAGTGTAAGTTTATTTGGCCTTTTCACATGCTTCTTCGTATCTTTATATCCCTCTAAGTCCTCATGAATTTAAAGATTTCTAATTTATTTTAACTTAAAGTGACATAACCTAAGGCAATGTAAACAGTGAAAGGCAGAGCAGGCAACTACCGATTTAACGGCAAGGTTCAAACCTAGATACTTCTGGTAATTCCTACAGCCCAGGAACAAAAGAAACATAAGCATCCACTCCATGTTCTGAAATGCAGCTTCCTGTTAGCCTACCAAAGCAAAATTTCAAAGGTAGTTATTGAATAGAATCCCATCTATATGACTGGTGAAAATTCATAAAAATACAGCAGCCTAAAATGTCCAGGGAAGATCTTCATCTTGCCAACTATGTCACATTAAAAGTAATATCGCTGAATGTAAAATGGAAGTGAATACTGATTCTTCTAAAATAAGACATTTTTTCATATAACTGCACTCCAATATGCTTCATACCTCTCATCCAAGAAATTATTATTCCATCAAGCACTTAAAATTTCATGATTGTGTTATAGTTCAAAAGTTCTTAACGCATTTTAGAAATGCTGGTTAGAAGGGTAAAAATTAATGTGATTTTACTTCCTTTTTGTTGTTTGCTTTTTTTATTTTTTTTTCCCCAGCTGATATAATGTAATTGCCAGAACTATAAACAGCTGGGTTTTAACCATTACTTAGACTGCGTCAATGCCATTATGTATATTACCATCGTCTCAGAGCTTACTGCTGGGAGTACAGCAAACTACAGGGCTCTTTCTCCACTTTTGTACTTGTTCCTTGATTCCTCTGCATCTCATATAATGACTTTTCCTACACAGCCTTTTTGGTAGCTAGGTAAACAATGAAAATGTTCAGACTGCCTCCCTAGCTGTTCTGGGTAGCAACATCTTGGGAATGGATTATCTTTTTCCTTTGGTAGAAAGGAGTACAAAGGCAATTTAAGCAACAGGACTGCGAATCCCTCTGAAGTGGTGAAGTGCTCATACTTCACCATCACAGTGCTA
Source organism: Amazona ochrocephala (assembly GCA_039720435.1). Lineage (NCBI taxonomy): Eukaryota > Metazoa > Chordata > Aves > Psittaciformes > Psittacidae > Amazona > Amazona ochrocephala. The sequence goes on from CM077882.1 coordinate 28,492,017, forward strand.
GTGGTGATTTATGTGACCCTCTAAAGTATAAGGCAGAATTACATAAATGCCAGTAAAAGTAATTTTCAGTCTGCAGCCTTACTGGAGGTGCTCAAAATTGCGAGCTCTTCTTTTAACACCACTTTGATTCTTATATCACATCAGTGACATTAACTAAGAAATTCTTGAACTTACTTACACTCACTGAAACTTTCTAATATTTTGATTGCATAGATCTGTTGTAAAAATATTGTATGAAAGAATACAACAGTCCTGATGACAAAGGTGAGACCTACCATGTTATCAAAGAACTATTTACACTGCCAAATAATGAAAATGGAAAATTGAGTAGCTTTAGTACTAATGCACAGAAAGAAATTCAATGAGACATCTCCAAACAACAGTGACAGACTGTCATATAAAACTATCTGATGGTGCCTAAACATAGGGGATACTACTCATTTTAAGTCAGATATGCTTGATATAGACACTTGCTACACTTTACCTGATGTTCTTTACTGTGAGGATGGTGAGGCACTGGAACAGGTTGTCCAAGGAAGTTGTGAAAGCTCAATCCCTGGTGGTGTTCAAGGTCAGGTTGGACAGAGCCTTGGGTGACACAGTCTGAGATGTCCCTGCCCATGGCAGGTGGGTTGGAACTAGATGATCTTAAGGTCCTTTCCAACCATTCTATGATTCCTGCAAGCCTATTTCCCTGTAGAGTGACCACTTTTTTCCTAATAAAGATTATAATCTCTGCCAGGCTGAACTGTATCTACATTAATTAACTTATTCAAATTGGTTATGGAATATGGCTTAGAAGGAATAGTGTGGTACTCAAGTGATATTTTCTTTCATATGTCTTCTATACAACTTTTTCTTTGCTTTGACCTCTGAAGGGTCTCACTGAATGGTAAACTCCACTCACCTTAAGACAAGTTCCAGACTACAATGCCTCATCTGTGTGCAGAGCACATTGCACAACATGGACACTGCTGCAAAACCATTAATCATAATGCTGACAGTTCCAATTTTCTAATGTTTTCCCTATGCAGTGCCAGATTATGCTTATGCCTACACAGAGGCCTTTTTAACCTCAGTAGAACTGAGTTAGGTAAGGAGAACAGTGTTTTTGGGGACTTACAATACTGGTGTAAACAAAGAAAGAGCCTTTTTACACTGAATAAGTAACCAAATAAGTCTTTTAATCCATTAGTATTAATCTCATTAGAGTATATAATAATATCAAATGATAAAAAAAACCCATAGGCTCAACCATGAACAGTTTCCTATTCTTTGAGGAGGAACTTCTATACAGAGATTATTCATTTTCTTCAGACCTTGCCTCCAGAAATTTTGTTTCCTCCTAAGCCATACTGTTTTTAAAGAGGGTAGTTACCAACAGCTTTGCTGCTGCAAGCATTCCTTTATAGTGAAGAGCTGCTACATAACAATGATGGAATCTCTAACATTGTATTAGCAATGTAATAATGTTTGACTTACACCTTCTAGAATACATACCTTCTTTCATACAGCACTTGCACTTTCAAATTTCCTCATCTTTCTTCGCCTTTCCAAAACTACTTTTTTTACATGCCTAATATTTTATATTACCAATAGGTTTGTGTAGGCTGTGATATAATAAGCATCATGGCAAATATAGTTCAGGTTTTGCAACAATATATGCCAGAGTTCAGACCAATCTCTTGTGAACGTGGGAGAAAGCTTTTTGCACATGTGCTATTCTTTGCACCAGCTCAAGAGAAAATGACTCTAGAACCTAAACTGCCAGTATTCCAACACTGTAATTTTGTGGTGTTTTTACTTTCCTTGAAGGAGGTGGCAGAGGAGCTTGCTAAGCCACTGTCCATCATCTGTCAGCAGTCCTGGTCTAATGGGCAGGTCCCAGGGGACTGGAGGTTGGCCAACATGTCTCTACAAAAAGGGCAGAAAGGAGGACCCTGGGAACTACATGCCTGTCAGCCTGACCTCAGTACCAGGGAAGGTCATGGGGCAGTTGATCTTAAGTGAGATCATAAAGCACGTGCAGGAAAACTGAGGGATCAGGCTCAGTTAGCATGGGTTCATGAAGGGCAGATCCTGCTTGACCAACCTGATCTCCTTGTACAGTAAGGTAACTTGCATGGTTGATGAGGGAAAGGCTTATCACATTGTCTATTTGGTTTTAAATGGATCACTTGACACTGTCTCTCACAGTGTTTTACTGGAGAAACTGGCTGCTCATGGCCTGGATAGGAGGATTCTTTCCTAGCTTGGAAACTGGCTGGCTGGCAATCAGTCACTACTGGTGTTCCTCAGGGCTTGGTATTGGGGCCACTGATGTTCAATATCTTCATTGATGATCTGGATGAGGTGATTGAGTGCACCCTCAGTAAATTTGCAGACAACACCAAGTTGGCTGGGAGTGCTGATCTTCTGGAGGGTAAAAAGGCTCTGCAGAGGGATCTGGACAGGCTGGATTGATGGGCAGTGGCCAGTAGTATGAGGTTCAACAAGGCAAAGTGCTGGGTACTGCATTTGGGCCACAACAGCTCCATGCAACACTACAGGCTTGGTGAAGAACAGCTGGAAAGCTGCTTAGCAGAAAAGGACCCGGCCATGCTGATTGACAGAGCTGAAGATGAACTAGCTTGTGCCCAGGAACCAAGAAGGCCAACAGCATCCTGGCCTATATCAGAAATAATGTAGCCAGCAGAGCCAGGACAGTGATCATGCCCCATAATTGGCACTGGTGAGGCTGCACATTGAATACTGTGTTCAGTTCTGGGACCCTCACTACCAGAAAGACATTGAGGTGCTGGAGAATGGCAATGAAGTTGCTGAAGGGTCTGGAGCACAAATCTTATGAGGAACGGCTGAGGAAACTGGGGTTGTTTAGTCTGGAGAAGAAAAGGCTCAGGGGGACACCTTATCACTCTCTACAACTACCTGAAAGGAGGTTATAGTGAGGTGGGGGTCAGTCTCTTCTCCCAAGTAACAAGTGATAAGACAAGAGGTAACAGCCTCAAACTGCTCCAGGGGAGGGTTAGATAGGAGATTAGGAAAAATTTCTCCACCGAGAGTGTGATCAGGTATTGGAATAGGCTTCCCAAGGAAGTGGTGGAATCACCATCCCTGGAAGTGTTCAAAAACCATGTAGATGAGGCCCTCAGTGACATGGTTTAGTGGTGGTCTTGGCTGTCCTGGGGTTAAAGGTTGGACTTGATGATCTTAAAGGTCTTTTCCAACCTGCTTGATTCTATGGTTCTATAATATGATTCTATGATTCCTAAAATGATTACACATATTTTAAATCTAGCCAGGGAAGAGAAAAAAAAGAGGTGGAATTTGGAATGCAAGTTGTTGGACAGCAGTGTGGCTATCATTTGTAAGAAAGTACATGGACTCTACAGGCAGGGCAATGAAAAGTGATACGACAGCCTGTGCAGACTTCCTTGTGAGTCTGCACAGCATGGGTGCACACAAAAGAAAGGAGTAGAAAAAAACAGTAGAAGCTAACATGTAATATTAGCACTCACCATCATATCGGATCTATAATATTAAAGAATATGGGTTGCATGAAACAAATAGTGTCATGCTCAGATTTTCCAATTTCTAATTAGATGTCTGGAATAATTTAAAAAAATGTAGTAGAAGGTCATGTGCTCACAGTTAAAATTTTGACTTCACAGAAGTCTTATCATTGACTTTTAGCAAAGCTGAGATTTCCCCCAGAAAATTTTAATGGAGAAGAGGTGACCTACTAATCATGGGCATGTATGGAACAATGGAAAAGATCAAGTCTGGGTACTTGGCTCACACATTATGACTGTCTGTGGAATTGTCCCTTACCTAAAGAATTCACGTTTCTAAAATGTATATACTACAGGTCAAACAAGAATTTATGCAGAAACAACTAGTAGCACCTTCCTTTGAAGGTTAAAACCAGCCAGGTTTAAGATAAACCATGACCGGAAAAAAAGGCTCTTTTGATACGAAAGGGTTTCCAATTATACATTTTATCATACTGCTTAAACCATGACACATACTAAAAAAAAAATAAATAAAATAATGGCACTAGATAATGCCCTTTAGACATAAGAATCTGGTAACAGGACATGGCCTCACAGGTGGAAGCCTAGGTGGAATATATTTTGTACTCCTTTGCAGACTGAGAGAGGACAGGGAGGGGCATGTGTTACATATAAGCAAGTAGAAGTTAATTTCTAGTTCCACTGAAATCAGTGACAGCTACATAGGTATATTCTTCCTACAGATAGAGTAAATCCTCAGACACAATTGGTTTAACTGGCTTGACTTCACCTGTCCTTGCCTTAGGTAGCACAAACACCGCATCAAGTGAGTCAGTGGTCAGAATTATTTGTAAAATTGACCATTACAATAACTTTTTTTAAAATCAGACTTCTCAGGTAGTAGTGCAGCTTGCAATTGGAATATTATTCAATTATGCTCAGAAACAATGAAATTAATTATTTTCAATTATTATAATTGGTCTTCTAATATAGTTCTATACAAAGACCAGATGATACGTAGCTAGAATGGTCCATTTGGGAGATGTTAACTTACCCTTAGTTCCAGTTTTCTGAATACTTCTGCAGAAAGTGCATAATTATTTCAAGTGAGCTGGACAGAAAAATTCTGATGAGACAAAGTAGTGTCAAAATTAAAAATTGTTAAGTGTGACGTACAGAGGGGAGGGGGGAACGTTTTGGCATCGATATACAGGAAGATGTGGAGTCCAGGGAAGTGTTCTTTGCTGAAATTATAAGCATATATATACACCTATACATACACACTGGAAATAAATGCTACCTGCTTTCCCGACAGCTCTATACCTCAAAAATCAGTGCTGTATTTTCCTGGGCTAAGTGTGCTTGTTCTGTTTATCAGTCAAGACAGATAACTCTGCCCATCAAAATTTAGCAAAACAGAACATTTTTTTACTTTGCTTTGTTTGTTTTTATATTAAGCAACTACACTTTGAGTATGGGCAGAAATGGATGGGCAGCTTGAAAACACACACAAGCGTTTTTCTTAAAATAAAAAGGTAAATGTTATCCATCAGGTAATTCGAGTTCCTGTAAAACAATTTTTAAAAATAATGGAAACTTGCAAACTCACCTTCATCACATTAAATAGCTTTTTTTTTTTTTTTCTGTTACAGACTTTGAAAGTGGAAAACACAAATTACATCAATCAGTTTGTCTCATATTAAAGACAAGATAAATTGAAATGATGTCATTCCAGAACAACACAATATTAGGACTGCATATGCCGTACGCACTCAATGCTTTAACAATATGTATAGAAGCGTTCTTAGGGCATGCTCATATTAATTTATTTTGAAGGAATAAAATATGAAAAGCAGTACAGGAAAACTGGTTAATAGGGGGATACATATTAAAAGTGTGCCTGCATGCCCTTTATTGCTGTTGATGTAATAACTATATTTGGAAAAGTTGGAGATAGTTTTATAGAAGAAAAATCACCAGGTTTTGCTCAGTGATTTTTGAATGTACAGTATTTAGGATATACACATCTAAACTGAAATGACATTGGTTTTTAACTGCTTTCAGCAAAAAGGCTAGTAATCACATTATTTATTTAAAGTTTTTCATTCTGGCCAATGCTTTCTGGAGTATGCCCTCCTGTATAAGCTAATTAAACTCTTTTGAAGTTTTATCCTTGGTATCTCTATCCAAAGTGCACCCTACTGGGGAATGCCCATCTATTAACACTGAGCTTCGAACACGAGAGGTTGATACAGTGACTAATTTTAAAGTATGTATTCTGAATTAGTACCCCCCTTTTTAAGTATTGATGAAAGCAGACTGCAACTTCAACCATAACCAGTTCAATTTAACAAAATAACGCTCACTGTTGCTAGAAGTGGTGGTTTTCTTGCCAGTACTTTCACTAGAACAAAGACTTCCATTTCACCGGAAGCCAAATTAAATCAAAGCTTTAAAGACCTTTAGCTCCCTTGGACAATGTTTCTATAATACCTTTTTTTCCTCTAAGAAAAAGCCTTCAGTCTGGGCAAATAAGACCACCATACATATTTCTGTTAGCTTTTATACTTGTAGAGTCAATCACTGGGGCTGGAATCAGTCACTTCAACTGTTAATTGTTTCTTCATTAATTCTGGTCACCACTGCACACTAGTTTGGCTCCTTCAAAACCGAGAATCTCCACAAAACAAGAAGAAGATTGTGTGAACTTTATGATTATCCTGTAATATTGATGAACATGCAAATATGCAGATAGCATTAATAGTGATATACCTGCCTATATGTGGGCAAATTTGGACTACTGATTCACTGCTGAGTCCTTTTTTATATCCATTTGTGCTTTGTTTATGCACATGAATTAAAGATTTTTTTTTTTGTACATTTGTATATAGAAATATGCATGTTCAGTTAAAATTGGAATTAGTGTTTTTCATCAGGAGTTCTGCTTGACCGTAATGTAGTCAAACTCTTATAGAAAAAGACCAGACATCTGAACCCATGGACGCCATGAACCCTACTAGTCCTGCTGATGCTGGGACCAAAAATAATCCAATTCCTGACTTAAAATCATTCTCAGTGATGACACGTCATTGCTTGTCTCGATGACCTACAATAATGATAAAAATTAATGCATTAGTCACATGCAGTCAAATTGGCTCCCAGTAAGTAATGCAGTCTGTTTAGGAACATCCTTCTTTTCAAATTTTCCCCTTCTTTTCACTGTTCAGTGAGCAATGTCCATTGATTAGGAAAAAAAAAATAAAATTGAGTTGTGGATGTGAAATTAACAAGACACCTCAAAACCATTTTTTATTAAACAGAATAAACTTCTCTAAAGTTTGAGTTTACCGACATGATATGAGTAAACCGACGGTAAAAACACACTTGTTCTTTGTAGCATTGTATTCAAAGGTAAAATGGTTTCTTTTTTATAAACCTATCTATATGACATACTTTTGCAGTCTTGTGTTTTTTATAAAATCACACTGTTACTACTTCTTCATTCTTATCCTCATCTTTGCACAGTCTGCAGCTGCTCATGTTTAGATGTGCCCGTGCTGTTATACCAGGTTTGATCAGAACATATCAGGGCACTGACTACTTTAGCTCAAATGAAGGAAAAATGCAAAGTGGACGAGTTTATACAAATTGGATGCAAATCTTTTAATACTTCTAGGAATACTGGCTTACAGATATGTGTACAATTAACTCATTCACATAAACAGACATGGAGGCTAGCAAAGAATATTGCTGATGTTTCCATCACCCGTCATGTAAAAAGAGGTTCTCAAATATGGCCTTTTTTTGCTTACATTTTCTGTTTTCAAGCTAAAGAATACTCAAAGTCCAATGTGAATTTAAAATTAGCAGGCACAGTAGAAATTAAAATGTTTCAATGATGTGCGTTATATCCTCTAGGTGAAAGAGGAATAATGTGCCAGGAATAGCTGCCGCCAGGTCAGACTAGTACAAAATTTCACTGGGTTTCAAAAGAGTCTGGAACGCGACACATTGCCAAGTGAGCTTTCAGAAGTGAAAACAAGCACTTCATTTTAGAGTGATTTACTTTGTATCAATACAAGAGATTTAAAAATATTGGTTTAATCCTAATCCCACACATACAATAATAGCTCAGATTAAGTAATGAAGAACTCCACTTATTTAGGGAAATACATTTAAAAAAATATTGTTTCAAAGATACTAATATGAAACTTGATTATTTGGCTTGTTATCATAGTATCTTTAGTAACATGAAGGCTTCTTGAGATACATTGCAGCATTGAATGCAACATCAACAAAGATAATACTATCAATTTGTTTACATTAATTTATGTACCTAGATTACAAACTAGCTAACTAGATTGTAAAATAGTTCCATGTTTGTAGAGCAGTCTACTAGAAATGAAGACTTGATGACCCAGTCTAATACATAAAAGCAAAAGAAATTTTTTTTCTCTCAAAGTTTTTTTCTCTTCTTTCCTAAAGCTGTGCTTAGATTAACAAAAGAATAGTTCTGGAAACTTAAAGACACTTACCAGCCCTTTGTTCAACATCAGAAATACTACAAGAAGAAGATACTGTCCAATTTATAGTGGAAGTTTTGAAAACACCCTGCTTTTTTACCTTTTTTCTTAATTTTAAATGATGTTGCAATGTGTGTAGTTTCAAATTATATATTTATTAAATTATATCAAGAACTATATATAATATTCAGATTTTTCTTGAATAGTTGCATGCTGGAATTCTTTGCAGCACTAGAAATATGATTTTATTCTATTTTTAGTTGAATTTAAATGACATAAAACCAAATTCAGTAGTCCCACAGTACCTTTCCTACAGTATATTGACTGATTCAGCAATAACTGAAGCAAATAAAAGGTCTGAAGAAAGACTGATACGTAAAAATTTGAGTATAACTGCACTAAGAAGGGAGTGCGGCTAATACAAAAGAACCACAGGAGCAATTTAAGAGAAAAATAACTCTAAAATATAATAAAATGCTTTAGAAAATGTTTTCTGTAATTTGCATTTTTCAAAAATAGACAGCTCTTAAACCCTGAGCTATGTTATTGATATGTAGGGCAGAATATTAACTGTGATGGCCACATAATCATATCCTTGGAGTGTTGTAAGTTCTTATGATAAGCTTGCCTGCTGGAAATATTTTGCACAAAGGAAGAGAGACACCTCCAGAAGGAACAATAAAGATGATGAATCTGGCAGACAAACTACCGAGTGGTAGGTTTCAACAGCTTCGTATGACTCTAAAATTGCCTGGTTGATTTAGAACAGTAACTATCTGCTTAGCATATTTCCTTTACCAAGAAAGGGTAAACAGTTAATACACCACAAACAGAATCAATATTAAGGTATGGTTTAATATACAGAAAGTCATACAAATTATCACTGCTTGAAGTGCCATATTAAGGCCACGACCACCACACACAAGTGGATTACATGTTTATTTCCCCCCTCCACCAAATGATAAATGAATTCAGGGCAGTGTGTTAAGATATTCAGAATTTGAAATAGTAAAGCTTTTAAAACAAACTGTAACATGCAACAGAAGCAACAAATATGATCATACTATTCTGTGGAGAAAACATACATTTTCTCCATTTTCAGAGTTAGTTACCAATTGCTTCTTAGACCACATCATGCCCTTCTAACACTTGGGGTACTCTTCACGTATGCACAAGCAGATTTCCTGAAATGAGTTACCAAAACAAATACAAAGTAGGGAAACCCAAATTTGTCTTCTTCCTTTGCCTGAGATTTGTTTCACATATATTGGTGACTGTCACAACAGCTTTTGGTGCCTTGATTAAGTGTCTCATGAGCTACACCACACATTATTTTGTAATGTAATAATTGTATTTGAAAGATGAATTGCTATACTGTAAATCATGGTCACCAGTTCTCAAAGATGAGCATTGGACAAGTCAGCTGCATTGACCCAGTGTATGAGACATTCTTCTATTTTGCTGTTTTCTGTTGTATCCTTGCACAGCTATGAAACAGACTGCTTCTTTATCCTGCCAGATAGTAATCCACTCACACTTGCATTTCTTTTAATAGAATTGTAATAAATACATAGACCTACCTTTGTAATTCCCCACTATTATCCTCTATTAGTTTTCATGCAACATTTTTTTCATAAAATGAAAAGGCAAAACAGGTGTTAGATTATTTATGTTTGACAAATTCACATAATTTAAATAATTAAAACTAATTTGTGTTGAGAGCTACAGTTGCATTTTTATTAGAGAAACAAGTGCAAATAGGCATCACTACAGAGCTGTTTTTTCAATAAGAGATTAAATGAAATGGATTTCATAGTCTCAATTCTTTGATTAATGTGGCAATTTGAACGCTTAACTTCTGTACCCTAACAATGTGGAAACAGGTGCTCACCCACTATAATTGTGTAAACT